>VXAZ01009309.1:33502-51562 GCA_013399875.1 Gymnorhina tibicen | reverse complement strand
TTTTTTTTTTTTTTAGTATTGAAGGAAAAAATATATATTTTGAATGAACTATAAAACTTCCAGGAGCAAACCTTGTGAAAGACAAAGTGGTTGTCTCTGAATAAGTACTGCAGAATCTGGCTGAGATTCTGGTACGGTAAATTATGCCATTCAAGTATAAACCCTTTTCTTTTTTCTTTTAATGTGCTTTCCTTCCCTGCCTCCTGAAACTCTACTTACTATTGACCTCCTACAGAGATTCAGTCCTATGTTGCTTTATTCAAAAAGCATCTTATTTTAAAATAGGTCACCTTTCTAGCATCTATTCTTAAACAGAAAGTTTGAACACCAGATGTAAGGAAATCACCTTTTTAACACGTCTTTATCTGTAACAAGAGTTTAAGTTTCTAGTCTGAGATGAGAAGTTTCTCTCTCCCAGCTGTAAGCCCAGCTGCTTTCTTCCTCTGTGTTAGAACCAACAACCCCACTTCCCTGATACTCAGCCTCCCCCGAAAGACACTGTTCTTGTCTAGTAAAGGAAAAGTTTGCAGGTAAAAGAGAAAGAACATCAGACTGAGTGAGTGGGCTATTTTGGTTTTCTATCAAACCAAAATCCCATTAACCCCATGGTTTTGCCAGTGACCTCCCCCCTCCTCTGAACCAGTTGACTACATATACAGCCCCACACACAGGACCAAAAAGTGAGAGAAAGCAAGAAAATTATCAAAAGTAGTCCAATGACACTTAAAAATGTCAATGACACTTAAAATGTGTTTATACCAAATCTGCAAATGAGAAATATTTATACTGTGGTGATGACGCTGTACAAGAACAAACACCATCAAGTCCTAATACTAACAAATAATTTGTTTTCTGAACAGCTTGGCTGATGCGCTTCCTTTCTGACTCTCAGGCAGAGCTGGAAGAAAGAGCTTTCAGCATTCATAATTTCAAACACTAAGTTAAAATTCCTTTTGCTGATTGCCCAAAACCTCAGAGTGCCTCTCTGATCAATCTTATGACAAAGACCTATGTAAAAGCGTGCCAAGGCAGACTGCTGACTCAGAGAGGAAGTCCATGTACTGACTCATTAACATGACTGCCAGCAGCACTGACGCATTCCTTGGAGATACCTTGCTGAAGCAGTTTCTCAATCCATAGTTTGGTTTCTTATCATAGTTACAGGTGTATTAGACACCAGGAAGACCAAACACACATCCATATCTGCCTACAGAAGTGGCGTGAAAGCTGCAGCTATCTCTTAACTATAAGAACTAGAGTAGGATGTCACTAGTAACAAGACCATGCTGCAGGGCTATTCCATGCCATAAAACACGGGCATGAGGAAAGGCTGCTGTGGATGAGCAGAGCCTTTGTTAGAACAGGTGACAGTTTGCACAGACACTGCCACAGACAGTAGAGGTATAAGCTGCACAGTAACCAAGCAAACTCTTTTTTTGTACCAGTTCTTGAGTGAATTAGAAGCAAATGACCACCGTACTGAATAAATAGAGAACGTGTTTACATTTTTTTAACTCTGACCACTTTACATAATTTTCCAGAACAAATACCAAGAAATGAAGACTGTCTTAATACCTATGATTGGATAAGATGACTAAATCAACTTGTCCTTGCGGAAATTTTCAGACAAAACAGCTGTGTTTATGTTTATTACCATTATATTTTAAGAAAAAAATCAATTAATTAAACAGTACATCAGTGGAAACATACATAGATAACAATTTCATCAAAGATGGGAAGCCCATCCATTTCAGAACAGCCAATGGTCTTTAGATGCATGATTTTTTTTAACTTTTATCTTTTTAAAATCAGATTAAGGTGTTAAATCTCAGGCTTTCAACATGGGAACCTTCACTGTATGGCTCTGATTCCTCTCATCTGAGATGTTCTATTTTGTGTAAATAATTAAACATCCTTGGAAAGGGGAACATGCCACATCTCCCAAAACCAAGGTAAGTGATACAGTATGCTCCTGTCTCCTTTGAAGTTTGAATGATTGTTTTCAAGTAATACGGTTTACCACAAAGCTTTGCAGAACTGGTCAACTCCTTACTACTAAGATTCTAGTTTCTTACCTTTTAAGTCTTTTGGGTTTTTCTTACGTAGGACTAACAGTTTGGCTTGCTTTTTTGCTTTTTGAGTTGCCAGTTCTGTTCATTTAACTGTTTTTGGAAATGAGCCCTATTAATTTTCGCCAAAAAAAATTAAGCACTGACATTGTGCTGAGGCTAGCAAACTATGTAGGACTTCATTTAAACAAAGCAAATTGCAACAGAACTGCCAAAAACCCAACAGTGATCCATTACACATGAAAAGACGGTCAGCTTAAGCCCAGATCCATTTATTATGCAACAAATTGAAGAGTCTAATGCCTCCAGTGTAAAGCTTTGATAAGCAGTTGTCCATTCTAATCAGATTCATGAAAACTATATTATTTAGCTGGTTACTGGGTTTGAATTTTTGAACTTTGCACGATTTTATTTTATGACATATTTCTTCCACTGAAAAAGATTTATTAAGCAAATCCAATTGCTCCGGGAAAAAAAACCCTGAGTTTACAGTTTAAAAGGTGACAAACTGTGTAATTCATAGAACAGTATAATACCTTCACCACTAAATAACCCTTTTTTTCCCTGACAATCCAAAATAGTTTCTACAAGGAAGAATGAAAAAAAAAGAGGGGAAAAATGGGGCCTGTTGTGATAGGACAAGAAGTAATGCTTTAAACTGAAAGAGGGCAGGTTTAGATTAGACACAAGGAAGAAATTCTCTACTTTGATAGTGGTGAGACAAAGGAACAGGTTGCCCAGAGAAGCTGTGGATGGCCCATCTCTGGAAGTGTTCAAGATTTGACTGGAAGGCTCTTCAAACAACCTGGCCTAATGCAAGATGTCCCCGCCCATGGCAGCAGGGACAGAACTAGATGATCTTAAAGGGATCCTGCAAACTCAAGCCACTCTGTGATTCTATGAATATAAAAGTTCATTATTTCCCATTAGTTATAAATTTACAGTAATAAAAAGAAAAGCTTTACAGGAAAAAAGCTTAAATGGAATCAGGTAGCTACTAAATCTGTCCAAGAGGCAAGATAAAAGTACTGCAACCAGAGGTACAAAACCAAGGGGTTTATCACAGTAACTTTAAATAACAATCATCATAACTTTAAATAGTTTTCATTGGTTTGGGGAAGTTTTTTTATTCTTCTTTCAGGACAGTGAATATCATTTTATGGAGAAGTGGGAATACATGCCATGATTTAGTCCATTTTCTCTATCTGTACCTGCTTAACTATCAAACACCCTGGGTTTCTGTCAGCCTCTAGAGAATCTGGATGTATAGGCAGACTGGGGAATGAGAGGCTGGATAGAAGCCCTGAGGAAAGAGACCTGGGGGTCCTGGTCGATGGCAAGTTGAACATGAGCCAGCAGTGCCCTGGCAGCCAGCAGGGCCAAGCGTGTCCTGGGGGGCATCAGGCACAGCATGGCCAGCCGGGCCAGGGAGGGATTGTCCCGCTCTGCTCTGCACTGGGGCGGCCTCACCTCCAGTGCCTGGGGCAGTTTGGGGTGCCACAATAAAAAAAAGACACTGAGCTGTTAGAGAGAGTCCAAAGGAGGGCAATGAGGATGGTGAAGGGCCTTGAGGGGAAGCCGAATGAGGAGCGGCTGAGGTCACTTGGTCTGTTCAGCCTGGAGGAGACTGAGGGGAGAGCTCATTGCAGCTACAGCTTCCTCGTGAGGGGAATAGGAGGGACAGGCACTGATCTCTGCTGACAGAACCCAAGGGAATGGCCTAAAGCTGAGTCAGGGGAGGTTTAGGTTGGATATCAGAAAAAGGTTCTTCACCCAGAGGGCAGCTGGGCACTGGAACAGGCTCCCCAGCAAAGAGGTCACAGCACCAGCCTGGCAGAGTTCAAGCAGTGTTTGGACTATGCTGTCAGGCACATGGGTGTGACTCTTGGGGATGATTCTGTGCAGGGCCAGGAGTTGGATTCAATAATCCTTGTGCTTCCGGTCCAACTCAAGATTCTATTATTCTAATCTAGATTTCCCAGTTTCATTATATTGCATTACTTATGGCAAAAGATTTTTGTAGTATGCAACAAATTGCATAATATCCAATACTCACATTATAAATAAAGTCCCTGCCTAACAGTTTTCCTTCAATGACCAAAAAAATTAAAGGTGCACCAAAGTATTGGTAGCTAATTTATGTGTCCTTCAGTAGCACTACATTTTACATAGAACTCATGTTTTTCATTCTATTTGGGTTTGGTTTTAACTTATTTCATGGAAATATTATGAATAATTTTATCTGGGAAATATAAGTTCTCTTTTAAAATATATACGAACAATTAAAATTGTCTCAACAAAGTACCTTAAAATAATATGCTACAGCGAGTGCTCCTGCAGTTAACAGAAAGGCAGACTAGAACAATAAAACTCTCTCTCCAGTGCTACAAGACCAGATGTTTATGGCTAGTAACCAATTCAATTTAGGCTTCTTAAAAATGGAGCAAGATTTTCATATGAATCACCTTCCATTTCAATAGTCTTGACACTTAAAAATAGTTGGTGAAGTTATTATCTCACATCTTTTTAAAATCAAGTATTTAGCAGCAATGATTCAGTTATTAAATTGTTCTCATTTTGTCCAGAAGCTTTTAAATTCTATGGCCAGATCAATGTCCATATATTTGATGCTCACTCTGTAGTCTCTTGATGCATGCACAAGCTAAAAAGAAAAATGTACCTTACACAAGTGCATTGCTATCCCTCTTCCACAGAAAAAAAGAAGAGAAACTGTTATTACTCTGATGTCAGAGTAAAGTGTTCTCAGTATATGAATAGCATTTGCTCATGTTGACATAGACTGAAAGTACGAGGATTTTATAATCTTAGTTTCATTTATTCTGTATTTGTTCACATCCTCAAGATACTGTCTCTAGCAGACTCATGAAAAGCCCATACTTTCATCTTTTTTACAACAGAAAACATTTTAATGGACAAAAGCTCCTGCCTTCAACTCAAGCTACTGAAGCTGCTTCATTGTGATGCGGAACTCCTAAAGGAGAAATATTGCTTTCAAGAACACTCTGATAGGGTAGTGGAAAACACAGGAATTAAGGGGATTTTGCATATTTCCAAGCTCAGACTATCCATGGCAGTTTAGATTCTCTATTGCTATAAAACTCTACAGGGCTTGCATAACCAGGTTTCAGTAGCAGGACAGGGGGCTCCAGGGGTGAATTCTGTGAGAAGCTGCTGGAAGTTTCCCTGTGCCCAGCACTGCTGCTGGTAAGGCTGAGCCCATCAGTGATGGTGGGGGCTCTGTGGAGGCTGTGTCTGGGGAAAGGCAGGAAGCAAAGCACAGACAGACCTAAACAAGAAGGAATAGAATATACCCAGCATATACATTAACTTCTATTTAACTTTAAAATCCCATATCTTAAATTTTTCTGTTTATAGCATGCATATTTTCTTCACACTATTTCTTTCACACCATGTGGACTGACACAGTTGAAAAGTAGGCCATACCAGTTACGCATTAATAGTGTACTTAAAAAATTGTTCTGGCAAGTTGTTTTAAGAGCCAGGTTGTTCTCTGCTAGTCCTTCTGCAGCAAGATGCGTTTTGAATCTGAGACCTATATGTTTGAACTTCTCATGGGAAGACCACAATTCTGCTTGACTGTGTGCAAACTGAAACTGTTTTGAAAACATGCAAACATTGTTTAAAAATATCAGCTTCATCCTTATTTTGAATTCTTCTACTCATGGTATGTTTGACTAAAATTCACTTCAAGTCCCACTTCAAGTAATGAACTTAAGAGAACCTGGATTTTTTTTTTCCTGCAAATCAAACTCAATTTGAACCAACAACTGACACTCAGACGTCTTCATTATCCTATTTTTCAATATGATGACGACTTCAAGCTCTTTAATGATCAACAGTATTGCAGCTAATATGCATTAGTCAGCTTTTAACGTCACTGCAATAAAATTGCATAAGCCATGAATTTAAAAGCTCCTTTAGTTCCAATTTCATGGACTGTAGTTTATAATACATCCACATTTGGGGTTTTTTCACCATATGGAAGCAACTTGCTACTCATAACCAATCACTCAAAATTAAACTTCTTAATCAAATTGCCTCTTTTTCTCCGCTAGATTACATTGCATGTTTTCATTGATTATTGTATGGGTTCATGGAGTTCTGTATGATTTCTTGGATTTATAATTTGGCGAGGCCTGTAAAGCTGAAAAATATGACAATAATAAATATAAAACAGATCTAGACAATGTTTTAAATTTGAATGCTAAATATGATGGAAATCAGTGTCAAAATAAGACACTTGCTCAGATATCTTAACAGAGTAAGCTCTAGTACGCTGAGCTTAACTGGTATACACAGAGCAAAAGATGACATTTAACAACACTTGTAACACTTGAAAAATGAATGAAAAATATTTCTATTTGTATGCTATTTTTTTTTCAATTTAGGAATAAAGACAATTTATTGGCATCATTCAGTTCTGAAAACTTATTTAAACCTCGCTTAAAGGTAAATTTTACAGCAGTAAAGCACCGTCCCTTTGCATTTATCAATGTAATAAACTGCTCCATCCAATAACTTTTTCTTTAAAAACCCGCATTTGGCACAACCAAAGTTATGTAAACCTGTATGTATTTTTATCTATTATTTGGCATAAAAAAAGAAAGTCAAAGTATTCTTTCAAATGTTATTCAAAAATACATTTGCAGTTTTCTTTTATTTCAGAAATTTTTGTATTCTAATAGATGTTATTTGATGAATAAGAAAATTATTTACCGATTTTGTGAAATAAAATAGTATCAAATGCAACTTTAATTGTACCAACTTGTCAGATATCACAAAAATAACCTACCTCTTATCTATTTCCACCAGTCTCATTATTCTTTTACTGTCTCTACTTTGTTTCCAAGTGAACCTGATTATTACTGCTGAAGTATTACCCATCTGGAAAAACATCATCTTCTCAAGGGCCTTGCTGATTTACTGACAACAACTAACTTCCTCGGTGAGTCTGCACTTTGCAAAGGCACTCATTAAAATTCACAGGTTTAAGTGTTTAGTGCTTTGTTCTCATAATAAACACTGGAGAGTGCTGTTGGGGGAAAAAAATAAATAAACCTTCCAAAGTATCTTATGAATAAGTAACAAAACAGAAAGTACGTTATCAGGTTTGGCTTACTGTCTTTACCTCCAGTACAGTGCCACAGCATAACAAGGTAATTAATGTATAATTAGTAGCATCAGTAGCAAAAGGATCACTTTCTATTATGTGAACAAAACCTTATCTATTCTGCCTCAGTGTATGCCTTTTTATCTACTCTGCAGAGCTGCTACAGGGGAAAGAGAAACTAATTTTGTTTGATTTTGTGATTTTTGGAGTGACATTGAAGTTAAAATTCCTGTGATAGATACAACTTGAATTTATACTCAATAGCCAACTCTGTCTTTATTCTAATGCAATGTCCCTGTCAAGCAGTATCTAACTTCAGCATACACTATCAAATATCTTCTAAACCTTTATGAAACTTCAAAAACCAAAAAAATTTACAGAAATTTACCCCATACCAACATAATTAACTTTTAGCAACTTTTTTGTCCTCTTAAATTACATTCCACAAACTAGAAAGAAGGGGCAGCCTATTCTCTATTGTCTCCTCCACTGGCACGTTTTCTGTCAGCTCCTGTTCTCCTTCCTTTCACTGCCTTACATTCACACACAACTTCTCCACACACATTTTCTTCTTCATGAAAGACGTTCTTTAGACTTTAAAGTAACGAGGTTCTGTGCTCCGTGTATATAGATCACTCTAAACAGGTTTGCGTTTGGCATGACAAAGGACAGGGTCTGACTCTGCCGGGTGGAGATTCTTAGCTGGCTCCCCTGCCTGTTTGATGGCCGTAACTGCTTCTTGGCAAATGTGCTTATCCTGCCTTTAATCTCCGTGCAGGGCTGGCTGAACACATAGCATGAATATTGCGTAATATTTGGCATACACAATTACTCAAAATAGTGTAGGATAAGAATAATTTTATTGAACATACTGGAGACAAAAAGCAAACTTTACATGAAAAAAAAAAAGGAGAGTATGTTTCCATCAACTAAAAAAGGTAAAACAGGCTGTGAGCTTCAACAGATACTTGTTTTGCAAGGTATTAAAGTCCAGACTAGTTTAAGACCTGCAAGAAAAAACTGTATTTTGATTTTTAACCAATTTGTTCATCACGTTTCCTACTGCTTCCAAGATGGATATATACTTTCATACAAGCTCTCAGTTCTCACAAAACCCTGGGGGAAGATTATCGCTAATAATGCCTGGCACTTGGTGTGTGCTAACATTAAGTTTTACCCAGTAGAATAGCTCTGAAAAAAAACTCCCTCAAAATAATTTTATTCTTAGAAAAGAAATAATTTCTTAGTTTTAGAAAGAACAAAATAACTTCAGCAAGGTATCAACCATACTTTTTCTTCCAGTTTCAGTAAACATCCTTCTCTGGAAGATCTTGATCTCTACTGTCTCTAGACTGACAGCAAAGTGCCACTTGAATTTTTCAACATAACACTGGCAAATAAATGTGGTGATAGATATAGAATCCAGTCTTGTACAAATAACAACATAAGTAAGACATCAATTTTCAGGATATGTCCATAAACCAGACCCTATCCAAGGCCATATGCAAGCCAACTTCATATAGTGAAGCTGTATGAAGTTACGTGAAGATCAGCAGCTCCATGGCAGCATTGTACACAACACACAAACTTCCCAAGAAACTAGATAAATAGTAAGGCATCTAATGTATAGTAAGCTCCATCTTCCCTTTCCTTATTGCCAGAAGTATCTCATTTGGTTTTCACAGAACTAGGTTTGATACCCCAATACTACTAATTATACTTTAAAGAACATATCTGATTCATTCTGCCTTGAAAATAACATCTGTGCTGTGTCAGTGAAACGTGTATCAGAGATTTATAAGTAGCACTCTACTGGTATCTTCCAAACTGAGTAATGGCAATGTGTCTCAGTGGGTTTAGTGGGTAAACTAAAGGCAACAAGCATTGCTCAGCTGCTGAGGTCTGTCACCCTTCTTATGAACTACTACTTTATATATAAAATTTCTCATTGAAACACAACTATTTGGAAGATAGTGTATGAAATCTGAATGGGGACAGGTGTGCATGTTGCTTTTTCCAATGCAAACATGTATGAAGTTCACACAAAACACTACCCAGCCTTTATGAATATCCTACGCAGATGTTCACTGCAAAGCTGCACAGTTTTGTCATCCAAAACATATTTTAAAAAAGGAGTAACTATAATAATATAATTGCGATATCAAGAAATAAAATTATTTTAGAAAAATTTAGATGCTACAATATTTAAGATTAGCATGCCCTGGTACATATCCATACTTCTAAGCACCGTATCATGAATATATCTTCCAGATCCCAGTTCTAGTCACACACTTGTCTTCAGCATTTCTCCGTATTGAAGGGATTTTTTCATCTATTAATGGAAACTCACAAACATATTTGCAGGGCTCCTTGATTGACCTTACTTTGACTTCAATTAAAATCTCATCTGGTAATTCATTTTACTGCTTTTAGAAGGAGGTGTGGACATTCTGATTAAATGAGGTGCAATGACTTCTGGAACAGAGAGAGAACAATTTTCCTTCTAGAAATGATAATACATTTGGTGACATATTCACTTTGTGTGAGTCCTCCTTTCCTTTATTATTTCCCCATTTTCAATCTCATCTGTTTAAAAAAATAATCTGTTTATTAAAATATTCATATCAATGGCATGCCATGAAAATTTATTATATGATAGTTATACTGAGTTTAAGACACTTTAAAAAAATCTATTTGTAAAAAATTATATTTTAAAAATATTTCCTAGTGCAAAGAAGGACATACTCAGAATCAGACCAAATTGTGATTAACTAAGAAATTATCTAGCTAATGAGACTAACAAAGAGACTTACAGCCTTTCACTTACAAGACAAAGTTTGACAGTACACAAGGTTATGGGATAAGACTTGTTCAACACAATATTCTTAATGAATACGCATCCCTCATCTTCTCTGCTTGTACCAGAAATACCACTTTTTGCTTTGCTGAAACTTTTGAGAAGGTAAATATGAGGATGAGGATCATCTCTCTTGGGAAGCCTTTCTCTTGTATATCCAGAGAAGTAGACAATCACATATCCTAAGTTAGGTTCCTCAGTTTCCAGGCACTTCAATGAATTTCAGTTTATGGGCCATAGAAGAACAAATAAGAAAACAAACTTCCAATATACTAAAAATACTACATTTTAAATATAGTCTAAAAAAATGTAAAATTTGTGCCTGCATTTCAAGAAAAAATGAATTCTTGCAGACTATTACAGAATGGTGAAACCAGTTTGAATTTCTAAGCCTTCATTTTTCACCTTTATTGCTTTATTTTTTGTTGAGGTTTAGCTAAATGAAAACATGCTTTCTTAACTGAGGTGAAGCTTGTATTTTTATTCCTTTTTTAGAGGGGTAGTAGAATCCTTGTAGAAGTTTTAAAAGTATGCCCCCTATGGACAAATTATGTTGATTCTGTGTTCACTTTAATTGGCATCTGTTTTTTCTTTGTTCATTCTACAAAATCTCCTGTGTCTGTCTTTTTCCACTCACCCTATGTTTTTCACTGATTTTTTTTTTTTTTTGCTCTGCTTCCAGCCCACACTTCATCTCATGCCAAGGGAATTTTAAGCCATTAATCGCTGTCAGATTTCCATACTCACAACATTTAACCAAATTCAACAACTCATTCATCCATATTACAAAATAATAAACGAAGAAAAAAAAGTAGAACAACTACTTCAGAATAATGGAGAGCGCTAGCTTTCTAGAGTTTGATAATTTTGCTTAGTACATAAATATACTAAAGGGATAAACATGAATTAATCAGGATTGAAATTACTATCTAATCATGATTTTTTTTCTGTGGCTTTTTAGACATTTGCATTAAGAGAATCAGAATGCATACAAGAATGACGACCCAGGCATGATTACGCACTTACTGCCTTGTGCTTACTTTTCAAACACTAAAATACTGTTTGAAATGCAGAATTTCACTGGAAAACTGAATATCATCCTAATATGTCCATTGCCAGTCATTAGGAAAAGATTTCCATAAGAGGTCAGTGCAACACTGGAACGGTTTTCCTGGAGACATTATGGAATCCCTGTCCTCGAAGGCTTTCAAGACTCAGTCAAATAAAACTACAGCTGATCTCATCTCTTTGGTAGTTTACTCCTGCAAGGATTCATTCCGCAAAAGTTATACAAAGTTCTCTCAGCTATATGTTAAAATAATCTGTTGTGGAGTCCCTAACCAAAGAGGTATAAGCAGCCCACAATCACAAAATCATAGATTATGCTGAGTTAGAAGGGACCCCATCAGGATCACACCAAGTCCAAGTCCTGGCTCTGCACAGGAAACCCCAAGAATCCTATCCCATGCCTGAGAGCGTTATCCAAGTTAGCCTGAAGAGTAATTAAGGTCCCTCAGCACTATGACGCTGCTGAATTTTACAAAATTCTCAAATAAAAAGACATTATAAACCAAATTGTGTAGTCGGGTAACTGCAGAATACTCTTAAACATGATGATGAGAAAAAAAGCTAAAAACAAAAATAAAGTAACTACTTTGAAAAAGTAAACCAAGCCAGCATATATAACTTAAATTTGAAATTGAAGACCAAGAAAAATACCAGCAAAATGAAGTAGAAACTGAAATGACCAGAACATAAAAAAAAATAACAAGTTCAGATAAACTACAAAATTAAACAAGGATATAATAGCTGAAAATTAAGATTTAGGAAGTTTTATTGAAGTATTTTATTATATCCCTTTCAAGGTCATTATAGTAATGTGGGCAGTTTGCTATATTCAACCTGCATGATGTTGCTTCTCATAGAAATGTTCCCTTAAAATCAATGCGTTTGGTAGTTACAAATGATCACAAACACTGATCTATTTTAATTTTGAACAACCTTTTCAGCTAGAGGCCCTGAGGTCATGGTTAAATTTCTTATAAATAGACCTAGATCAAAATAAACTGAGATTAAGCAAGACCTTAAAGAGTTACAGTTAAAAGCATTACCTACGGAGCATTACGGTAGACAAGCAATCACGTTTCATGCCAAATGATGACCTTTGCCTAACACAAATGTCACATTCATTTAGGATAGGTGTCTGTACAAGGAAAACAGCACTCTCTCAACCAGATTTTCTCTAAAGCATATGGATTGGAATATTTGATTTCCTTCAGCAAGTGCCACATATAGTAGGGACCTATATTATGGAACTTTGCAATGCTCCATTCCACTGAATGGAAAGCTAGACAAACACTCAGCACTGTACTTTACCTTTAATGCACATCTGACATTACTAATGAAGCCTAATTACACTTGTTAGTCCTATTCAACACTTCATTTTCAATTTAATAATTGCAATAGGCCTCATACTTTAGTGCAGCATGTAATGAAGCCCACACAAAAGAAAACAATCACCTTCTCTCCACACTATTAGATTTTTTGTTCATCTTCCAACACTGCTTTTTATTAAGAGGTTGGAGGATGGGATCTAAAGAAATCATAAAACAGATTTAAATATAATAATGTTTATTTAAATGTAATAGTTTTGCCTCCTCTTTGTTGCCTATTTTATCCTGGTAAATGGAATTGGAAAATAAGACATTTTTCCATGGATTAACTGCATGATTTTAGAGCATCAGTCTTCTGCTGGAAACAGACACAGAAGAGAAGCAGCATAATCACCTTGTTTCTAAACAAGTTAATTTATCATGAAAAGGTGCAGAAAAAAAACCCTTTGGTGGACAGTGTTAAATAGGGCACAGGGATAAATAAATTATAATTCAAAGTACTAGGAAGACATGGAAGAAGAGACAAAAATTATGTGAAATTATCAGACTTCAGCCAGGCTACAGATCCCCCAGCTGTATTACAGAAAGACAAGCTACTACCACTGTGAAATCACTTTGAAAATTATTTCCTTTTTTTTTTTTCCCCTTAAATAAGGCTGTTGAGAACTTGGAAATTTAAATAGAAACTAAAACATTTTTTCCATTGTAGGCTATTCTATTTTATATTAATGAGGCCATAGCATTGAAAGTACTTGCAAATTTATCGACCACAACTAGAGCCTGAGCATTCCATGGTTTTCTAGCATCACCATTTGTTTCTGGATGATGGTCCAAAATCTGATTTTTTTTAACTATCATTACATTTACTCTGGAAAGATAAATTAGTACAGACTTATCTGCCTTACACTGCAGACAAAATGAAAGAACAGCTTAGAGAAATACAAGCTGTCAAAATTTCCTTGGAGCTTCTAAATACTTTTATTCCATAAATATAGGATTCTGTGGGGGTCTTTTTAAATGAGAAGTCAGTAATGCATATTATGCTGAAGTCAAGTTCACCAACATTTTGTTTCCTGTTTCTTCTCTCTGTTTCATCCTACTCACACTTCCCAATAATTTTCCCAATACTTATACACTAGTTTGTACTTCTGGTACTAGCCCTTACAGGTCAGCAGGAAGTTATCAATGAGACAGAAATGGTGATAGGAGCTGAAATAATCATCTATCTAAAATAATACATTTATGTATTTATGAAATAATGTGGTCACTCAAGCACAAAGACAGAAAGTGGAGTAATAGAATGTGACTGGTAATTCCCTCCTCTTCCTCTGTTTTCTAAGTGGAGATCACGAATACCACTGCCAGAACTGAGGAACAGCAGAATGATGAGCAGAGCTGAGAGTCTGAGGAAGTCTAGGCTGAAACTATTTTCCTGGATGCATTTCTATTATACTTATTACATGCACTACAGAGAAGAACACTGTATCACAGCAAAATAAGCTGAAATAAATAAGATACGTTAGGGGTCACCAAGCAAATTCACCTTGTACAGTATCAGAGTTGCTATTTGTATATTATAACATCATAGAAAATATTTGAAATGTCAACGATTTCATAAAGCTAAAAAGGAAAATCTATAATCATTCAATAGCCTTCTCCTGACTTGAGTTTTGTCCAACTACAAACACGTTTATACACTTAAGAAACACTTTATGAGCTTGTTAAAGCTTTTACTGCAATGCCATGGTCATGGTAAATCAGCCAGCTAAATGGGTGTATATATGCAAAACCCAAAGCTGGCATAAGCAGGGGCATTTTCACTAACACCAGTTCTACTGCGCCTACTTTCACTTTGGGCTTGAGAGTCCAAAGTTGTAGGAATCTTGTAAAATTAAGTGCTCTTACAACATTTTGCTAAGTTACCAGCATATTCTAACATTAAATAGAAAGCAGTGTTTCGAGTACCCATCCATGTTCTTGCAGCTCCAGGGACACCACAGTAAACGTGTTCTAAGCAAGACTGTGCTCCATATATTACACATATGCTTCAACACCAATGGCATATTTATTTCTTGCTTTGTCAGGTACACTTCCTGACAAGATTTCTACAGATTGCCTGAGTTTAGAACATTACTAGAGAAGAATTTTTTAAATTATTATTATTAATATAATGCATATGCTTTTGTAATACTATTAAAACAATATAAAACTAATATTTCACTTAATACTGTAACATGCTCAAGTTAAAAAAACCACATACAGACTTGCAACATTTTTGAAAAGCAGACTGGTATGAGAGCTTTCTCAACCAGTCATCACAAATGGTAGCTGATTCTCAATCCTGCTTTAGGAATGGGACTTAAAGCAACATGACAATATTGTCTGAGAAGCTGAATATTACTAACACCTCCATTATCTCTGCTTTTTTTCTTTGCAGACTCAGACAATCTTAGCCTTCAGAGAAACAGAAAACTCATACCATTAATCTCAGCAGGATGGTTGCTTTGGAAGTTATTAATTAAGTAAAAAGCACCCATCACTATAATTGGCCTGGGAAAAAATGCAAGTAATGCCTAATTCTATAATCTGATTCCATTAAAATAACAAAATTAATGATGGGGCGGGGGGGGGAGGGATGAATGATGTCCTGATTGCTGAGGGCATGGCCCTGCCTGCCACTCTCCCTTTCCCTACATGGCAGCCAGCCCTGTTGCTCCCTGGCACAAGCTATTGAGGTGTAATGGGTAAAACAGCAGGTAGAGGTTTTCCACTTAAGGGGCACTTACAGGAAAAAAAAATAATTCAGATATGCCTCTAATAATCCACAGCCCAGCTCTGAAAGCAAAGGATCCAAATGGAACAGGAGACTCAAAACACTCTAGAAAGTCATAGCTACAACTCCCAACTTCATTGATCATGTAAATTGTGGGTATGAAGATATTTGTTACTTCCTATCTCTAAGGCCTCTCACTGAAGATTTTTCCTCATTAATAGGAGCAAGTTTAACCAGCAGAAAGAGTTATGATGCATGGGCCTTCAAATTATCGGGGGTTTTTTTGAATTTTTTTTTTATTTTTTTGAAAACAAACTTTGCATATTCCCAACCCCAAGAATAAGCCTGACTGAACAACAGAGAATACCAACTGAACAGAAAAAAGCAAATGAACCACAGAGAAGGAAAAATACCAAACAAAAGAGACCAAAAATTCTACTTGAGAGGCTGAGAAACTTGACTGATTTCTGCTGGACTTCTAGGAACTTAATGATTTGGGAAGCCAAATGAAATTCGTGCATGCACTAAGCACTGTTTGGGAAGCCTTTCTGTCAGTGATGTCTTCCTGGATGTTGTACAGGTAGGCACTGTCATTTACACAGAGCACAGTGAAGACTTCAGTTCTCCTCCTCAGTCTATTTTGCTCTCTTTTACAAGTGTGTACATAGAAAGAACAGCTACTCTGCAGCCATAAACTGAAAATTTAGTAAGCAAGATTAACCATAGTAAATTCGTAAGACAGAAAAAAATATGCTTTAAAAATTTTAACAAAAAATACCTGGATTTTACACAGTACAAAGCTATTATTCATTTTCTTCAGAATACATTCCTTAGGGCACAGATATCCTTTTCTTTGTTCCCTATTTCTTCTTACCTTTGAGCTACTGAAGGTGTATTTATTTCAATCCTTAAAATGTCATGAGTTTGCCTATGAGTTTATTACATGATCATGTGACAGGGACAGCATTAAAAAATGTATTAATTTCACAAATGTATTGTATGGCAAATATAGTATTTTCAGACTACTCTTCCAAAATGTACAAAGCTCATGAGTCAGGCATCAATTATTAAAAGACTTTGTTTTAAACCCAAATTCAGTGTTCTTTTTAGTCATCTCCTGGTGTGAATTAACTAGAGACAATGCTTTTAAGCTTGGCCCTGAGGTTCTTTAATATATTTTTAGTTATCTTTATGTTTTAAGAAGAAAAAACTAGCCAATATTCTGAGACACATGATAGACACGTCATATTTGCAACACAGTTGTGGATGACTTTTTCCACAAATATGTATTTAAGTAAAGCCTTCTTTAATGAAGCATTCTGTGATGAAAATAATCATTCATATATCCTAAAAGATCAGGTTTGAAAGGTGAATGTAATTCTTTACATTGACCAAAGATAATTTAAGGCTGACATGGAAAGCTCTAAAATATTCAGTGATTATGAAAGGCCAAAAAAGATGAACTGACACTTTCAATTTTTGGCAGCAACAGAGGAGATAGTAACAACACAGCTATTTTTAATATTAGTTAATAACATAAACTGAATGGTCTTTAATTTTCTTCTGAACAGTCAGCACAACCATTAGGACATAATTTGTCTAATTTGTTCCACAGTAAACTATGTAAAAGATGTGATGTGTCCTGCATTTTTAAAGGGTACATATTATAACCTTATTTTACTTCAAGACAAAACTTACAAATTCATTAGCCCAGCTTAATTGTGTAATATGCTTTCTTTCACTATATCTATTCATAGAAACACAGAGGTCAAGGACAAGGCTTATGAAATAAAACATATCAAAATGAAAGGCAACCAGCTAGCCAAAGTGTCATGCTTCCAACACTACAAATTACAAGACAGTAAAAAAATATTTCAAGGCAAACATTGGGAACAGATAATTTGTTTTGTGTATAGAAAAACAAATGAAGTGTGGACAAAAGCAGATAGTTTTTCAGTACATCTTTCTAAGTACTTGAAAGCTATGCAGTTATTTCACAAGTATCCAGAAGACTTTTTGATATCTAGGCTGAAAAAATGGATTCATTCATCTAATCTATTCTGACAGCCACAATCAGACATCATAAGCTCTGCAGATAAAGGACCACTTTTTTATGGTATGTTTATACATTGCCATTTGCAAAATGTGCCAAGTGTAAACTATTACTGTATTTTACATAATAAAAAAAAATGTGGAGTCAGAGACTTTACAGTGATGTGAGCATTTTCCCCCATAACTTCCCTGCCTCAAAAGCTCTTTGGGTTTCTGGCAAGGTATTTTCCACTGCACTGCATACTTGTGATGAAATACTACCTTATTTTTTCCAATTGCTAACACTTCCTTTCCCCCAGTGAATCTCTTCTCATTACAATCCATTCAGCACTTCTGCTATAACATTTATAAGGTGATTTGTCAACACAGTGGCATGTCTATATAAAAGAAACAGATGCAAGGTCCCTGACACCAACCTGATTAATGAGAACAAAGTGTAATGAGAATTTCTAGTGGCTAATGTCACAGCAAGAAAGAACAAAAAAACACTGAAGACTCTTCTGGTACAGACAACACCATATTAGAACTGTATGAAATATGATACTACTTGTCTAAATCTGCGAACTAGTAGCAGAAAAATAGTTGTAAACCATGTCAAGCTTTAGCAAAATCAAACCAAAGCAAACAAGCACGTACTTTGAATTGACATACAACAGTGCCAAACATTTTTAACTCTCCACCCAGAATTTACACAGATGCTCAGGGGGTTGTATTGGCAAAATATGGCTTTCTCCTCTCAGTAGAAAGAAGCTCAGACCAAAAAA
>VXAZ01009309.1:0-33450 GCA_013399875.1 Gymnorhina tibicen | reverse complement strand
AAAAAAAAAAAAATAAATAAATAAATAAAATTAATAAATAAAATTAATAAGCAGTGCACATAGCTCAATGAGGAAAGCCAACTGGACATTTTCTACTATGAGGAAATGTAGGATATAAGAGGGAATGAAGCACAGTGCATGCTAAAATTTTGCCACGAAATAAAGCACTCAAAAGCAAAAACAAATTCACTGCTTCTGTCTTACGTTGTTTCCCCTTCTGTCAGATTACCAACCATTACCTTGCATATTACAGTAGTAAAACGAGTACTCCTGACCTACATTCTCGAACCTACTGGAGTTAACTAAGCACTGAAAACCGACTATTTTTGGAAATTTGCACTCTGCATGCACAGTCACAGAAGTATGCAGGAGAAAAGCAGAAATAAAGGAAAAATTGGGGTAAAAAGGCAAGTCATTCAACAGTAGAATTTATTAGGTGTACTTTAGTACTTACTAGAGGTCACTGGTAATCCGATAGGAGTAACCTATGCTAAGTGAGCTACAGAACTGTCAAGAGATTCTGACCTCCAGATTGCTTCTTCAGAAAAGGCTGTATTTTTCCTGAAAAGTGTAGTACCTGGCTTACTCACTATTTTAATGAAAAGAGGTAATGATCTGAAACATGCACTAATTTTACTGAAGTATTTTTTTGCTTTTATCTTACTGGGTAAAATCAATGTTCAAGTTACTGGCCTAGTTCAGTGTTCCGAATTGAGGGAGGGGAAAAAATAAAGGCCTTACAAAATCATATACAGACCAAAGATAAACATTTCTATCTTTTGCTAACATGGTATACTCCCACTGATTGTGGCCAAACAGTATTTGATCCTGTTCTCACTTGTAACTAAAATCAAGAAAACTTTGACCTTAGGAACCTCATTTGTTAACATATTTATGTTTTCAAAAAATTTTCATTGCTTTAAGGCTCATACTCTTATGATGTCTCAGGTGACAAATCAGAAAATGCAAACCAGGCTCTTGCTCCTACCTAAATGGCCACTGGAGTGAGCTAGTTACTGTTGCTTTATTCCTGTTTTTCTCACACTCTCCCCAGTGTCACGGTATTAGAAGGAGCAGTTTACCTGTCCAACAAATGCTTCTCTTAGAATTAGAGGTAGGTGCTGCTTTACCTCTTTCCTTTAAAAATGTTGTCCAAGCATATCATGCATCCATTAGAACAACAGTCATGTACATATGCACGCCATGTTGTGAGCCATCACAACTCTGGAAAGCTGCTAATTGTCACACACTGAGGTCTCACAGCTGTTGGTCAGTTAGATGGATGAAAGGAGATGAGTCCTTTCTAAAGAAAAGTAAGTGCTAATGACTACATTTTTTAAGTGGGAACCCAAGAGGAATAAGACTTAACATTGCTCTTCACAAACTGTAAGTATAGAGATACATGAACAACATTTCAGACTACATCTCCTTAAAGATGGACAAAACAAACAAAAAATTAGATGGGGTCATCATGTCAGTGGCAGAAAAACCAAACAGCTGATCCTGAGTGGCACTGGTAACCTGGAAATTATGCCTGTGCTTTTAAACTATGATGGAAATCTCCACAATGAGTATGCCATCAGTCAGCTGTTGGGTTTTTTTAGCTTTATTATTATTGAATAACACAGATGTGGACTTCTTAGCTTGTCATCTTACTTGAAAAATAAATTTGGATAGCTGCAGAAATCTGTCTTGATATTGTGCCTACCATCACATTTCAATGAGGTTCCTCAATGCAAACAAGAACAGGTTGCCTACTATGACTCAGTCATCTTTTGAATCATACCTGCTATTATAAATTGGCTTGGAAAGCATTATCAATGTGTTATTTTTTTGTGCTTCTGGAAGTAAAAGCCATTACTGCTTTCAAATTACAGCCCTCTATTGCAAAAAATAAATCAAAATATGTTAAAAAGTTACACTGTTCCATACATATGGAGATATACACATACATGGATATATTTTCTTATTTGAGAAAAATTAATGGAGGAAAAATTTTAGGAGAGTAAAACATAATGGAGATTTAAACAGTTTCCTCAGAAGGTAATTCTTATAAATTAAACAGAGACAGAAAATTCAAATACCCTGTCTCTTGCAGCAAACTGAACATCCATTATATGCAAGCTCCAGTAAACAGATACATGTACCTGGATTTATTAAAAATGCAACACTGTTGGGTTGCAGCTACTTCAGTCATGTAACTGTTCTCCATTACAGAGTAACTTCATGTATACACCAACAATATAGAATCACATGGAACTAAGAGTACAGCCTTCATCCAAAATATTTTTAATAGAGGTCCTTTAATGATAAGCATACTATTTTAACATACCATTTTATATACATTGCTTTAAGTATTTTGATTTTTTCTTAGTGGTCTAGACGCAATTATCAATCACTTTTACAACCAACCCCTATATATGTCTATTCATCTTCAAAAGGGAAGAGCAAGGTAAAATTCCCAGTGACATACAATCTGTCTCTGTCCACATTTCTTTGCTATACAACCAGAATTTGCACTTCTGTGATGGGGTTGCCAGAATCATACTTTGCTTTTTTATAGTTCTTATCTGTCTTATCATACTTTTTTTTCAAAACAACCTTAATTCCATGAAATTCTTGCTTGCACTCAAAATTTCACTGATGCAGTCTACGTACCACCTTCTTTTTTATCTTCCTCATCCGCCTTGGAAGTTCTGAGGTACAGTCAGACAATGTGTTCAAAAGACAACAAAAACTTTCAAAAGCCTAAAATGACAGCATAAAGTCAGCATAAAGCATAAGCTTTTTCTTGCACCCTGCAACACCTGAATTGGCTAACACACTCTTTACATTTAAGATGTAAAGATCTGAATTAAGAGTCCAGTGTGCTCAATAGAAATCTTTCCACTGATGTCATATGGCTTTGGATCAGGTCCTAAATCGACAGAGGTCATTAAACTGCTCTCTTGCTCCTTGCTTTTTCTCTGTCAGTCATTTCAATTTCACTATGATGCCATTCAAGCATTCATGGAAAATGGACTGATTTCATGGAGTCACATTAACAAGACCTGATAGCCAACAACAATATTCAAGAGTCTAGATATTAACTTTTCAGTACATTCCAGTTAATGCCACATCTTGGTTCAGTCAGCTAGCACCAATGAGATAATTTTTGGCTCCTTATTTGCAATTTAGTGTTTGGAAATTAACAGTCTTGAACTCCATTAATAATTTCAAGTAAAGAACAAGTCGGTTTGCAACATCCCTTACTCACTTCAAATATCTCTTAAATCCTGGTTTGTAATGTCAAACTTTATAATGCACAGTTACATTCGTATGAAAATTATGGCATAGAAAAGAGTGAATTTTACTGAATTTTATTTACTTTCCTGTAAAGGATTTCCTTTTATTCTTTTGTTCTTATCTTCATGTAGAGGTTTTCTTTTTGCCTATCACACCCCATTTATCTGGGTGCTCAAGAACAAAGCAATAGCAACAAAGTACTTCAGAGAATTCGGGAACATTGAATGCAAACTGCACTCTCACTGACCCTCAGGGAAAAGGTACCTTTAAAATGTGTTTTATCTGAGAATAGAAATTATATAATGCTTTTAAATAACAGCAGTGATAACATGTGAAAAGTTTCTAAAATCTATTCCACAAAAAGTAACTCGGTGATCCTGGAAGTTTGAATACATCACAAGCAATTAAAACTGCGTGTGAGGCAGACGATAGATCTGTCTTCATTTCAAACCCCGTAAGCTCAGCATTGTGCCTTTCAAGGCTTTTTACATGATCCAGAAATAAATCCTGCTATATAGGTTAGAGTGAAACATGAGAGTGCACAGACAGAGAAATGCTGCTTTGTGGGAAAGCAATGCACAGAACAGCTTCAGGCTTTTAAAAGCTAATAAATCTGGCCTCCTGCAGATGCTATTCAACTAACTTACCATTTCTGCCCTCAGTGCATCTGTCTGGTTCACTATACACCATGAAATATGTTAGAAGTTCATTATATCTACTTATCTAAGCTAGTGCTGAGTGGGAAATATTACCAGCTAAAAAAAGAGTCAGGGTGGGGGAGACCTCCCTGATTCTTTTGAAAGTGTCCTATAATACTGAGGGGTTTAGATTTTGTTTCTATTCCCTGAGAGGTGATAAGTAGTGAAGATTGCTTCATTATGATACTTTCAGCATTTCATAGAATTAAGTATGTGACTCAACACAAGAGCAGTTTTTGATTTCTTCATGAAGTAGAGAAAACAGCAATAACCTGTATACGTCTTTTGAGTGACTGTACGGTAATTACACCGGGCATTCAATATGTTAACGAAGCCAGGAAGCTACTTCAAAAAAAGAAGAAAAATATTTAAATCTTTTAGGAATACTTGAGGGGCATCACTGCAAAGTAAATCAGTCAGCAAACAATTTAGTCACAAAACAATGAAGAGATTACCCCATGTGCCTGCACATATGACACTGGCCTGAGGCTTATCTTGTAAGCACAGCAATAATGAGTTTTATTTTTGGAAAACTATTATACTAAAGAATCTGCATCTTTAGAAAGCACGTATATAATTACTAAGAATTCTGATCACAGACTAGTGACCTCTCTAAACTTAAGCAAACAAATCATTTTGGCTAGATTCCGTTTTATATTTAGCACTACCAAGTTCCAAGTCAATTTTGCCTTCCAGACTCTGTGTATTGGGACAATGCTGCTATAGTGACCAGTGCAAGAAAATTACTTTTAAACCAAATCTTTCCATTACCAATTACTACACTGAATGTGCAGTTAGTGAATTCAGTCCAAGTAATTAAAAAAAGAAGAATCCAATGCTAGCCTTCTTACTCTAACAAGTTTCCAGTAGTTCCAATTTAAAATCTTCCTCTTTATGGTAATGAAAATGTAGTACCTTGAATGATACATGCTATATCTTCCTCAGTGCTAGTGTTATGCTCCACTTCGACAGGTTAGGTTAGCAATTTGCAGGTTTAGTACTAAAAATTATCTCCCCTGTTCTCCTGAAGCATCTGATTTGAACAGTAACATGATGAGGTGAGGTGGGAGCACACTGGCAAGTGGGAATACTTCAGACTCTTACTTTCTGTTTTCACATGATTTTATAAAGAAAAATGAATCCAAAAGAAATAGTCATTTTCTGAATCGTAATAGCTAACTTGCTGAATGCAAATCAGAGAGCGTTTCAAAATAAAACTTTTTAAAGGCTGTCCTGAATGTTAAGGCTATAAAAAGTATTGAAACACCCCTTCATTTAGAGAAAACTAGTTGATGCACAGATTTATAAAACCGTAAAAGTTATAAAGTTTAATAGTAATCTGATAATCAAACATTTATACACACACAAAGCATACAAACATACATACGCACAAATGAAATTGGACTTCAGTAGAAAAAGGACTAGGTTTTTCAGAAGCATTTAACAACTAATAGAAATTGGAAAAAAAATAAACAAAAGTGAGTTTCATGTACTAGCTCATAAACAAATTTTGCCACCAATAAATTGGTAAGTATTTAAAGACAATCTATTTTCCCCAAATAGATATGCCAAATATTTCATAGAAGATTCCTATTCAGTGTGGTGGTAGACATTTGCAAAGGCCAAGGAAAATTACTTTAGAAATTATATTGTTCCCACCATATACTGTGCATCACAGCAAAATTTCATAGGAAAAACAAGGCACAAGACTGAGTTCCAGAGTACTAAGTTCTACAGAAAGTGCTTCATTGATCTCCTCAAGAAAACAGCATTAGCAGAACCCAAAGAGAAACTCAGAGCTGCAAATGCTAATCACATACATACTTGGATAAGAAACAATTTCAGTATCTGAACAAGTTAAATAAGTTTGAAACAGAAATAAATAAATACAGTTTAGAAGCAATGACATCCTAATTAGTATTTTCATGTTTAAAGATCTGAAAGTTTTCTTGGTTCTTCTAACACTTATGAGGAGGCTGGCCTTGCCAACAGTGGTAACGCCACTGTTGCCAGCTCAAGGATTTTTAAAGCTCAGGGCAAGCTAAAATCTGTCTGTCTAGCACGGCCTAAGAATCATTCACACAATAAGAAGTCCAATAAACATTTCATTGCCTCTAGCAACCACCTGCTCTACCCGTATGTGGTAACTAAAAATTTAGTATAAGCCCTACCTTCTTCACTAATCATTATTCATAGATGAAAGCAGTCTTTGATTTTCAAATTGCATGACCAGTGTATGAAGAAAGCAAATTACATTAAATTTCATTCACTAAAACCACATTCCTGCCTTCACCTGAGGAAATGTGTTAGTCTTTGGAACATAGAGTACAAATATTACTATTACATTGGACATGTCTTTATTCTATAACTGGGATACAAAAATTCCAGAAATCTATTGTCAGTTTCTCACATGAATGGAATGAAGGAGGGAGAATGGAAGAATCACAAAGAGAAATGTTCCTCCACAGTCATTATTTTAAAGCATCAAGGGGAATTTACTTCATAATGCTGGCTCAATCATCTCATGATTCCATGCACCACGAAATATAACATGCAAATAATGGCTTAGTGGGGGGCTTTAAGAGCTCTCCATAGATAATACAAATTACTTGCATTAAGTGGATGCCTAGCCCCTTAAATATCTCCTTGATTTTCTAATATGTTATTAGTCTGCAAAACATATCCAATTACAAAGTTTATTTTCACCAAGTTTTTGTGTCTTCATACCAGACAGTATAATTCATTTTATAGCTTGTTGCCTTCATCTGCCTGTCATTGTGGCATACAGTTCATTAGACATTTTAAGTTTCCTGTTACGTTAATATGTTTTTTCAAGCATTAATGACTTGGATGTAATTAAAAGAATCCTAGAACGAAACAGGTTCAATCCTCAAGTATAATAAAATCCAAGAAACAGGGGAAGACAGAGTAGTTGTGAGAGAGGAAGAAAGAGTAAACAATAAAAAATAAACATTCAAGGTTTTGAAATTCCCAATCACTGCAAAAAGTTAATTGATGCAGTGTTTAAAGAGACTGGTCATTTTTAATGACTCTTTCAAATGACCAGTTATGGAAGTTAGGTGACATAACGAACAAGTTTAAATTGATAGTTTTATTCACTGGATACTGTTACAGGTGTTTGGCCTCTACCATCAATTCAACACTTCTGCAAAAAAACCTAAAATTTGGAAAATCGCCACGTAGTATTTCACCTGCAAAATTTTCACTTGGATTTTAAGAATGAAGCAAATGAATGATGTCAAAGGAAGCTTTCCTATTGGAGCATAGTGCCCATCTGCAGCTAATCTTGCAGTAAGTACTTGTGCTCAACTTTTTTGCAAGCATCCTCACAAATCATGAAAAACAGCCAGAGATGGTTGGAAGCAGTTACTGAGCAGCAGAGTCCTCATGACATTGTATTGTGATATAAGGCCTTCAGTCTTCTTTGCTGTCCATTTCATGTTTTTCTCTAAAATTAAATTAACTAAACAAGGAAGAAAATGAATGCAAAATAGTATGATGCCTGCATCCAGCTCCCTGATATAAAATACGTACATAATTATATACATCACTAAAGATCTTTGTCAGTGCAACACTAAGTCAAAGTAAATATCTGCAAAGATTTCCTCTTTGTCACAACTTGAAATAAAATGTCCATACTAACCATGTGCAGAACAAAACAAGGAGCCTAGACTTATTCCTGAGTTTTGAATGCCAAGTGTCTCTTTGCACATCATGCAATGAACATCTAGACCTATATAAAGGAAATGCATGATGTCAGCTGCTGTGTCTGGATGCTGTGAAAGGATGCAAAATATCCTGATGCTGTACTGAAATTGACATGGCTTGCTATATTGGGAGTTTTTGCTGTCTCAGAGGGAGCCTGGGGACTTTTGGGGGACACGGCTGTCAAACCAAGCAGCAAAATCGCCCTGTGAAGGGAGCCCTGTCAACTTCATTTGCATCTTCCACAGAACATTTTTCTCCCATGTTTTTCATACTTGGAGAGTCCATGTGCTTACTTCACTTTCAAAACCAAATACTTAAGTTGCCAGCCATGTGAAACAAGCTTCCTTTACAATTCCCTTCCATCAAACCAAAGTGAAGGTAAATAGTATTGCAATTGCCTCAGTGGTATGTTTCCTGGTTAGAATCAGCACGAGACCAACTCATTCCTATTTACTGGAAAAAAAACCCAAACAAAAACCCAAAAGGCTGAATCTCTGCCACCTCAACATCAGCGACTGACTAGTCACCATCATACTGACTAGTCCTCCTCACATGTAGCTGCACATTTATACATATCATACACTTCTGCTTATCAAAAGCTTGGTGGTCTCATGACAGTCAGACTAAAATGCATTGTACAAGAGATGCTATATATTCAGCACAGGAAACAAATCCATTCTGACCACAAAAAGTTGCTGGAGGCTTATCTCTAGACTTTACAAAATACACTTGCCAACTTAGTTTCGCTCAAGTAACCTGGGAGGGAAGGGAAATCAGTACGGAAATCCAGATTTCTGTGAGACTGGTATTCACACAGATGATTTTACAACCATTCCTTAACCTGTCTTAGCTAAACCCAGGAGAAATGGAAAGAAATGAAGGCTCCCCTCCAGAGTCACACACACAAAAAAAAAAAAAAAATTACAAAAAAATGAGCCAGAAGAATAAGTAACTTCTTAATCTCATTGAATATCATGTTATTAATTTATGATAAGGAATGCTATACAAATTTTTAATAGTTTGCTGTCCTAAAACATGTTTTGAGATTTTTTGATGAACAGATATTTTAGTCATACCCATTTGCGGGGGTTTTCTTTGTTGCATGGATGAGAATCCCAGGCCTTATTAGTTTATTACAGACCAAGAAAATAAAATAAAACTAAGTGAGTTTTTTTCTGAATAATAATTCCAGGGCTAGACCCATTAAGAAGGACAATTACTATTCTGTAGTTATTGGTCTCTTATAGCCAGATCTCTAGGTCCTGTTTCTATTCTTAGATATTAGCTGTACTGTAGTGTAAACATGGAAACAGATGGTATTTTCTGTATTTTCTCTGGTAAATGTAACATAATCTGAGTAGTCATAAGCAAATTTAGAAATTAACATTCGAATAACTTATTCTTATATGAAGAAACCAGGTTTGAAGTGCTGGGGGTGGTCTTCAACATCTACAAAGAAAAATTGTAACTTAGATTGATACTGTAAATCAAACTAAGAAAAAGCTAAAGTTTGTTTTTTGAAAGTTCTGGATCCTTGGAAACTGGGGTACTTGGCATCATCAGGTGCTTTTAGTCTTTGTAGTGATACACGTATCAGAAAAACAGATCTATATCTAATTGTATTGCACCTGACTCACACGGTTAAGAGTTTCCAGTTAGGTACTGCAAGCTCTTCCCAAGCAGTGAAAGTTAAGGCCTTTGGGAAAAGTTTCTGGCAGGACCAGTCCCGTTGCTTTGGCATGCTTAAGGCATGTAAACCACTTTTAATGGAGCTGTCTAGCATCACTACCAAATAGTTAATTTCCTTTATAAAAACAATATCAAATATCTAATTTTCCATTTCTCACCCACTTTTTAAGTTAAAATAATTATTTAATCAAGCTTCATGATATATGCATACATACAACGTGTGGACATGGAAATACACCTAGTCCAGGCAATATAAAAGTCACAGTTTTCAAAGTACAGGTGAAACTCAGCGCATCTCCTTTTAATTGACTTCTAAGAACACAGGTTTGTCTGACTGATGAACCGGTGTCATGTAATGGTGCCTCCCCTTGAAGCATTGTGACAAAGTGGAAAAGAAAAATTTATTGTAATGAATGTCAATATCAAACATTCAAGCTGAAAAATAAAGACAAACATACTCATCCTGCAGCTCAATTCCTAGAGAGGTATTAATCTGAGAATATTAGAAATCCCCATTACAGACAGTTTAGTTACACTTAATTTCTTAAGCAACATTAGTTCAAAGATTAGACATTAATCAATACCCATAGACAGAGCTTGCTTATGCACCCAAGTATATTTCCAGTTACAGGCACAATTACATACTTTGTGATTAAGAAAAGAGTAAGCTGATCCTAGGATTCAGTAGAATAGAAGCCTCACTAAAGCCCACTAAAGAGCTAAAAGGTTTGGGAAAAGTGAGTATAAAAGCATCTAAAGTCCCAAACCATCCTAACTACTGGAAAATCACCCAATAGCGTATTACAGAAAAGAAAGATGCTTTATTTCTCTGGAAAGACTGTGAGAACATCCTTCTCATGCCAAAACCACATACTGACAACAAAGAATCCGGCTTGATTTTGACAATTGCGTTTCGTAAATGGAAATTGTCAGAATAGACTACTTGGAAAAATCTTTAGTATATTTAATATGGTGATGTAGTAAATACGGAATTACTAGTATATTGCAGAATCATAGAATATCTCAAGTTGGAAGGGACCCATAAGGATCATTGAGTCAACTCCCTGCTCCTCATGGGAACATTTAAAACTAAGCCCTATGACAAAGAACATGATCACTTCCCTGTGGAACATGTTCCAGTGATTGAGCATTGAAGGAGCAAAATCTAATGTCCTGTCTGAACTTACCCAGAAGTGACACAGCTTCATTTCATTTCCTTGTGACCTATTACTGATAACGAGAAAGGAGATCAGCACCTACCCCTCTGCTGTCCCCCTTGAGGAAGTTTTAGACTGGGATTAAGTCACCCCTCAGCCTTTGCTTCTCCAAGCTGAAGAGACCAAGTGACTTCAGCTGCTCTTCATATATCTGGCCCTTAAGACCTTCCACCATCTTTGTCACCTTCCTCTGGACACACTATTAATAGATAACCTTCTAATACTGAGGCACCCAAAACTGCACACAGCACTCGAGGTGAGGCCATGCAAGCACAGAGTAGAGCAGAACAATCACCTCCCTCAACCAGCCAGTGATGCTGTGCCTGATGTACACCAGGGATATGGCTGGCCTTATGGCTGCCAGGGCACACTGTTGACTCATACTCACCTTGCCATCAACCCAAACTCTGAGATCTCTTTCCATGGGGTGGCTCTCCAGTCTCTCAGCCCCCACCTTGTATGCATAACAACGACTACCCTGTCCCAGGTGGAGAATCCCTCACTTGCTCTTGCGACACTGAGAGTTTATAGAGTTGCTTATCATCCAGCTCTTAGTCTATCCAGATCTCTGTAAGGTCTCTCTGCCCTCAAGGGACCCACAGCTCCTCCTACTTTAGTATTATTGGCAAACTCAATGCACATCAAACTCTTGTGTCCAGAAAATTGATGAAAACAATTGAGCCTATGGAGCCCCACTGGTGACTGGCCACCAGCTCTATGTAACCCCATTTACTATAACTCTGAGCCCAGCACATCAGCGAATTGTCTACCCAATGTGTTACAGGCTTGTATAGCTGTATGCTGGACATTTTTCCCAGAAGGATACTGTGAGAGACCATATCAAAAGTTTTGCTAAAATCTGAAAAATCAACTTCAAAAATTAACATCAACTTTAGTAAGTAACTCCTATAACTGAAATCACCCCCACACTTCTTCCACATCTCAAGCTACAGTATTATTCTCCCAAAAGAATAACAAGAACAGGATACAGCCTACTGAGGAATTCTGAGGTTTTTTTCAAAGCACTTTTCTGGCGGTACATGGAAAGTAATCATGAACCACATTATTAGAGTTTTGGCTTCCCTACCCAAATAAAAGCATGGAACAAGCTTCAAAGTGCTCTCATTACAGAGCCAGTTAAAAACACTAGCAAAATACACCTGCAAGGAGATCCTAGAAGCAGATACTTTCAAAGTAATTTAACACATTAAATATTGAAAGCTCTTCTCATATAGTATTCAATAAACAGAAAGGTGAAATGTGTTTTCTTTTTATGTAGTCTTTTTGTGTTTCAGTAGATTAACTCTACTTTTCAATACAAACAAACCAAGAAACAAAAGATAAGTCATTTGTGTATGAATCAAAAGGAAATAAAAAGACATCAAGGAGGAATGAAAGTAACTGCACAGAATCCAGTCCTACATTTCAAGTATTTGCCTGTGTGACACTTACAAAACATTTGGTAATGATAAATGTATTCTCATTTCTAAGAGCTGCATATCATGAAAGACTCTTGAAATAGAAAAAAGAGACCCTAAGGTATTTTAACAAATCTGAAATATATCTCAGAATTAAAATTTGGACCTCAAGATAATCATCATCATCTTTTAGGAGTGCTTTCTTACAGTATTTAAATGCCATCTTTGAAAACCTAAACTGAAAGTGAAGCATAAATTTAAACCAGGTTTTCATTTAACTGTGCTACCAAGAAAAAGCAGTACAATCCTGAATTTGGTAACTTGTATGAAGAGATAATATCTTTTAATAACTACAGAACAAAAAAACCCAACAGAGAAAATACTCATACCTTACAGGGTCTACACAATGAAAGAAATAACAGTATAAAATTGAGGAAAGGTAAATTGTGGGTAGAGTTAGCTATCTGCAGTGATTTCCCCATACTGAGCTCTGATAAGGCTGCAAAAACTTGATCTCTCACAGAGAAGTACTAAGAGATATGTAAGGTGATGATGTGAGTGGAACTGGATAAAGTCATTCCTGCTAGGTTTATCATACAACAAAATATTCCTAAGTGTGTGTAGGTTTTCCACCCAACACTTACACATGGGCGGATTTTCTTATATTTGATCAGTTGTCTGGTATTTTAGATGTAGAGATAAAACAGAAAGAACCTACTCTGTCCACTCCTACTACATGATCAGATCAATGCTTTGCCTTGGGCTTTGAGCATGAGCCGGAACAAAAAGTGAGTCACACATAAAGGTGTAGGCTTGGAGCACAGCAGGCTGCCAGCCCGCAGAGCTCTGCCTCCACCAGCTGCATTAGCTTCTTGGAGTTGCAGCACATTTGTCCAGATTGCCATCACTGAAAAAGCAAGTTAGTAGAGTTAATGTTCAGTTGTTATTCAGTCCCAAAATAGCACATCCATCTGCTGAAACAAGTGTATAATTACAAGACTTATTGTTACATAAGCTATTTATTCCATACTGTTCCCTTGTCAATTTTGGAAGGTGCTAAGCCAAATTCTTTTTTGGGGCTTCCCTTCCATATAATTTAGATCAACTCACGATTCAAGCCATTATTTTGCTATTTGCAAGCGTAAGACACCAAGGGAATGCGTCTAAACTATCAGGGAGAAACAATTCATCTGCAAAATGGCCCATTGATCACTATTTCCTGAACCATCCAATTTCAGCCAATCATTCTTCTACAACTCCAACATACACTGCAAGTCACAGCTTCTGCCTGTGTTATCTTCAGAAAGGTCCTCTAGGTTGAGGATAAGGCTAGTTGCAAGGCTACAAAACTCACTCTAGATGCTAAACTCCCCTCTGTATCAGGCTTCCTCCCTGCTGTTTTTTAAGTTTCCAGTTCTTGAATTCTTCCTCCTTTCTTTTTTTTTTTTCCTCATTCAGAGATATGGTAGTCCAATCTGTGGTGACAGAACTGAGACTACACAATTTCAACCAGTTCTTGTTAGAACTTTTAACCTCACTTGATTGCTTATACTTAAATTACAATTTAGTTGTATGATTTCTTAACAATTCAACTGAAGGTCAGCACTGCAGTATCACTGTCTCCTAGCACCAGTTCAAAACACGGGTTCTTAGAATGCTGCTTGCCCTCTCTTCAGTTCTAGCACTGTGCTGAAGTAATCACACAGTTCAATCACACTCTGCAGGCTCCAAATCACCTGTTAACGCAATATGAAACTACCAGAAATTGCTGAGAGAAGCCATCTCAGAGCCAAGGGACAAAATAATTCACAATGAGCAGACACATTTTATGTAATTCTAGTCACCTGTAACGATGTTGACTTCATAGACGATCTCGTACTCCGGCACAGTTAAAGTAAACATTAACCAGAAGAAAAAAAAAATTCTAAAATGATAACAGAAACTACAACTCAGAGACAGAAAAAGATATAAACTTGGCTATTACTAAACTCTGGGGAAAAAAAGCCTTACTGAAGAGGTTTTAATAATCTAGAAAGTCAGATTACAAAAAAAGTTAGATAATACTACGTATTATTTTATTTATCTATATATTTAACTACTGAATACTCATTTCATCAATGATATTAATTAAGATCTGATTTTCTCTATAATTTTGAGTAGTGTACTTCAAGCAAGGAGCTGGTTCAGAAAAAGAAATCCTATACAATCTTCTAGTATTAATCCATATTAAGATTTCAGTGTCTGACTAGACAACCAAGTTTGTCTGAACTTGGGGTTCCATGGGTTACAGGGCTGAGGCTCATTAGCACACAGGCCAGCTAATTTAATTCTACAGCAGCCCATCCAATGCAACGCTTACTGAGGCTTTTTTCTATTTTTCTAAGATATCTCAGGACTCTTCTCTTTGAAACAGAAAAGAATTTATAAAATAAAGAAAACGGCTTAATACAGATTAAAATGAATAATAACGAAATACAGCCTAATGCTTGTATCTTTGCCAACAACACACCCTAAAAAGGCATTCATTAATTTTCCCTGTTATGGCTGATCACTAGAACAACCTGTATTAAAAATGCTTTTTTTTGTAGTTTTCATATTTCACGTTTATGTTGGCCACATGAAAAAAGTTATTATTTGTGAACTAAAATTGATTTCAGAATGTAAGAGCTATGCTATTATTTAATAAATTTATGGTTGCATTTGTTCCAGAAATAGCTACTCATTTAAATGAGGAGCTATGAATGTAACATAGAAGATGAAATGGACTGAAATCTGCCAAACAATGGAACAGTTCACATGCTATTTCTTCAAGAGTATGTATTTGCCCAAGGGCTTTCATTAATGGCAATCACTGAAGTACGTAATGAAGCACAATTCTACAAGTCAGAGAAGTCTATCATTGTTTTTTCCTATCAAACCAAATGTATTACTATTTGACATCTATAAAGAACTCTGCTATGCTTTACAAGCTAAGGTAAGTCCAGTCTTGCATCGAAATTTTGTGAGGGCAAAAGAAGAAATCCAGCAAGCATAATCCTTCACCCAGGTATGACAACTGTTCCTATGACATTTGATAGAATTAACATTTATTTATATTTCTCATAAAACTATACATTATTAATCAGCTTTTCACAGCCAAAATCCTGTACCTTACATAAGCATGAAGTGTAACACCTGCCTTGCGAAACCACTGTTCCCAATAAACAAGGAATCCTGGGAATTCTGTAACATTTTATAAATATAAAATATTACTATAAGAGATATGTAAATATATTTTGATACTTTGAGGTACCAGATCAGGGTAGCTTTATTGACACACCTTAATTTATTTGAAAAAATTCTGTAGGTTGTCAACTTAGAAATTTTTCATTATTTAACTGATAAATTATTAGGAATGTTTTGGTACTAATTCCTTGCTTGACATAATGACTGATGTAATAATTTCATGTCTGATTCACTCACTAAGATGTCAAGTATCAATTAATATGTTAGCATAGCGTAACTGGCAGGAGGAGGGAGATATGATAAATGTTGTCTTAAATTACAATTTCCCCAAAATAAATTGATACAAAAGTAGATACTATGGATTGAAATTCTATAGATTGCATTTAACTCCCTCTTTCTGAAAGGAGGACAGGCAACTATTTTTCTTCTATAGTCACACAGCAGGCATTTTATCAGATTATCTTGGTAATTGAGACATTCCTTACACAGAAATTTCCATAGAATTGGAACCAAAGGCTAGCTCTCAACCACTGCAAAAAACAAATCTCCTTCAAAATGAAAATACACTCTTCTCATTAATATTGCTTTTTACCCTCATCTATACTTTTCCAGTGGAACCATGTTTGCAAAAGGTTTAAAGCACAGTTTTTGTACCTAATTCAAAAGCTTTTATGCTGCTAGCAGAGGGTTTTCCACCTTCTTGCAATATCCTGTGAGAATCCTTCCTTTCTCACGCAAGCTATGAAAACAGTAAGATGGTTTTTGTATAACTATCTGAACACCTGGTGTTTGTCTAAGTCTGTTTATGATACATTGGAGAGGTGTTTTGGAAATGGGTGTTGCAGAGTTTAACCAATCATGCTAAGAGCTGATGGTCAAGGACCAATGACCTTACGCCATTCGAGCAAACTAACACATAAGAACTGTCTGTAATTAAATAAAGAATCCCTTTTCTTGCTGGATCTGTGTGTGGCCGCATCTTTATCTCCTGACCCCGTGGTGCACAATGACATTTATGCAAGTATTTATGCTCTGAATCCAAAAGTATCAGGATAATCCATGCAAACTTCATCCATTACACATTCCTGTATACTGTTCAAGAAGATAGTTGAGTTATAAAGAGTGACTACAAAAGATGGTACAGGATCAAGATACATCTACAGTGAATGTCTTAAACACTTAAGTAAAATTAATCTAAAATGTTATAATATTTGTATTTCTTTGTTTCAAACATTCTGAAGTCTAATACATTATTGACTCCACAGTATCTGCAGCTTTTCTACTCTGTTGGAAAAATTAACCAAATTGCATCAGGGGATCATACAAAAACATATGCTATGAAGAAATCACTCCTCTTGTGTCTGAGATGGATGAAAGCTCTTAAAGAACATCTTCATTTTGGTAGCCTGGATATTAACTGTTTTAGATGCATGTTGTTAATAGTATAAACCTAAACCTGAGAAAACCATCTTTTACCTAACATTCTATCACAGTGATGCTGGTGGGGTGGGACTGGGGAGTGTCCATAGTTAAGTAGGTATTGAAATGAATGAGCATATTTAGTTTTTAGGATTCTTCTACTGTTAAGATTATCATTTTACAGACAGCATTTGAAGAACCTGGAAGGATAAAGGAAAAATAGAGTACAAAAGGCCAAACAGCATGAAAACCAGAGGAAATCATTTCTGAACAGACACTAAATTGCACTCTAGACTTGGATTAATGGGGAAAGAATAGTTAAGTCTCTGAGAAAATTTTAAATAATTAACACAAGAAGTTTGTCAAGGTAAAAAAATTGTTAGGTAAGGGAGCAAGAGAGCACCCCAGGAATCATCTACTGTCCTGACATCTTTCTTTCAGTCCTACAGCTTTACCTTTGCACAAGCCATTCCATATTAAATTTAAGTATCCTACTTATTTTATATAGCCCCTGTCACCATAGTATCTAACCACTAGTTAAGTGAAATAGAAGGTTCCACAAAGTAAGAAATGCCATAACACACATTTGGGAGGGAGGAAGACACAGAGTGGTTAAGTGTCTTGCCCAAGATCGCTTACAAAACCCACTCTAAAGGAAGAAATAAATGTGTCTCACATATTTCATACTACTGTATGTATTTTGAGTGGAAAGGGAATATCAGTAAACAAATACTGAGGATAGAAACAACTTTTGCTCAATCTTTCCATTAAGAGTTGTTCTTCAATTAAAATAAAATTTAAAAAAGAGTTTTGACCCCAGGTATCACAATAATAGAAAAAAAAAATCATAAAAAAGGGAAAAACTCTCAGAAAACGGAGATGTTGGTTGAAGTTCAGCCATTTAATAGATGAGGATATGAAAGCAGTGAATTAGAAAAAATGTATCCAAAGCCCAATATTAACAACACATTAATTCAGAAGCCCACCAAAGATTTTTTCTTAAAAATTGTGTTTGGCAGATGTCTCTTGGGCAAGAATGAGTCCTGGGTCCCAAAGGAAAGATCTGTGCCTGTCTGGTTGCAAATGGAGGAGCAGCAAAAAGAGGAAGCATCTCCTACCAGTTCAGCATAGTTATCTTTCAATGGGTTTGGGGAAAATGTCAGAAAGGACTGAATTATTGTTTTGTCTGTACTTGCTCTGAGACTTTCTTAACAGCAAAGCACTTCAACTTCCTGCATTTAGATTTCTTTCAAAATTTTCAACTGACTGTCTTGGCTGTTTAAATATAAGCTTTTCAGAGCAGAGATTGTTCCTTATTATTACAATTATCTGACCTTTCTACCTGGCACCAGTCTCAGGTGGGGCTATTAAGGAGGTACTGTCAATGCAGGAGTTAACTGCAACACATCACATTTAAACATGCCAGTGATTTGTCTTCAAAATACATATTTTTCACCAAATGAACCAACACACTGAATCAATACAGTATGAATGGGCAATATGAACTATAAGGTTTCTCTGACTGTATTTAATGCATGGCAGCATGCATTTCTTAACATGCACTTATCAGAATGGTTTTTTTTTTCTTCAGTTAGGTAGACATTTCCCCCAGCACTTACAAAGTCTACCTATATGAGTGAAGCTTTGAGAAAAAGATCTGAACGTCTTCTGACTAGGCAGAGGAAATTTTAAAAAGCTACAGGAGTAGACACTGGACCAGACAAAAACACAAAATAACTGGCTTGCTCTAGTCAATAGGCAGATATTGCCAGTGCAATCAGCTGCTATGTCCTAGCAGCTTGAAATGGTGTGAATGAGAAGCTAACTGAAATAAGTACGGAAATGACCAAACTATCCATATTTAAAGTCAGTAAAGTAAGGATCCTGTGGCAGGAAAGAAATAGTGGTGACACCAATAAGGCTTGAAGAAAAGCTTGTTGTATTTGGATACAGACATTCCAATGGCAGTAGATCTGGTGGAAGTGTCTGGAAGAGACAGATCTCCCAGATGATATTTTTTAAGTGCTTCCCTAATGGGAAAAACACTGCCATCATGGACCTAACCCTCATGATTTTTCGTGACAGAGAACAGACAGATATAAGACCAATCAATCTCATAAGGCAAGCTGAGAAAACTGGTGATGCAAATCACACTTACATTAGACTAAATATAAAGAGCATCCATATAAAACATCCACAGAAAGTGCTACTGTAAACCTGAAGACTTCAGCAAGCTAATAAAACATTAATCCTTGTCAAACTTAAATATCTTCTATTTTTAAGAGTTCATTTGGCTGCAAATGACTGTCATCCCTAATCCAAGTAGTGTGCTTGTAGCAGATGTTGCTTTAATAAAATGATCTGTGCTGGAGATGTTTGTAAAACTGCACACAACAGCACAGGATTTACTCCTCCAATGCTTGTCCCTGGGAGGAAGCAGGTTCTGCTACTCTCAATGGACACTTTCTATTAGGCTGACAAAGGCAGATTTCAAAACACAGTGCAACAGGCAGACCACTAAGGGAGTAGCTACATGGATGTGAAAGGCATGGTCATCATAATGGGCACGAAACCCAGAGCAACTGGAATGTATTGTTTCGAACATCAGCTTCATGCCAGTTATTTAGCTATCATGTCAATCACCAGGAAAGAGCAGACCTATTTTGGAACACTTGCCATAAATAAATTGAATTGAAATTAATCATTTCAGTGACATAGTGGATGACAAGATATCTTTATTCTATTCTTGAACCACCAGCTGTGATCAGGGGCTTTTTTGTTGTTTTTTTTGTATGTTGGTTGTTTGCTTGGTTTTTCTTCCTCTTTGAAAGCAGCTATAGTGTTTACATACATTTTTAACTGGGACAGATTTAGTAGGGCAGATTATCACCAGCCTCACTTATCACAAAGCATGGTCAGGCAACCACATGGTTTCCTATCCCTTCTCAGTTAGATCAAAGCTGTTCATATATACATGCAAACTCTAAAAGACTTGAAACTGCTGGATTTATTCTATATGGACTTCAAAACTATCAGGACAGAGGACATGATATTGAGGTGTGAGGCAAGTGAAAGAAGAACTGGCCCAGTGAGTTTCCTTGGTTATGCAGGCTGACTATTCATTCATACAATTTGACCTGCTTAAAAAAATCAAACCAAACACTTGCATTTCCTAAATCTACTACACATCTGGAAATGCATTTCATGCATTTGGCAAAGATATGATTAATGACATTTTCACCAGTTGTGAAGTCTAAGGGATCTCTTCAGAGAATATTCTGGAAGAGCTCTGAAGTTTGGATGCTTACATACAAAGTAAAATTCATCATTTATGCAATACTGTACCTTTAAAAATCAACAAGAACAAACTGCATAAGCAGCCACATGTGCATAAATATACAAATTTCATTCAACGTTTTACAGAATCTTCAAAGAACTGAAGAACTGAAGAGTATTCTATCTGAAAATTAGAAAGAATGCTTACAACCAATACTGAAAATCAGTCTCGCCTATCATCTAGATTGAACTTCTGTGAGCACAACCCACAATTTACAGGGGAAAAAGAAGATATGAAAAAGTCTAAGCACAAGATTAATTGAGAACGCTATTTTAGTTAATGAAAAAAATCTAGATTTTAGAGGGTTGTCATGTTAAGCTTAACCAATTTTAAAGCATTTAACAGATTATAAAGAATTCACAGCTATTGCAGCTGTAACTCCCCTTCAATACAGTATTGCCACAAGAGAAAAAAGAGGAAGCAAGGATAAGAACTGATAGACGGAAAATAAATTGACACTCAAACTCAAAAATTTCTACTTTATACATACTACCTATTTGCTAGGAATATACTAATTGGATGCAACAGCTCAGATTGTTTGCCTCAGAATTCACGTAACAAAACCGAGTCATATAATCTGCCTTGCCACTTAGTCTGTTATTCTGAATGTCTCTCTCCATGACAGACACTGTTCCTCACATGATTTTCCTCTTCTTTCTGTCAATATCTGAGGCTTTTATCCTCTCACTGTTCTCTGCCTTAAATTCCAAGATCATACTTGGCTTTTCTCTTTACATCTCCAGGTGCTCAACCACATTAGGGTGTAACAATGCTTTCCATCCCTCAAAAGTACAAACCACCACGTATATTTACTTACTAAAGGTCAACAATATTCAGGAAGAACTGCAGTCAGAATTCAGACGTGTGCTAAAACTAGAAAAGGGAATAAGAACACCATCCATGCTTGCATTACAGTGTGTTAAAAAAATTTTAAAAATATAAATTCTAAATTTCATCATGTTGAACTCATGAAGTTCTATCTAGTGTCTGGTGGTATGAGGGGAGAAAAAGAAAGATTGATTTCAAGGGTCAAATATGCTTCCAGTTTCAGAACTAAGTTCCAAGATAATTAATTCTCAATAGGAACTCATTACACTTTGTAAATGAATTCATCTATTCACCATCGTTGCAGTGACAAAGGTTCTTGATACATAGATTAAACTCCCAATTGAACTTCAGTTCCATCACCTCATACTCTCACCTCTCCTCAAACTGAAAATACAAGTCATTCATTTGGAAAACCTATTAGATCCTTATTAATAGAACAATGACCTTCTGATCAAAATGTCTGTCTTCCTACTCAGTGAAATTTTCTGTTCACTTGAATTTATAATAGAGAACTGCCACAGTTAACTCTCTGCTGACACTTTAAGTATTATTTAATTACAATAACTTTACATTTGCATCACACAATCCACATACACAGTAACATCAGTTTAACCAGCAGGTAAAATCAGAGATCTATTAAATAAGGAAAGGACCATGTCATTAATCAGATTGGCTTAGCAGTCACTTTCGTATCTCCCCCAGTTATTATATGTCTAACAACATCAATGCCTTCAGGAGGAATTTTAAAAATAACAAAGGAATACCTAACAAATAAGAATATTTCTTTTTTACCTCAGGCAGCTGGCAGTTGTTTTCTATGTTGCGGTTCTTTTGTTTCCACATGCTTTACATTACTGTTAAATCTTTTTTATAGGTGATGGGATCAGTACTATTCATAGTGTACTGAGAGCACACCAGCAATATTTATAGTATCCAGTCTGGCACAGTTTAACCAAGCTTTGGAAGAAGCTCTTATGTTATATACAGAAAAGCTTGTTTGAAGGCCTCTTGATGCAATTTCTTGGTGGTATTTTAAACTTGTTTCATGCCTTCTACATTGAAATCAGTGCAGAAGAGGTTGCATTAATCAAAGCAAGTTTGCTCACTCCATGGGCCCTAATCTTTATGTGATTAGAGATAGGAGTTCAAAACCCAGCCCAGTTTCTGAAAACTTTTATACACAAAAGCCTTCTTATCAAGGGTGGTTCTAAAATGCATCGCTATTCATTTTCTGCCTTTGACCTTTTTTTATGTTTCATAACAGGTATTATCTAAAATTCCCAGCTCTTAGGACACTGCCCTGATTGACTCCAAAATTAATATCAAGGGTAAGGAAATGCTGTTCTGCAGGCAGATAATAATTCATTACTATGTTCCATGTACTAAGATGCTTGTTAGTGTGCAGCTTAATCAAGACATTTCACTTCTGTGACTGTCTGCAAGCAACAACACTCTTGCTTCAAACTAATGATGAAATAAAGGTGGAAGATTGTTTTATTATCACAGAGTTTTTGATGAATCTTGTATTACCAGTATGTTCGATGCTGTTCAGCATAGTCCTAAGGCATCCTCTCCTAACGAGTTTTCAGCAATTAAAATTTTCATCCCCTGCCTCAGATCGTCAGAAAGAACAGCAAGTTAACTGTGACATCTGGTGACTGGACATGTATACCAGTGTGTCAAGAGTGGAACACTCCTCCCTCAGACCTAATACGGTCGTAGTGCTAGATTAAATAAAATTGCTTTTTAATATCACAGTAACAAGACAAACGTTCAGAGAGTTACATACTGAAAAAGTGGCTAACTTTCAGAGACACTGGTACATTTCAGAGAATTGTATTTCACGAACTTCCATGTGCTCTAATGTTCTGATGAACCTCTTTGCACTGTGCCAAACGATTGTCAGCAGTGCCAGTGATGGGGGACTAATAACTGAGGGTTCAAATTGTGGCACTCACTCAATGGCAAGCAGCAATACCAAACTGAACTTGTTCTAAAATAGTGAATACTGCTTCCAACTACCATTTATGCTGTCATTTTTAATGCACTATTTAGCACATCATACTGTGTCTAATATAGGATCTTCAACATGTTCCTGGTAGGATGATGTTAGAAGACAATCTCACATGAACAAGTAATGAGGGACATGCCCAGATCATAGAGAAGCAATTGATTTATTTTGAGGGATCTGCAAAGAGCTGGTGGTTTAAATCATTAAAAAAAAAAAAACAGAATAGTTGACAGTCCTTCATTATATAAGCCAAAAAAATCCTGAAATCACAGCAATAGGGAATTGCTTCTTCTGTAAGCAATCTGAAAATGAGAACAGAGTGGCTTTGGTGCTGTTAGGAACACTTGTATCAATTGCAAACAAGCAGTTCCCAATATGGAGTCCTAGGATTTAGATACTGTCAACTATTAGGGCAAAACACTTCCTGCTTTAAGATACAAAACTACAAACGATAGTAAAATACACAGTTGGAAACACTGTTGGCCAGTCCCCAAAAACATTTTCTAATAGTTTTGAAAAGGACAAGATCTCTTTAAACCCTCCCTTCCTTGGAGATCCTTCTTCTCAGTAGTAATTTCATGTCAACTAATCACGAAATCACCCCGTAAAAACCAGTAAGAAATGATCGTACCTATTATTAAGATAGTCTGTAGGCAAGAAGTAATCTGGATTAGTCCTCCTAGCCTATGGTTTTTTGCTGATTTCTTTTATATGCCTTTTTATTCCTGCCGTATCTCACTCTGAACAGATTTTACACAGACTTAATCTTTCACTAACAAAAACATGAGGCACTACAACAGTACTGATTTACATTGCTAATTGCTGGTTTCAGTTACTTTAAAAGCTTAATTGGTGGGCTTTTATTTTATAGTTGCTGAAAGAGACACCTTATGAAATCTGGTCAGGTTGTTAGAGTTTAAACAATACGGGATTAATTCCCAGTTAGCCTAACAGTATCTTTACTTTTTCCACTAATAGAAAAGCTAACACTATTTTAAAAAGCACGATAAGACATCTGTCAAAATACCCCTTTCAGTTAGAGGCTCTCTCTTGTTATTCTGGTCTTGGGCATGTCGAGATGAGTTACACAATGAGGAGAAAGGTCTACAAAAACCATGCCCAAGTGAAACAGAGCACTACTTGCCCTGAACTTTATTTTATTGTCCTTTAAGGGGTGGCCAAGGGTGGGTCCAATGAATCCTCACACTGAGAAGAAACAGCATTTACTGGGATGATGCATTATGCCACTGATAAAGTTTAATTTGAAAAAAATCAGGGAAAGCTCTTACCAAAAACCATTTTTGCAGCCTGCCATAGGAAGTGTTTAGTACAGTGATGTGTGAGAAAACATCATCCAAGGGCGTTGAAAGCAAAAGAACTATGGAACTCTTTTAATTTCCTGACCTCACAGCTGTCAGAAACATACAGGATATGCTGCCTTTAAGGACTACAAAAAGCCACAAAGCTGCATCCTGTGACCATCACGCTCACCTGTATTCATCTAGAATGGAGTCCATGTGTACATTTTAGGCCATCATGAAAGAAACTAGGCAAGATCAAGGACTTCCTGTCATTTCAAACTTTAATGTCCAACACTAATGTAAAATGAGAACTTGTTGGATTTGAGGTTTAGGTGTGGGTTTTGGGACATTTTTGGGGGGTGTGCAAAACAGTGCCAATATTAAATGGAAATTCATACTCAGGGAATGTACATGAAAAAACCTGCCCTGTTTCCTTAGAAAGATCATAGTAAAACATAGCAGGACAAATGCATCTTTACTTTTACAGCTCTAAAACAAAAAACAAACAAATGCCTATAAACCACAGCAAAAATCTCTGGGAGGCAATACTAATTTTGTGCTACAGTTAACAATCATGTCCTGATTTGCTTGAAAGGCTGGTCTTACCTCTTGCACTAATTTGCCATGTTTATCATTTTTTGTTTGTTTTCTCTTCCACTACCTATTCCCTCTTTTAGTGGGCAAGTGCAATTAGGGTTACATATCTTGGGATTGATAGAATTTCTTGGTCTGCCTCTAAATCACATTCTAATACAAGATACCTGCTGTAGATCAAGACTACTTGAATATATTCAAGAAAGGGCTAGAAGTAAATGAGCCACAGGTGACATTCTGGTCAGGACAGTAAGAAGTTTTAGTTCCTCAAAAGCAAATTGCTAAACATGCTTGGCTTTCTAAATCTCATAACTGATTTCAAGCCACAAGCTTATTATTCAGATATGCTGCATAGATTGAGCTTTGCTATATATATGGCTCTTGAAAGGCTCACGATATTAAAAAATCCATCTTAAGTAAATATACTCCATGTGTTATAGATGTGTGTATAGCAAATGCTGATGCTTGCATGCCTGTAATTGTTCTATAATCATATCATACTACTTGCTTGAAAATCAGAAGATTCTTCAACAACCCACATCATTTACTTCATGACAGACTGATGTGAATTTTAACTGCAGCAACTGGGACCACAAATTATTATATCAGTAGAACAGCCCTCTCCATGTCTCTGTTTAATCAGTTCATGAGTCATCTTGGAATATCAGGTAACCACTTGCAATTGTTGAAAGGTTCTGTCTTGTGTTGCAACCTAACATAAGTTACAAGACTGACAATGGTTACAGTGAGGTAACAGCATCTTAGCAAGGTACACTGGCACAGATTTCTCATGTGGGAACTAATGCAGCATTAACTTTTTCATTAGCTACAGCTTTCTGTTCCCACATCATGCCACCCATATGTGGCTGCTGCACACTGCTGCAGCATCCCCATAGAACACTAAAGCACCGTGATTCAGCGACTGCCAAAAAAATTTCTAATGCTGGTTTAGATATTATATGAAAATATCAGCTTTCAGCTGGATGTTATTTCTAGAAATCCTTGTTTCGTAAGAACTTATGGTGGGGTTTCCAAATCCAAACCAATATATTCCACTTGTGTTGAAGCCATGCTATAAAGTAGCTCAATTTCACTGGCTTTTGTCAGTTTTGAAAACACTAAGAGTTTTTTCTTGTTGTTTCTGGAAAAATGATTGCAGAATTGTTTAATATGGTTTTCCCTGAGGGCCATGAGTAAACAAGCATCAAGACAATGAGCAAACAGAACAGCCACACACTATCACAGCAAGATAATGAGGCAACCATGTACACTCTCTGCTAGTTACCAACAGAGACTTCCAGTAATTAAATTAAACTAAATGTCAAGTAAGTTAAATCAGCATCAATTCCTTGGATCCAGGGATATACACAATTAAGATTTATTTCTATTTATTATCATTCATATTATTTTGTGGAAAGGAAAGGAGTGGATGTGGGTATTAGAGATACAAACAAGATTAATCAGACTACAGTCAGAATGCATTTAGTAGGACTCTTGTATAAATCCCAGTACAAACTGTATAGCTGGCTATACTTTTCCATGCATCTTTGTTTTGTCTCACAAAGCTGTCAAAAGATAGTGGCTTCCTTATAACATTTTTTCAAAAACACTGAACAAAAATGGGGTTTTTATCGCACAGGAAAACTTCTTAGGGTTTTTCTTTTAATTTGTCAACCACCTCTGAAACAGTTTAACTGAACTAAACTACAGCTTAGTTGGAGTCACTTCAACTTGATAAAATATACTTAACATGAACATAATGCATTGAAGACTGAAGAAGGGGTATTACCACAGACTAAAGTCTATCCTCTTTGTATCACTGTACCTTACATTTTGCTTGGATTGAAATTAGATCCTTCTGATTTGCAGAAAAAAATCTAAATTTGTAATTTAGACAAATTGAGATTCTTCTGAATATTTGGGTATGTTCAGACATGACTACAAAGGAAGGTGCAAATGGGTGCAAATGAGTCTGTCTATTCTTCAGGGGACAATATCTTAGACATTTTTAAGTACACAATGACAAGAATAAATTCTTCTCACTTAAACTTATTTAAAAAGGAGTGGGAAAACGTCTGGTTCCCATGTGCAAATAAGGAAACAAGGAGTTTCGCAGTAAGATAAACTTTCAAAAATTAAATACATTCCTTCACATGGGAGATATTTACTTTTTATTCCTATCCAAGAAAGTTCTGCCAGCCAGTGAAGGGACTATGATGAAATATCAACTTCTGCCTAACGCCACAGATATCAGCCGTAATTTCCACTCACCAATGGAAAAGTGAGGACAAGCAAGATCAGTGTTTGATGTTCCACAGCACATCAGTGGCAGAGTTCACCCCACTTTGCAGTCTTAAGCCACAGATATATTCTTTATATATGCAATATATACATACACAGAGATATTCTTCTAAGATGTTTATATATAGAAAAAGGTACATATGCACACACAGGACCCATTACTTAAATTTGCACCTTAAAACAATTAGCTCAGCTTTGATAATCAAAAGGATTGAATTTCATCACAGCAAGTAGCAAGACCCAGATGAACTCAGCGTGACAGGAACACTTTCTACCAACTCAGAAACATAATAAAATTTTAATGCTAATCAGGAATGAAGACACAATGTGACAGTATAAGCTTTGGATTTAAAAAAATCTTCGTAAGGGCTTACTTCTAATTCTGCCTTCCTCCTCTAATATTAAGAATGCCAAGTAAACAGGCCGAAAATATTTACTAATTTGTCAAGCTAGAAAAATGTGGAATGTAGGAGCTGGAACCAATATGATGCTCAAGCTGTTCATAAACTGGAAAATAAATAAGCTGTAATATGTAAAGAATTTCACTGAATATGTGAAATCAGACTGGAAAGGACATAAAGCAGCATACTCTAGAAATTGCACAGGATTCTATAAATTAGTTCAAACAGGAAGGAATACATGAGTGTTTTACACGCTTGCAGTATCACCTGCACGCAGTCCAAGAAAATCACCATGGAATAAGGACAGGGATTACATTTGTACTCTTTAATAAACTCTTTTCAAGTGGAAGGACCACACCCCTTTTCCTTTACCCAAGAAAGTGACTGGGTCAAAAAGCAAAAGGGGTCAAATGTGACAAGTTTTCTTGTGCAGCTTGCCATGAGTCTTGCAAAGGTCTCAGGATCAATGGGGCTCAGTGATATGGGTGGAGGTCCCTTCAACACAGCACAATGAATGGGCACATGAACAAGCCCAGAGAAATAGACTTAGACTTTTCCTCCCATAACCATCACTTATTAGTCTTTATTAAGCCATCAAATATTGCCACTCTATCAAGTTCAAACAATCACCTTTGCTCATTACATCCTCCCCATGTCCATATCTACTGGAAACAAAGAACAGTATTTCAAATGTCTAAAGGTTTTCAAATTTCCTTTTCAGCCTAGAAAAATCTTATCCAGCTTCACACATAGCACTTCTTAGTGCATTTCATTCCAGGGGCTTCCATATGCAATTAAACAAAAGAAAGCGTTGGGGGTTTTTTGTATTTTTTTGAATAGGGATAAAGAACAAAAGAGAAACAATATCAAAATTGTATAATGCAACTTAAAGACCAAAGCAGAAGAAGATGGGGACTCACTTGACAGTAAAAAAAGATGCACTAGCAGATGAAAGCAAAAGAATGAAATGTTGGAATTATGCTTCTTGGAGCAAAGCAAATGTGGTGTTGGAAAACTTGGAAAATGTGTCCAGGGAAGTACTGTCATGGGCAGTTAGATTACTTGAGAGGGTCTAACTGTGCAAGGCAGTAGATCTTGATGACTCAAAAACTTTTGAGCACAATTATGCAATACTTCTGCAATGCAATATTTCTGTCAGAGTTCAGATCATTTTGCTTTTAGAGATTCTAACGTAACTCTCCGCATCCAAAGAAGTAACAGAATATGTGGTTAAATAAGCAAATAATACTGCCATAGTACCAGGGGCAATCATTCATTTCCTTAAAGCATAGGGTTTACAATAGAGGGATTCTTCCACTTTTGGTCAGGTGAATAGACTGACAACTAAATCAGATGTTGAGGAAGAGATCTAAGGACCTAAGGAATTTTTAACCATCTAAGCTCTATCAGAAACAAAATTTCAAAATTTCCATGACTAGCCAATCAAAATTAATTCTGTAAAATTGAAAATAGCATAATACAAATAAAATCAACCTTAGTGCAGGCAGACAGGTATCCTAATTATGCACTGTACTAAATGTACTTCTAAAATTATTTAATTACTTTACTGGAATCCAAACGCTATAGCTAAAATTTATTCTTTCAAATTCCTTGTTATTAAAGACATTTAGTATTTGCAAGTAAAGGATAAGTTTGAAATACATTTCATTACAATTTTTAGGCCAAGGAAATTGAAAAAACTCCTTGTCCTGGTCCTTCCTTGTAAAATGTTTCAGACTAAGCACACTGGACATCCTTTAGAGATAACAGAAGGCTGCTGAAAAACTGACAAATTGCCAGTTTTGTGGTTTTTAATCCCTCTTACTTGTCCTGTCACAGATTTCTGCAATTGCACAAATTATCATCCTGCCACACAGAACGAGAACGGAACTACTGTTGAACAACAGCTCAACATTAAGCATGGTGAAAACTGAAATAAAACACACAAATGTAGCGTTCCATAAATTTACTCTTCTATTATTGCTTTAGTATCTTTAACTTTTCCTTTGCACTTATGCATTAAAATGTTCCACTTGATTAAAAATCCCTTATTATGTTTTCCAAATTGTCTCTGAGTTCAGGAGATGGCTAATGTGCTGCACAAAGACTACACAATGAAAAATATTGTAAAGACTGCATTCATGCTTCATCTGTTGTTTAAAGTTGGGCGATGAACACAACAGAAATTATCCACAGAAAAACTCTGTCTAAAATCTGGTTATGCTGACAGTTTGAACAAATTGAAAGTGACCTGCATTTCCAAGAATTGCAAAAAACCTAGACTTTTAGGATAGTTTCTCACACATACCATTTGCGATGTAATCAATGTTAGTATTAAACATGGCAGAAGAAATGTAAAGATAAAAATACGTAAAACCCCTGAATCTGCTTAGCAACAAAGTATAGGTAATATATAAATTCCTTAGCCAGCAGATAAAATTCAGAGTCTGAAGATTACAGACTCTGCAACAAACTGTTAAAGTACAGCATTATCTCCCTAAAGAAGTGCAGATGTTTGATCATTTGGGTAACTTGAACTGGGCTAGATAAGACAGTGTCTAATCAGTCTATCTGAACACGGGATGTCAAAAGTAAAAAAGACATTAAAAAGCCTTTTTATGATGGAAACCATCACTTAAGCAGCTCTTCAACTTAAATCTTCACCTGTGAAGGAAAAAACCCTCACACAATTCTCTTGTACTAAATGCCAGCAAATTGGCAGCATGAATGAGGACAAAACACTGTCACAGAGGACACATGAAGAATTAAACATCTGAATACCAGAGCTCTGCTACAATGCTAACCATTAGACTGCGGAACTAGATGGTTTTGTTTAATGATGAGATCAGTAAAAAGACTTGTTCTGTAGAAAGAAGAAACTATTGAAGAAATTTAATTATCATAAAACTTTTTCAAGAAGGCCAAAATTTCTTCCAAGAGAATGATTACTTTATAGCTGTGGCTTTCAGATATTATGTATTGTTGCAATAAATATTCCATGGAATGGCTTCGTTTGGAAGGGCCCTTGAAGATCATCAAGTTCCAACTCCTCTGCCATAGGCAGGGACATGCTTCACCAGACCAGGTTGCTCAGAGTCCCATCCAGCCTGGCCTTGAACATCTCCAGGGATGGGGCATCCACAACTTCTGTGAGCAACCTGTTCCAGTGCTTCAGCATTATTCTTACTTAGAGATGACTAAACAAATACATATGCAACTTATATATATTAAAAGATAAAACAAACTACTTAGTAACTCTGTTCAGATGTAGAGTCCATAGCTAATGCTTATTTTCAGAGACCAGTTACAAGTGCTTACTGAAGTTGGCAAGTGATTCCGATAGGTGGAAAAGACCACTAATATTTCTGTAATTACCCTCAATCCCAGTATGTCAGCTAAACAGCAACATTAGGCAGTATAAGTCTCAAAGTCTCTTTTTTCTTTACCAGTTCAGGAGAAGAAATATCCCTACATCATCCTTGATTCAATTTTCTTTTTAAGTAGTCAGAAGTCAAATGACATTATTTTCAACCTTCTTCAAAACAGACCTTGCAAATCTTTCTAGTAAAGGGGCATTGTAATTGAATAAAATATTTTGTAGGTGATGAAGAATACTAATCTATCAAAACAACATTCTTTTCATATTAAAACTAGATTGCAATATCCAGCCCAGAAACTGAACTTTTGTGTTCTTCAATTCTAGGCAAGTGCAGAGTCAAGTCCACAGTCTCCATATCCACATACACACAATACAGAAGGTGACAGCTATTTCTGCTTCCACTGTATTTAATTCAGCATTAAAATATAATCTGCTAAAAAATAACATATAGAAGGATAAAAAAGGGAACTTTTACCATTACAGAAAAGCAGGGGAACAAACCCAAGATAACTGCAAAGCAAGCATTATAAGAATCCCAATCTCCCATCATCACCCGCTCACTGTAAAGAGCCTCTGTCCATCCTATAGTTGGTTTTCACAACACAGCACAAAACTAATTGTGCAATGGTAGGTCTGAAAACCTGACAGGTCATCTCAGAATTTCTACGCTTCATGGTCATAACAATTACTGCTTAAAACTCTTACCAAACAACTACATTTTTTACAAGCAGCACAAAGTTCACTTTAAGTTGTCTTCTGAAAGTGTTCAGCAGGATGATGGAGAAAGTTCAGGAATCTATATTCACATTGATTTCTGTACTGGCTCATATTCCAAAATTTTTTGGTTTGATACTGGAAGGTTTTGGGGTTGCTTTTTGTTTTAGTTTTGGTTTTTTGGTGGGATTTTTTTTACAATATTTTAGGATACACGTCTTTTTTTATATTTCAAAGCCTAAGAAATTAAGCACAGTGAGAATGACAATATCTTTTGCTAACCGTATTAGTTTTTTTTCCCCCCACACTCACACAAAAGAAACTACTTCAACTGTTATGCAGTAATATTACTCTTCTTTTCCAAACACAGGTAAAACAAGAGTTTCCTAATATAATCTGACAGAACTGGCCAGTCATGCTATTTAAAGGTAATACTATTTGAAGGTAGGTTACCTTATCTGAAAGCACTAGGGATAAAACCCTGTCTGGGCAATAGATCCCAAGGGATTTCCCCTCATCCAAGTCAACTTCAGGCAAAGACAATCAAAAAGTAGCCATCTGAGATGCAAAGTAAGCCAATACTACATACGCCCAAGTTATCCTTCTGCCTTGAAAGGCTGGAAAGGGGTATCACATATTACTTTTCAGTGCTAGGTCATCTTCAAAATAGAAGGAACTCAGAAATCCTTTTTTCTTATTACTACAAGACAAACAACCAGAGTCACAGAAGAATGGGACATTTTTTCCAATTAGGATAACTTGGCTAAATAGTCTTACCAATGAAAGAACTAAATGCAGTCATGAGTTTCTGAAACTGATGTAGTATAAGATCATAAAAAAGAAGGAAATAAACTTTGTTCAGTGATCAGGTGGAGTACTGAATCAATATTCACTTCTGATTTTGGCTATTGACTTCCTGGGTAAACTTGCATTACAGAATTTGAGTTTGGCTCTCACATCCTATTTCCATCTTAATCAAACTGAAAGCTCTCAGAAAAGCATTTACTCACGTTCTTGTGTCTCTGCAGTGCTTAGCAAAGCCCGATTTATGATGCATGATGAATATGCTACAGTTTTTATGCATTTGTTTCCTAAACCTAGACAAAGTTTCTTTTATTGACCTTTTTTTGCCCACAGGGCATTACTGAAACAGTAAGAGTTTATAACTTTCTGTTATATTAGAACAGCAAACCCATTCAACACTTTTTAGGTAAGACTGACATGACAAATGAGCAGTTATATAATAAATAAATATATAGATATAAACATAAATAATAAGTATAGCCTTTACATCCCAATCACAAATGAGAAGAAATATTTATGGGGGAAGAACTGAATTTATTGAGAACTTTCATTCTTGGGCTTTTTTCTTTCTTTCTTCAGGTGGTAGATATTTCTGCCTCTTATATGAAATTTCAGCCTGTATATCATGGTTCTGACACTATCTTCCAGGAGGAAAAAAAACCAGATTTTATTGCTAGTGTTGAACATCGTACACTCCTTCAAATGAAAACCTAACCTGGGTGTTCGTGTTAAAACCAAAAGAAGCAAGAGAAAAGGATCACTTTTTCCATGTTAGTATTTGAAAGTCAAGTATAAAACATTCTTACCATAATAAATGAGCCATACCTCAGAAAATCTTATGGGTTAAAAAACTGTTNGAGCCATACCTCAGAAAATCTTATGGGTTAAAAAATTTTTTGTACTAGATACCTGATTTGCTCTTACAGACAGACTCTCCTGGAAAGACAACTTTTGTCAAAATAACTGCACCTGTAGCAGGACATCTGTAAGTACAGACATTTTACTCATCATAATCCTGAATACTGTACCAGGGGATGGAGGAAGTAAAAGTAAAATAAGTTAAAAAAGAAAGTAAAAAAAGAAAAGAATAATAATAATAA
>VXAZ01009307.1:1362733-1384219 GCA_013399875.1 Gymnorhina tibicen | reverse complement strand
TGTAACCCAGGACAGCAAGAAAAGCAAAAATTTTGATTTTACGGGCCCTTCAAATCTATAAAGAGTTGTTTCCAACATGGAAGTAAGCCATGGTTTGAATTTCAGGGAGGAAGTTCCAAAGTGGAGATGACATTCTTTCTAATCTCTAATCTAACGCTACCCCTGCAGTAGGAAGCCATTCTCCTCTTGTCCTGTCACTCCAGGCTCTTGTCCAAAGTTCCTCTCCAGCTCTTGGAGCCCCTTTAGGCCCTGGAAGGGGCTCTGAGGTCTCCCTGGAGCCAACTCTCCCAGCCTGGCTTCAGAGCAGAGGGGCTCCGGCCCCCAGAGCGTCTCTGTGGCTTCCTCTGGACTCGCTCCAGCAGCTCCACATCCTTGTGCTGTTGGACCCCTGGGCTGGAGGCAGCTCTGCAGGTCAGAGCATGTGCTGGAGGATGGAGCTGGCTGGACACAGCAGTGCTACACCCTTCTCTCTGCAGCCATGCTGCCAAAGCCCTGTGTCATCAGCATCTGGCTGATCTCCTTTGTGCCTCTTTGGTCTCCAGGTTTAGTCTCCATTCACTGGCCTGATCTTCCCCAAGCTCCCTCCAGTTTATCTTTCCAGTAATGAGCTGCCAAGTGTGGAGATGGATTTGGCTTTCTCTTGCACAGAGATAAATGGTGTTTCCTCAGCCTCCAGTGACCTACTGGATCAGCGATGGTGCTACTCGTGTTCCACCAGCCTTGCATGCAGGAGTGGTCCTGATGCCTGCAGATCCCAGCCAGCATTTGGGATCCAACAGTTTTCCTTATACTCTCCTGGCCAGAAACAAATTGCTTTGGCTGCTTGCAGGCAGCATTTCAGGGAAGGCCAGGAAGAGCTCCCAGGGCTTCTCCAACTTCTAGCTCCCCAAATATCCTAACAGCCTCCTTCATCAGCATGCCCAGTGCAACTTTTCCTGCTAAGGATCACACTGGGACAGTTGCCAGAGCCAGCTGGCAGAGGGAAGTGCCTTCTGGAAGGGACTGGTGGACTATGGTCTATTCTGGAGGGCTCAAATCCAAAGCAAGAAGAACATGGTCACAGCCCCAAAGCTGCCAGAGCTCCAGGAGCATTTGGACAATGCTCTCAGGCACAGGGTGGGATTGCTGGGGTGTCTGTGCAGGGCAGGAGTTGAACTCAATGACCCTTGTGGGTTCCTTCCAACTCAGGATATTCCATGATCTATGATTTCATAAGGCCCTTATTCCCTTGTCTCTTCCCGGGGTATTAGTGGCTTCAAGATTCAGTTGGTACTGAAGAGGATCTCATAGACACGGGGCTGTTTTGGCTAAATTTGAGGAACTCGGCAAGAATTGGCAGTTCTGTAGATGGTGGGGGGCTAATTCAGCACTCAGCACAACTCAGAGCTTCCAGCTGTGCCCTTGGAAAACTTGCTCCCTTCAAACTGCTGGCAGTACCAGGGGTTGTGATACTGGCTGGTGCTGCTTTGTGCTCTGCTGAAAATCCCACCATACCCCATTTTTCACAGTAAGAGGTACTCAGGGTCTTGTCGTTGACATGCACAAGGCAAGCGTGTAAAATCTCTGCATTCCTGTTGCTTGCTCTCTGTAGTACTTCCATTAGGATACACAGCATTTCCACCAGGCAACATGTCAATCAAAGCCCTGAGCACATGTTTGATGGGCAGTTGTGCCTCAATGCTTCATGCTGATGCTGAAATTTCCTTGCATTTCCTCTTGTTTTCCTGACCCAGGAGACGGATGTTGTGGCCATCCAGAGGGAGAGCCATCTGGACCATGTGGAGAGTCTGCTCGCCTCCGTGTACAAGCAGGAGGAGCTGGACTGCATCTTCCAGCTCTGTGCACTGCAGAAAATTCAGGTAGAGAGTAACCAGGTGCAAATTTCCACGGTTCTCCTGCACTCTCATGGAACTGGTATCCCCATCCCCACAGCTGGAGCTGAATATGCCTTTCTGACCATGTGTCTGTGTTGGTGTCACATCCAGACTGATGTTAGAGGAGCTTATTGATCTTCAAGGCACAAAAGCTGCACTCTTTTACAGAATCACAGAATCCCAGACTGGTTTGGGTTAGGAGGGACCTTAAACATCATCTTGTTCCACCCCCTGCCATGGGCAGGGACACCTTCCGCTATCCTAGGTTGCTCCAAGCCCCATCCAACCTGGCCTTGGACACTGCCAGGGATGGGGCAACCACAGCTTCTCTGGACAACCTGTGTGAGGGCCTCCCCCATCCTCACAGTCCTTCCCAATATCCCATCTAACCCTGCCCTCTGGCAGTGGGAAGCCATTCCCTGCGTCCTGTTACTTTAGGGCCCTTGTTTGAAGTCCCTCTCCAGCTCTCTTGGAGCCCCTTTAGGCACTGGAAGGGGCTCTAAAGTCATCTTGGATCCTTCTCTTCTCCAAGCTGGACACACCCAGCTCTCCCAGCCTGTCTCCATAGGAGAGCACAGTCCTTTCACCTCACCTTTTCCACCTCAGCAAAATCTTTCTGATTTACAGTCAGGCTGCAGAGCCCAAGTGTGGATGCTCTTTGCTGTTGTGTTGTCTCTCCTGCCTGACCTTCCTATCAAAGCTGACCCACAGCAGCCTGTGCTGGGAGCAGAGAGAGGCATCACCAGTCACGGATTGTTGATTTTTGTGCTGCCTGGCCAGGGAAGCTGCTCTTTGCCCCATCAGCCACAGGGAGGTCAGACCTGCCCGGTTATTTCAGATGGAGGATGTCTCACTAGGCTGTGTGCTTGCCTGAGAGATGAGCTCATGGGCTGGCCAGGATCTCCTGTCATCAGAGTAACACTGCCAAGCCTGATCCAAGCTGTGCCTCTTTGGTACACTTCAAAACACCCTCAAACTATTTAAAGACCATGAGAGAGGCAGAATTGCTGGTCTCTTGGCTTGTCTCTCCTCAAACAGCCATGTGCGCCTCGTTTCTACTTGGATTTTTTTCCTCTCCGAACACACAGCCAGCGGATCTTGCACCGAGTGCTGCTCTCGAGCTGCCGCCTGGATCTGCCTGCAGCAGCTTCTGCTTGCTGAGTACGTGATGTGCTTCAGCATATGGCAGTGCTTTCAGTTCTTGATTGTTCCTGGAGCTCTTTTCTGAACCTTTCCCAGTTGTTCTGCATTGCTTTCAAGTGCAGACAGGAGACCTGGACTGGGCATTGCCTGCCAAAATCTTCTTGTTCCATTATACATCTCCCTGCTCTTTACAGCTGTTTCAGGCACAGCACCGTGCTGGGGTCTGCTTTCAGGGGTTTGACTGCCATGAATGTGGTTATTCTCTTATTTCTTCATCTTTTATAAAATTCTAAAATAATGCTAGGCTGTGAGCAGATCCCTGTGGAGCACTGCTTCTTAAAGCTGTTGGTTTTTACAGTGTGAAGTGTGGTTTAGTTCATAGAATCCTAGAATGGTTTGAGCTGGAAGGAACCTTAAAGCTCATCTTGTTCCACCCCCTGCCATGGGCAGGGACACCTTCCACTAGACCAGGGTGCTCCAAGCCCCATCCAACCTGGCCTGGAACACTTCCAGGGTTAAAAGTGCTTAATGCTTTCCTCTCCCATATGCATTGGTGTTGGCCATGGTGCAGCCCCTCCTGCTCCCCTGTGCCCACATCCCGGGGGTGATGCTGGCAGTGACAGTGCCCTGATGGAGGTGATGAGATCCCACATGTCCTGATTTCAGGAGAAGTCCTGAAATACAAAATCCATGGCTGAGGCCTGCAAGCGTCCTGAGCTGTGTGAGTGAGTATGTACAGCTCATTTTCTCCGGCAGTAGCGTTGCTCCATCACGCCACAGCATGGGGCTGTGAGCCTGCACAACAGCCAGACAAGGCTCCTTTCTGGCAGCAGCAGCAGGAAAGCTCTGCTTCCAATCTAATTCTCCCATTCACTTTGCATTCTTTGCTCTCCCCTTCCAGACAGACATAGTCCTGCAGTTGGATTTGCATTACACCCGGCCAAGCACAAAACAGAGGACTTGTGAAAGCCTGCAAATGACCCTCCAGAAATCCCTGCTGGGGCAGTTTTTCAGCCAGAGAAACGACTCCCAGCCAGACGCCCAGCGAGCTCCTGCCCGCGCAGGCAGCGTGTGCCTGCGAGATGCGTTGGCGCTGAGCACGGACCCCAAGGGCCAGGGATCCCTGAGCACGGGCTCTGGCCACAGCTTGCCCAGCAGCAGCCCCTCCAACTTCAGCAGCGAGCCTGAGGAGAATGATGAGAGCGACCTGGGCGAGCTCTGCTTGGCACTGCTTCGGGCTGGCCCAGGGCAGGACGGGCCCTGAGCCTCAGCCTTGGGAGCTGCTCTTTTACTTGAGGCCTCAGTTTGAGTGCTAAATCCATCAGAATCCACCAGCTGCTTCCCAGCCTCGGCATTGCCCTGTCTGAATGAGGCCAAGGCTGCTTTTTTGGAAAGGTTTCTCCTATCTGCACCCTGTGGTGTGCAGGGCCTCAATTCCCTCTGGGAATATTCCCTGTCCCATGGGAGCATTGGGACCAGCGGGGAGTCACTGTGTCTGGCAGAGGGCTGGGCCACCCACCAGTCATAACACTGCCAGGCACAGACGGCAGTGCTGCAAGGCGAGGGCACCAGTTGATGTTCTCTGCCTGAAAACAAAAGTTGTTGCACTGAATGTGATGAGAAGCCCCCAAACACTACACACCCCTCTGGCTCAAATCCCAGCCATGGCTGTTGGATCTCACCAACCTGTGCAAGGGACACAGGGCTGGACCAAGGGGACCAAATGAAACAGCGTAGGCTCTCCCCAGGGTCCCAGTGTGGTTTCCTTCCCATGCCTGTGTCAAAGCAGGTGTCAAGTTACGCATTTATGTATTTCTGAAGAATGTATTTATAACTAGGGCGAGACAGTTGCTTGCCAGGAAAAGAAGGTCAGGTGTTCTATCCAGTGTGTGTTTACATTGGAGGCTGGTGTTCCACCAGGAATAGCCTCCAGGCAGGTGCACTGACACGTGCCCCTTCCAGCGTGGTACAGGGGCATTAAAGGGTGTTCAGCCCTCTGCAGTTCCGAGTTCCTCTCCAGAACGTCCTACTGGAGAGATGGAATACCAGGATTGAGAAAGGATTACCTCAGAAAAGTTATTATTAGTGCAAATTGTTTTTTCTGTGTGCCTGTCTGTGCTGTGGGCATTCACACAGCAAGTGTAGCCTCAAGCACTACATGGAGAACCAGCTGTCCAGGGAAAGCCACAGGTGAGCAGGGCCCAAAGGACAGCCTGGGTGGTCACAGGCCCCTCCCTGATTGCTTCCTTAATGTATGTTTGATAAAGGTGATTGCTCAGTAACGGCCTGAGAGGGCGATCCAATAGTTCCACAGGGGCCAGGGACCCCAGTGAAGTGTGCGGTCTCCATCCTTGGAGGACAGTACACTCTGGACTGCAGAAGGTGCCGATGACCTGATCCAAGCTGGCTGAGGGCTGGACCAGAGACCGCTGGAGATCCCTTCTGGCTGCTGTGGTCCTGTGGAAGAAAAAGGTTGGTGGGCAAAACTTCTTGAGAGGTCAAGGGTAGTGGGGTGGGGAGAATGCCTGAGCTCTGTCTTGCTTTAAAAGAGGGTTGGAGGCAGAATTTTCTCAGTTTTGCTCTCCTTCAGCAGTGAAGATACATCTCTGTCTGTGGTGTCAGTTGCAGCATAGAAAAATCTGAAATGTTGCTTCCAGATAAACCATTCTACAAGTGCTGGAAACCTGTCCAAAGAGAACAGAGGAGGCTTTTATTCTCACAGCGAGTAGAGCCAAGGGAAGGAAGAGGGGCCCCAGCTGGCTGCAGGCTAGAAAGTCCCCTAGAAAAAAACCTAAAGCTCAAAAAAAAAAAAATTCAGAGGATGTAGTTTAAATAAGATGGGCTGATAGAAAAGCTAAACCAGAAAATTAATAAACTAATTTCAGGAAGAACCAAAGATAAACTCAATACTAGCAGCCACTGAGGGCAGGTCAGTGGGAATGGTTTGGCAGGCATTTGGGAGGAGCTGGGGGTCTCTGTGAGGATTATTCACACCCTCCTGTGCTGTTGAGGCAAGGCTTGCTCCTGACTCACATTATCATGCCAAGTGTCATCTAATGTGAATGTTTATTTCATTCAAAGCGAGGCTGTTTATTTTTTCTGAATAAAACACTATTGGTGTTTTTAAGGCACAAAGCTTCACATGGCTCTGAGTTAACTGCGTTTATTTTCCCTCTGATTGCCAGGGTGTAACTTAATATTGATCTACTGGGGTTTCATGCTTCCAACTTGAGCTTCTAGGCTCTTCTGTGTGAGCATTGTTTCTTTTTTTAGGTAACTAAAAATACTGATGTTTGGATTTAGAAGGTGGATCAAATTACTAGATAGGATGAAATGATGTCAGGTGAAATGTGTAGATAAAAAAAAGTCCCCATTCACTGTGATTTGTCCATCTGCTTTGTAAGTTTGGCTCTGGGGTGGCTTAAGTGGTCTCCTGTCTTGGTGCCAACCACAGCACTTGTCCCTGTCATCAGTTCTCCTGCTCCTCCAAGGAGACCTTGCAGCCAAGCCCAGAGGAGAACCACCACATTCCCACGGTGGTTCATTCCCTGAGATGATGGTTTGTCATGTGTGGGAACTTGCTGAATTGCAAAGGTGGACTTTGTGTCCTGGGCCTCAGCTGGAGTCATTGTAGGAGGGGATGGAACTGTGGATCCTTCATCCCCGCCTTTACACGTGGAATCCAAACTCCCTCATGGTGGTTAAACTGTTTAGTGCCAGTAAATTTTCCTGGAAATCTGTGTTTCCATCTCCCAGCATCCAGGACAGACAAGGCATCCCAAGATTACCATGTGTCTCTTAGCCATGTCCTTTCTGATCTGCATCTGTAGACCTTGGGCTCCACAACCCCCTGGGCCAGCTGGAAGGGTGGGAAGGGGGGAGCGCCCAGGCAGCAGCAGGGAAGGCGGGACCAAGACATCAGCTCTGGTTTACATTCCCTCTCTGCCTCCTTACCTTCCACAGCCATTGCCCCCCACTTCCTCTGTTTCTGGGCCAGTCTGTGCCCAGAGGCTGCAAACAGCACTCAGAACCATTTTTGTAGGCAATACAGGTGCTTTCCTTCACCCAAGTCTGCATTTTGTTTAAAAAGCACCAAGTGAACTGAAGCTTTAAAACAATATGTGATGAAAATAGCAGCACCTAAATATTCAATAATTTTATTTTTAGATAGATGCCCTTCTTTTCCTCTGTGCTAGGGCAGATGTGTTGAAGGGAAGGGCCTTGCACAACAGCCTGATATGTTCTTCTTCTGCTACAGAGTTCATTTGGGATGCAGTTCTCGGCTCATTTGCTGAGGTTTGGCAGTTCCTGACAAAACAAGACAAGTGTACCCAAAAGAACTGAGAAAACCAGGCAGTGAAAATCAGAGAAATCAGGGAATCTTGGAAATGCCATTTCAGTCTATTACTGGAAAATCCTGGTCTGAGGTGCAGTCAAGAGGTGTGTTACATGTGCACTGGCAGATCCACCCCAGGCTGGCACCCTTCTGTGGGCAGCAGATTCCTGAAGGTTTGTTCTCAGCTGGCTTTTTTTTTGAAAGGAAGGAGAAGGTGGATTTGTCTCACATCAGCCACTCTTCAGCCTCAACCAAAGAGAGAAAGAAACACAAGACAGGTCCTTCATTGCAGGAGTCATTTCTGGGGGGAAAAAAATCAGTATGGGGCAATGTTGAAGTCATTTCACTTACCAGCTCACTTCACTCTTTCCGTCTTTTTGGAACAAATCCTTCTCCCTCACGGGAGTAAATCTGAATTTACTCTTCAGAAATTGGTAAAACTGGTGGGTTCTCCCTATTTTCCGCTTGTTAAGAGGTTTTCCATGATGTACAGAACCTGCCAGATCATTTCCTACTCCACATTACAGGGCAGAGCACATGTTGCTGCTGACAGAATATGCTTGCAGTGTAATAAAACATACAGAGGGACACGCAGGGAAACTCCAAGATTCAACAATATAGTTTTTGTCCTCTTTCCCTAGTTTTTGGAAGTAGTTTCTCATACAGGCAGGAGAGATCCTGAAGGCATTCAGTGGCCGTTCCTTCCCAGGGAAGGAAGGAGCTTCCCAAAGGGCAGGTTGTCATGTTCTCGAGAAGTTAATGCTGCCTTTCATGTGGACAAGGAGTGAAGAGGATGATCTCGTGAACGATATGGGAATCACCTGTTTTCTGAAATGCTGAGGGTTGCTTTCATTAGCTGAGGGTCACTTCTGGATCACCAGGTACTGGAAGTCAACTTCCTCTTAGCACATCAGGGCCGTGCACAAGACAGTAGTGGGAGACACAGGCTCAGTACTAGTGAGGAGGGAATCATTAAATCCAGGTGCTCCCCTCACAGCCAGTGTGTCACAGACGGCCTTTATCCATCACGTTTTGCACATGGAGACATCCACAGCTCTGCTCTGCTCTGTCCCAATGCTGGCCACTCTTCCTGCTTCCAGCAGGAGGTTGGATTATGTCCCTCCCAACCAGTGCTGTGGTTGTGCTACCAGAATACACCCAGAAGAGTGCATGTGTTCTGAGTGATTCTGAACACCAAACTGGGAGTTTCAAGGCTCAGTTTCAGTGAAATATCTCTGCTCCCTGTCCAAAAAGCAAACAAGGACATTGGTTCAGCTTAGCTGGATTCAGAATTTACACAACAAAGCTCATGGCAGGGCTAGAAAATAAGGAAAAAATGGTAAATCAGTTCATTTGAAAATGTCAGATGGTTCAGCCTCAGTTCTTCCAGGCCTCCCCATCAGGCGGAGGGTTCAGGAATGAAACCAGGAGCATAGTTTGAAACAAAAGTGGTGAATGAAGCCATCCACTGTCAAGCTAATAAACCCAAGATGACTCATAAGGAGATTCACATTGCTGACCTGCATTTGGGCACCTCTGCAGACACCCTGGGGTACCTCTTTGGAAAGCAGAGGCAGGAGCAGGTCTGGTGTCACGGCGAAGCCTTGCAGACCAGGATTTTCTTAGTAATGGTGAGAAATTATTGATAGCACAGACTTTTCATGTTGTTCCAGAGTTCTCTCCTCTATCACAGATTATTTCAGTGATTGTTTTGCCATTGTTACTAATCACTTGAAATTAGGTCTTTAACATCATGTGGCAGTGAAGAGAAAAACACATCATCAAAAAAAGGAGGCTCCTTGAAGCGCTTGAAGTTGCTTCTTATCTTCACAGTTTGGATAACCTTTTGCGTAACGAGCAACAATTTCAAATATATTGGTCATATCACCCCCTCAAAGAGATAGAAGACACGCTTTGAAATTACAGACCAGACTTCGTGTGCAGGAGAACTGACACAGTGTCACACAGTAAGGAAGAGCTAATGTCTCTTTGATAAATCTGTCTTCACAGAGTTGGATTTTCTTGCCACAGTGTCAGGAATAGTTGACGAGACAGACGTGTTATTAAGTGGTAAAAATAAACAGATGGAAGAGACAAGTGTGAGATTTCAGCTATGACTTCACAGAATGTTTCAGCAAAGAATAACCTCCTCATTTCCATTCCCTACCAGAGATGAAAAATAGGCAATACTTACTCAAGGACTGCATGGTTGGAGCCCATAGGTTCCTGGTCCCCACCTGCCCGCAGGGCACGTGAGATGGGGCAGTTTGGGGTCCCAGAGAGGGTTGCTGGTCCTGACCTGCTGCTCCTCCAGATTCAAAGTCACCGTTGTGGAGAGCATTGATGCCTGACCACGAGTGCTGACTGCTTTGGGTCCTCCTGGGAATTGGGACCTATTTTTCAGACCCAGCCTGTATATCCTCCCTCTTCTCTCACTCTCCCTCCCTCTTCCACAGAAGGGGCGTCTCACCCCCTGCCTCTGTGGAGGATGCAGCAGTTTGGCCAAGGCTGTGTTCCCAACCAAGAACAGGCTAAAGATACAGTCACTGCAAGAGATCCTCACTCCAAGACAGACATTGAGGGGCTGGAGCATGTCCAGAGCCAGGAGCAGAGCTGGGGAAGGGGCTGGAGCACCAGGAGCAGCTGAGGAAGCTGGGAAAGAGGCTCAGCCTGGAGAAGAGGAGGCTCAGGGGGGCCCTTGTGGCTCTGCACAACTCCCTGACAGGAGGGGGCAGCCAGGTGGGTATTGAGCACTGCTCTCAGGGAACAAGGGACAGGATGACAGGAAACTGCCTCAAGTTGTACCAGGGGAAGTTTAGATTGGATATTGGGGAAAAGTTCTTCACAGAAAAAGTGGTCAGGGATTGGCACAGGTTGCCCAGGGCAGTGATGGAATCACCATCCCTGGAGGTGTTCAAATAAACATGTGGATGTGGCACTTGAGGACATGTTTTAGTGGTGGACCTGGCAACTGGACTCAATGATCTTAGAGGGCTTCTCCAACCTTAATAATTCCATGATCCTATGATTCTATAAGATGTTTCATCCCCTGGGAATGCAATTGTAGAGCACCAGCTCCTGCAAATGTGACACTGAAAAAGGGTCAAGTGGTCTTACAGCATTTTAAGAGTGGGGGGGCTGGCCTTGGCCTCTGGGGTCCTCACCGCAGCGGGGCACAACACAAAGTCCTCTTTTCTGTAGAGCTGATGGTCAAGGGATGTTGCTCCCAGACCTGGCTCATGCCCAGGCCATTGGGCATTATTGGAAGAGCAGAGGGTGGCTTCTGCTGTGTCACTGCAGCCACCTCCTGCCTGCCTGCCTTATTCTTCTGTGTCACTTCATATCAATTATAAAATATTAAATCAGATAAATACCTCTAACCTTTCTGGATGATAAGAAAAGATATTGTTCAGCCTCCTAAAATGCCTTGTTTTTGCTGGAAAATGCTAATGGGATTATATAAAGGTTATTTCAGCTTCCTTTCAAGTCTGGAGACGTGGCAAAGCAATCACGATGCCCTTTGTTTATGCCTTTTTAATGGCTTTTACCTTCAGGTATTTGAGGCCTCTGCATCTTTTCAGGTGATCCTCTGGGGGGTCCTTGGACTCCTTTTTTTGTGGAAGCTTCCTGGGGAAAGGAAATGTGCCTGTAATTTTAGAGGTCTGGAGGAGAACTGGGGTGGTGGAGCACTCTGGAAGTCTGGCAAGGGTTTGATGTGCATGTTTTGATGCCCTTGTGTATTTTGCAGTGTGAGGGTCAGGAGCTGCACCCATGGGTCCAACAAGCTCCTGCGCTGTGTCTGTGCAGCAGTGCCTGCACCAGTGGGCACCAGTGCACCCCTGGGGCACTGCTCATGTCCTTCCTTCAAGGCCCCGGCCTGTGAGCCTGTGCCAGGTTGCACTGGGGAGGAGCTCAGTGTGTGGCACAGCCCGTCCGCAGCCTCCAGTCCAGAGGGACCTTTGCTGCGCCATGCAGGAGTGACGAGCTGGGTAAGAAACACAGTTCATGACCCAGAGAAAGCTACAGAAATAATGTTCCACTCACTCTGTCCTCTGGGAAGGACCTCCCAAACCCATGATTTCCTCTAATTTTTTTGTTGTTACTGGTCTTTTCCCCAGGTTTTGATTTTTGCTGAACCTTGTGTCCCAAACAGCTCCAGTGTTATGCAGGGAGCTTGTGGTGGCCTGATAACCTCCCTGCTTTCCAGAGCAAAGCAGAGCACCAGTGTAGTACCAAGGCAGCCTGTCATCATTTCTAACACCAGAAACATCAGCAAAGAATTGGTTCTCAGCAGGGAACTCCACCATCTAACTGGGCCTTGAACACTTCCAGGGATGGGGCAGCCACAGCTTCTGTGGGCAACCTGTGCCGGGGCCTCACCACCCTCACAGGGAAAAATCCTTCTAAGCATAGTTTGATTGTGTTAATAGATCGAGTAATTGGAGAGGAAGAAGAAATTGTTCCTGGAGAGCAGAGGGCAGGTTAGCTGGGACAGCAGGATAACATCTTTCACAGCTACTGGGGAAGGAGAAGGTGGCTGTCACTGCCTGTGGAATACAAAAGCATTTAGCCAAGAGCAGAGGCAGAGAAGGTGGTGCATTCCTTGTGTTTGGTGGAGATACAAATGACACCTCCCATTACTGAAAGTTATAATTCTCTTTTTTGAGGTTATTTTGCAGGTGTCCCTGGAGGGTCATGCCTGAGAGGTCAGAGACAGCGCAGAGCAGCTCCTCTGGGAGGACAGTGTTGTCTTGCTGATGGGACTTTTTCATGCACGTTGGCTATGCAAATTCATAAGCACATTTGGGTTTCTCACCCAGTTTCAGTGAGGCTATGTGAGTCCTCCCAGACTGGGGGATTTCACAGTGTGAGGTGCACACAACGTACATTGGTCATACCAGGATGATTCGGGCAGTGATCCTGGCCATGTCTGCAAGACAGGATTTGGGGGGGGGGCTGGGCTTGGCATGCTCCTGCCAGGTTGGTTTGGATGGTCACTTTGGGAGCATGTGAAGGGCACAGAGTAAAAAGACTTGAGAGGATATTTGCTTTTCCTCTACAAGTGCCATTTGAGTAATATTTTTTTTCTGGAGAGCTCCCCCCCAGTCAAAAGTGGTGTGGGACAGGCAGTGGAGGTTCAGCAGGGGACCTTGTCTTTCCTCCCACAACAGTTTCAGCTGATCTCTCTTAAATGAGATTTAAGCACTCTCTCTGCAGCCCTTTCCAGTTACATCCTCACACCACTGGCATTGCTAAACCCATACCTTCGTTCTCTGTGCTGTTTTCCAAAGTTCCACTGCTGTTGAGTTTCTCACATCCTTTTAAAAATATCTCTCTGGCATCTGTGTTAATTAGGGAAAATCTGCAATTTAATCACTAACACACCATTTCCAGTTTGGAGATAGTCTTTCTCAGTGCACTGCTGGCATAGTGGAGCCCCTGGAGTCGCTCCTGGGCCTGCTGAGAGCTGCTGCAGCCTTGTGAGTGCCCACCTGCACACACCGTCATGTTGGCATCGCTGCTGGGCTCCCCCTGACACTGCCTGCTCCCCGTCTCCCTCTCCTGCAAGCCATGGAGTCACCGTGGCCCTACTGTGGTGGCCAAAATCACAAGAAGAAACAGAATGACCCACAGCTGTAACCATGGACGAAGCTCCAGCTCCACTGTGGGCAGGGAGAAGCCCCAGCCTGGGCTTGAATTTCAGTGAATTACAATCACAGACTGGTTTGGGTTGGAAGGGACCTTAAACCTCATCTTGTTCCACCCGCTGCCATGGACAGAGACACCTTCCACTATCCCAGGTTGCTCCAAGCCCCATCCAACCTGGCCTTGGACACTTCCAGGGACAGGGCAACCTGTGCCAGGGCCTTAATTTTGGATACACACTCTTCTTCAGCTGTTTTGTGATGTAGCTCTTGAATGAAGCATCTGCTGCTTGTGAAATGGTAATGTCAAAGTTAATCACTTTGCATCAAAAGTGAGATCTCACCTGGAGGGTCCAGCCTTTGCACTGGTTTGGGACAGTCCTGCCAAGAACGCAATGGAGAACACCAAAAAACATGCTGAAAATTACAATTAATCTGAGAGGAAAAGTGGAAGGATTTTGGGCAGAAGATTTATGGAAAGCATAAGATAATCCTTCCAGGTGATCTGCATGCCTGTGTCTGTCAGGCTCTGGAGTTCCTTGGGTCATGGATGCCCTTCAGTCCATGAGACAAGGTAAGTCCTTATTTAAGGCTCATCCATTGCCATCATTTGGCATCAGCCCAGTCAGCCCATCTCAACTCCTCCCGTAGGACATTCAGAAACACATCGCAAACCCCCAGCACATCAGCAAACTCCAGGGGCTTCCTTCAGGCCGCTTCAGCAGCTGGAACAAAAACTGTCCCAGACACACACGGTCCCTGTGTCATGGGCGGAAATGCAGAAGCTCTTGCTGAGGTCCTTGTGTGATGCATGTCCTTCTCGAGGAATGTGACATATAGCAGTAGGACCAGAGGAAACGGCCTCAAGTAGCACCAGGGGAAGTTTAGGTTGGATATTAGGAGAGATTTCTTCACTGGACATTCTATGACATTGCAAGATGCTCCAGGAGAGGATGACACATGCTACCTCCCAAAGAGGCCAATTCTTTTATTACCTGTTTCCTTCCTACCTCAACCTCCCTATCTACCTGGAGGTTATAATTTTATCCTGTCTACCTCATTGTAATTTTATTCTTTGACTTCATCAATGTTTTAACAAGCCCCACTTAGCCCTTTCATAGGAAGAGGTTTTATGATCCACAATGCAGTAAGGCTGCTTATTCATTCCTGGCTCCTCTCCACTATTTTCCCTCACAGGAAACACTGCTGTTTCCTGGTAAGCTGCAATGAGAGTGCTGAGCACATTTCTCTGCTGTGCTGGCATGAGTCAATAAGAGTTCAACCTTTGGAAAATTGTTTCTTGAAGGCCAGAGACATTTGTTTGTCCTATAGTTAAACATCTTTCGCTGACACATCAGAGCCACCACAGCCCATCGCTCAGCGTCCTGAGTGACAGCCCAGCTTAACTGAGGGCCCCATGGATGTCTAACAGGATAAAAAAGGACATGAAAATGCTCTAATGCCCGCAGTTAATGGGGTCAAAGGACGCCCACAATGGAAAACTTCATTTTCAGATGACTTTTGACTGTGCTATTACAGTGCTTTCTCAGCACAGTCCCTCATGTTTTTAAGGCATAAAAAAATCTTAACAAATCTTAAAATTGTTTTGCTTTTTTTTCCCCTGGAAAGCCATTTGTCACACCCCCTTATAGTTTCCTATCTTTTTTCCTTTCTCTCAAAGCTTGGTTTGAACAAAAAGTATTCAGAACCCTGCACTTCTTATGAGACCCTGTGCCCTGATGGGGCTTGGAGCAACCTGGTCTAGTGGAAGGTGTCCCTGCCAATGACAGGGAGTGGAGCAAAATGAACTTTGAGGTCCTTCCAACCCAAACCATTCCATGATTCTATGAGTTTCTAGCTTTCGGGAAATGGATATTGCATCTAATACTGCTTCTCAGGAGCTGCAGCCCTGCAACATGTGGCTGACGGCTGTGACCTCTCCAGGGGAGTAATTCCTGCTGATTAATTCCAGCCTTTTCCTCCAGTCAGTCTTTCACAGAGGCATGGAACTGTGTCCTGTGTGGTACCAGTATGGGCTGCCCCATTGGGCAGAGGATGCAGAACTAAAGGTGATACAAGGGCCAAAGGCAAGGCAGGAACAAGAGGTAACACAGGAGGGAGAGAAGATGCAGGAGGCACAGGAGATGCAGGAGAAATAGGAAGAGGCAGAGGTGATGCAGGAGGCACAGGACACGTAGGAGGCTGAAGCTGCATTGACTTGTCTACATTTATCCCCCTGCAGTAGATATGGGGGGCTCTGCCCTCATGTGGGAAATAATGCAAGACACAAAGTTGAAGGCAAGACATTTGTGTTAACAAAATCCAAGCCAAATTGAAAATTTAGCAGTTTTTCCAAGATGCTGGTCTTTCCCTTGAGAGCTTGGTGGAAGGATTACCCAGGGAATGAAAGCAGCAGAGCGCCCTGGAGCACATCCTGATTTGCTCAGGGGACACACACTGGGGCACCACACGGGTGAATCCCAGCTCCTGATGCAAATGCATTAGTATGCCATTATCACACTAATATCACATTAATATGGCAGGGTGGAGGTCAAACACGGAGGATTTTTTTGCCTCACCTGTGGGATTCCTAGGAACTTGAAGGTTTGGAGAGCAGGAAGAAAAATCCTCTGGTTCCTAGCTGTCCTCTTGTCCCTAGTTATGAAGAAAAGCCTCTGCCCCAGATTGGGAACAGTTTAAAATCCAGCTCCTCAGTGCAGGCTGTGGGATAAAGCCTCAACATGTGCCACCCTGCCTGGGGCTGGACCCACCCTACTCAAGCCCAGCTGCAGATTAAATTGTTCAGATGCCTCACAGTCCCCCGTGACCTTTTCACTATGCCCCGGGGAGGATCAGCAGGGCTCCTGTGAGCACCTGGGAAAGTGCCAGAGGTCATTTCAACAACCAGAAGCACGAAGAAAGGTGCTCAGGTATGTAAGGGCTGGGGCAGAAGTGGCAAAGTTGGGGGCGGGGCTGTGCACCAGAAGCCCTTGTTTCTGAGCTATTTTATCCTTACTCGAGTACTGGAATTACCTTCTGTACATTAGCCCCTTGTTTTGGGGTTATGTTGCCCTTAATCCTTGTTTGACATCTGGAAATATATTCTTATGCTCTCCTAAATGCCTCTCCTAGCTCTGTGAGATAATTTGAAGTAGAAGAATTTAGTCTACTCACCTCTTCTTTCCTGGTCACGTTGGCTGCCTGTTCCTCCTGTTGGGAAAAACATCCCACTCACCCCTCATCTACACCCACACCACACACTGACCTTGTGCCAGCATCTACAATCCTATCCTTCTTTTTGTGAGCATGCAAAGCAATTTCGTGAGCTTTCTTAGGAGGTGTTTTTGCATACAACTGCACTGATACTGCTCGGAGTGTGCTACTGGCAGTTTAAGACAGAGAACACTTAGGGAATTATTTTTCCTGAAATTTTCTCAAGCTTTGTTTTAAACTTTTTACCAAAGTTCAGGAGAGTTTCCAGAAGCAATGTGGGCTGTGGCTCGATGCCACTGGTCCCTCTACCCCAGCAGCTCTCCCTCCAGCTGGATCCCACCTGGGAGCCAAGTACCTCAGTCTTCATTTTTGCCCAGACAACCACTTGCCGGACTATGTGTAAGCTGAACTTGAATCCTGGAAGCAGTTTTGGGCCCCTCATGACAAGAAAGACATTGAGGGGCTGGAGCATGTCCAGAGAAGGGAACGGAGCTGGGGAAGCAGCTGGAGCACCAGGAGTGGCTGAAGGAACTGGGCAGGCTCAGCCTGGAGAAAAGGAGGCTCAGGGGGGACCTTCTGGCTCTGCACAACTCCCTGACAGGAGGGGGCAGCCAGGTGGGTATTGGGCTCTGCTCCCAGGATGACAAGAAGACATGGCTTTGAGTTGCATTAGGGAAGGTTTAGGTTGGATATTAAGGAAATTTTCTTCACTGAAAGGATGTTCAGGCACTGGAACAGCTGCTCAGGGCAGCGGTGGAGCGGAGGGATTTAAAACACAAATGGATGTGGCACCTGGGGATGTGGTTTAGTGGTGAACATGGCAGTGCTGCATTAATGGTTGGACTCAATGATCTTAGAGGGCTTTTCCAGGCTAAATGAGTCTATGATTCTATGATGAGAGATGATTCAGTTTAATTTCTTCTGTGAAGAGGTTTACAAGCCTGGGTCAGTTCTCTCTGGTTCACAGAGCTGTTCCACTGACACCGCATGGGGCAACTGGAGGCACAAAGGCAAGAACAGCTCAAGCCAGCCTTGTCACCCTGGGAAATGAGTGGGGAAACCATGGTGTTCCCCAGCCACTGCAGACCCAGGGCCAGGCCCAAGACTGCAGCCACAGGAAACATCGCTTCAGCAGAAGAGAATCTTGAGAAGGTTCTCTTGCCATAGGCTGAAGTGTGGGAGTGAGTCCGTTCAGAGGCAGCTGGAGAAGGAGGAGGTCACTGTGAATCCCACTCGTGTTCAGTGGTCATGAGAAACCCCTCAGATGGTCATGTCAGCTCTACTCGGGCAGAGCAACACGGAGCCCAGGGCTCTGCTGTCGGCATAGAGGATTGTGCAAAGGGCCCTTGCTTGCCCAGACCTTGGAGCGTGTCCACACTGCACCGGAGCCTGCAGTTCTCATGGGTGAAGAAAACTGTCTGGAAGTGATTCTCCCAGTCTTCTGGTCGAGTAGTAGAACGGGTTTGGTATTGCACCAGAAAAAGCTGATAATGGCAACGTGCATCCTTGGCATTTCAGCAGGGTTTGACTGCAATCTCTCTGCAAGAAATTCATCTATCTCATCGTGTCTGCAGCTGGGAATCTACCAAATTCCAACAAATGGGATTCAGAAGCACGTCAGGATATGAAACAGTCCTTCTCTATTAGTATTTTGCCATATCATGGTTCTTATTCCTGTTCCCAAACTTGCTGGGATACATGGCTTTGTTCTCTTAGATTTGACCCAGGAATTTTAAGGTCAGGGCTCCATCACTGCAAGAGAGTATCACAACCACTACAAGTTGTGCTGAGTGAGCATGGATGTGGAGTAGAGGCAGGTTTTCCTGTGTGCATGGTGGATCAGTGGTTGTACAGAGGGATCTTCATTGATGAGATGCATCGGCTCATCCATATTTTTGTCAATAAGGAAAAAGAGAGGAAAAAACCACTTTGGGGCAATGAAGAGGGCAGGCCCTGGGAGTGAGGGATACCAAAAAGCCAAAGTGATAGGTGTAAATGGTTTTAAATGTATACAGAAGACATCGGTGTAATTAATTACCCTGATTTAAGTTACACCACTTTCTTGTGTGTGTGTAGATAACGCCAAAGGCTACACTGTTATCTTAGAGGAATGTTTGTGTCTGGGGATTCATACTCACTCTGCCAATAACAAATCTTCCCTGGAGTTTCTGAAACATTAATTACAGTTTTGTAACGCGCAAGTTTTGCAACCAGCTCAAGGTAATTCCTACAACACAGACCTCTGGCAGAAACAAATGAATCGCTGATGTGAAAACTGACAGTTGCTTAGACATGAATGCTCAAGACTTTGTGACGTTTGTTATTATAAATAAAATGGGTCTCACTGTTCTTGCCAGCCCGCCTGCCTCCATACACTTTTCAACACACTAGCACCTGGGAAGAACCATTTGCCCCAGCTGAAAAGCAAGCACCAACAATCCCAAGCAGGTTAAGAATTAAAGGTAAGGTCTCACATGCAGCTGGACATAGCTTAAGAGTATTTCACCCAAGGGCTTCCCTCTCTGAGGTGCCACCAGCGGGTCCCGCTGATGTTGTTCCCGGCTCAGGCCTCAGTGCCTCCCAAGTGCAGAGGGCTGTTCTGTACATCATCTCCTTAGATCCACAGCTTTTGTCTTTTGCACATCAAATCACAGAATCCCAGACTGGTTTTGGTTGGAAGGGACCTTAAAGCTCATCCTGTTCCATGCCCCTGCCATGGACAGGGACACCTTCCACTAGACCAGGTTGCTCCAAAATCTGACCAGCCTTGGACACTTCCAGAGATGGGGATTCCACAACCTTTGCAAAACAAGCCTAAAGGGACAAATTTAAACTTTAAAAGGAAAACAAAGAGGAGGAAGATTTTTTACTTCCAGATTTATCAAATCACCACATTGGACTAAAAATAAGGAAAGGAATGTGACTTTTAGGTCCTGCTGAAAGACACAGACTGTCCTTAGAGCGTTTTGTGTCTCTGCTGTCTTGAGGAAGGGACCCCAGCCACTCTAGGGCTGTCTCTCCTCCTCGGCCATCTGAGGGATGGAGCTAAATTCCCATTGGCATTACATTTCTTAATTATCACAATCCTTCAAATTACCACAGCTTTCCTGCAAGCTACAACTTGTTCAGGACTGTGACTGCTCTTAGTAAATTGTGTAACAAATGTCAGCTCTCTTACTAGATACAACTTAGAGGTGTTCAGAGACATGTGCTAAAATTACAGGTAACAGTTGCAATTTTGAAAATGTTTTCTTTTTGTGACTCCCTTTGTCCTTTTGCTTGTTTTTGGAAACTGGCTATCACCTCCAAAAGCAGAAAAGTGATGCCACTGATTCAGAAATCAAGGATGTGAAGCTACATGTGTCAGTTAGAAAAAAAGATTTTTTTTGCCCATGATGACAAAGAAAAAAAATAATATTTAACTAGATGAGAAACAAATGCAGTATGAGCAATGCTGTACACCTGGTATTGGGGGTAGATGGTTAAAATGTCAGTTCATGGGAAGACAGCCTCAAGAAATACTGTTTATTTATCATGATAGGAGTGTGCTTACCCACACCTGGATACAAAATGCTTCACAGCATCTCAGAGTACTTGAGGTTGGAAAAGAACTCCTGAGGTCATCTGGTCCAGCCTCAAGCTGGGCCAGCTAAAGCTGGCTGCTCAGAAAATCCAGACTACTTTTGAACACCTTCAAGGATGGAGACTCCACAGCCTCCCTGGGCAACCTGTGCCAGCATGTGGTTACCATCACAGGGAGAAAATATTTCCTCATGTGGATCAGTGTGTGCCCATGGCCTCCAGTCCTGGCACTGGGCACCACTGGGAAGAACCCGGCTCTGTCCTCTTTGCACCCTCCCTGCAGGTACTTGTAGACACTGATGAGCTCTCCCTGGGTCTGCTCTTCCACAGGATGAACAGCACCAGCTCTCTCAGCCTTTCCTTACAGGGGAGGTGCTTCAACCACTTCATCATCTCCATGGCACCTCGCTGGACTCTCTCCAGTACGTCCATGTCTCTCTTATGCTGAGCAGCCAGAACTGGACATGGGTGGAGAACAAACAATATCCACCACCCTCTCCTCATCCCCTGAACTTGCCATAGAATTGGTTTGGCTTGGAAAGGGCCTTAAAATCCATCCTGTTCCAGCCCCTGCCATGGGCAGGGACACTTTCCACTGTCCCAGGTTGCTCCAAGCCCCGTGTCCAAACTGGCCTGGGATGCTTCCAGGAATGGGAAGCCACAACTTCTATGGGCAACTAAGTCCTAAGGCCTCACTACCCTCACAGGGAAGAATGTCTCTCTAACCTCTAATCTAAATCTACCATTCTAGTAATTTCGATNTGAGTCTGCTCTTCCACAGGATGAACAGCACCAGCTCTCTCAGCCTTTCCTTACAGGGGAGGTGCTTCAACCACTTCATCATCTCCATGGCACCTCGCTGGACTCTCTCCAGTACGTCCATGTCTCTCTTATGCTGAGCAGCCAGAACTGGACATGGGTGGAGAACAAACAATATCCACCACCCTCTCCTCATCCCCTGAACTTGCCATAGAATTGGTTTGGCTTGGAAAGGGCCTTAAAATCCATCCTGTTCCAGCCCCTGCCATGGGCAGGGACACTTTCCACTGTCCCAGGTTGCTCCAAGCCCCGTGTCCAAACTGGCCTGGGATGCTTCCAGGAATGGGAAGCCACAACTTCTATGGGCAACTAAGTCCTAAGGCCTCACTACCCTCACAGGGAAGAATGTCTCTCTAACCTCTAATCTAAATCTACCATTCTAGTAATTTCGATGCAGAAGGCATCAGGTTATCAGGGATGGAAGCCCTTTGTAACCTGTGCTGACAGATCCCAGACATCTCCTTGTCCTCGCTGTGTTTGGAAACGGCTCCAGGGGTTATTGGCTCCGTCGCCTTCCCAGGAATCAGTGTGAGGCTCACCAGCCTGGAGCTCCACACATCTTTGCTCTCGTCTTTATGGGTCGATCAGTGTAATTGTGAGCAAACCGCATCACGGTGGGTGTGGGACGCAGCGAGGAAGGAGTTGAAGACACGGAGCAGGGACTGCAGCGGGAGCCGTTCTCGGGGCACGTTTTGGTGAGGAAACCTCAGAGCAGCGGGGAGCGCGGGGCCTCGGCGGCGTGAGAAGGCGGCGGGACCAGGCCGGGCCCGTGGGCGCCTCTGTCAGGAGCTTCCCGAAGGGGGAGCGGCGGCGGGGCCCCGAAGTGGTGAGGGAAGGGAAGGGAAGGGAAGGGAAGGGAAGGGAAGGGAAGGGA
>VXAZ01009307.1:1326212-1362536 GCA_013399875.1 Gymnorhina tibicen | reverse complement strand
GGGGACGGCGTGGGCCGGGGGTGGGGGGTGTGTGTGTGGGTGGGGGGGGGGTGCGTCTCTGTGTCTGTAGGGGTGCCACGGGCCGGACGAGTCCCGAGCCCAGCGGCCTCCGTTCGCACCGAGAGCTGCACCGAGCTCATGAAACTTTCACGGGTGTTAGAGCCCCGGGTCCCGCCTGCCACTGAGCCGCCCTCCGGTTTAGCCCTCCGCCAGCTGCAGCTGCCCCGTGCCTTCCCCGCAGCCCTGACAGCCCCTGCGCGGCTGCTTCCCCTATCCTCTGCCCTCCCCGCGCTTCCCGGCTCCTGCTATCCCTGCCTTCCCAAGGGATTCCCGTGGCATGTAGTCTCTTCATCCCCTCCCGGGGACACCAGCCCCGTGTGAGCAGCCCTTGGCAGATGTTTTCCCTTGTACGCTGTTGTTTTGCAGAATTACCAATGTTTAGTAATGGCAATGTACATGATAAATAATCCCTCACAGCAGGGGATTAGAACTAGATGGTCATCAAGGTCCCTTCCAACCCAAGCCATTCTATGATTAATTTTCTTGATGTAACTGGGAAATTATGCTTTCATGCTTCCCTATTAAGTGGCGATCTCAAACCTCCTTCCTGGTTTGAAAGTTGCGGAGCATCTACTTCCAATCTCCAAAAGCCCCTGGGAACAGCACTGCTAGCAAAAGGTTTGTACGGAGTGGGTGCAGGATGCAGGTCCTGTGGTGCCTCTTCTTGACTTTGAAGGTAATCCATAGCACAAGGCCCTGGGATTTCACATCCTTCTCCAGGGTTTTTTTGTATGGCTTGGAGCCTTCTAGCTTTCCTGAACCCTGGAGAAATGTGCTATAGTGGGGCTGAGTTTGCACACTGAAATACACTTTTTACTTCGTAAATCCTTCTTCTTTGCTGATTTTATTCACCTCTTCTACTGCTTTGCAAATCTCAACCTCCATGTTTTCATTGGATCCCAAGCTTGGGTTCTCAGTCCTTTGCACAAGAATGATGGAGTAAGGACAAAGATCTTTATTTTCAGCTTTCCTCACAAGCTAGTTTACATAATTTCCTTTAATATCCTTTTCCTGTTTGTTATCTGTGATGAGAGATAAACAGTGTTAAGTCAAAAGTTTAAATTTATGTTACTTAAAAATCATTTCTATTGATAAGATACTTATTCTCTAGAATCTGGGTCAAAACTTGCTTTATTCTGAGAAACTGTAGCTTTGTGTATGAGAAGCTTAAGATGCAATTTTGTGGAGAAATACTTGGGTAGAGACTTGTGCCCTCATGATTGCAAGGACAGTAAATTGGCATTTTATAAGACTCAAATATGAACACCAATGCTTTGGAAAAAGCAAGGTTTCTTCCAAGAAAAGGATGTTTTGAGATGCTGCAGATACCTGGGATTTATTTTGTCTTGCATTCTAAAACACAGGTGCAGAGGTGTTCCAGAGTGGGAAGGGGAAGGTCAAGAGTGATTGGCAGGCTCATTTTTCTCTGTACAATACTCAGGCATGCCAGGTTATGGAATGAAGTGTCTTCCTTGCGGAAGGATTTGTGTGCCAGAAATTTTGGGAGCTGCATGGTGCCTAGCTCTCTCCCAGCTGGCACAAGGTTTCCCACTCAAAGGAACGGGAAGTTTCAGGTCCGTGCCTTTGCCAACTGCAGTAATCTGTGTTGTTTCCAAAGTTCCTTATCAAGTGCTGGGGATGTGGAGCGTATGGATAATTTGGGCTTCAAGGGACTTCATGCCCAGCTGCGCTTCCTTGAGGGACGTGATTATAAATTATTGCATAGCCCTCTGTGGACCTTCGTATTTGTGGTTTAATTTAAGAACGAGTTTAAGCTCAGCCACAGCAAGCCACTCTTAAGCCAAGTAAATCTCTGCAGAGTGTTTTGCAGTAGATTAACCCAAGCAGCACCTCTGGGACTTGTCTGGAGGAACAGCTGAGCTAAAGCTCAAAGACCACTGTGTCCCTGTGCTTCACTCTGAAGAGATTTCTCCTGGCCCAGGAGTTGTTCCCTGTTCCAGCAGCCTGGCCAGAAGGGTTGAGCTTTGTTTGGTTTGAACGTGATGCTTGACAAACTTCTAAACCCAATTGTCAATAACGACAGCAGCCTTAAATCAGGGCCCTTTTGGGAAGGCATCAGATGGCTTCTCTCTCCCTCTGCCTTGTCCCATGGTCCTCCTCCCTGCCTGCACCTCTGCTCCCAGTTCTTCCCCACTGTCCTGGAATCCTGCCACCCTCTGTCTCCCTCTCTTGCTGCTGGCTTTGGCAGCGTTGTTGCAGCCCAAGTTGAGTGTGTCAAGACTTACCTTGCCTGTGGGTGCTCCTTGCCAAGCAGGAACTGGTGCCCTGCTAGTTCTGTTGACACTGTTTGTTTTTTTTTCCCCTCCCCTACATACAGCATGCACCAGTTCACATAAATTTGGGATTTAAATAAAACATATTAAAAGAATGACTCATTAAATATTTGTGAAGTCTCTATATTGTACCAACTTGAAAATATTTTGGTTTAACAGTGGAAATCCAGTATCCCTGACAGAAGTGAACACAAATGTTCTAGTAATTCTGTGCTGTCAGTTTTCACGCATCTCATCAGAGCTTGATTATTCCTGTTGTAGGTTGCTGTGTCGAGTGTTCCAAGTCCCCACTTCCTTTCTGAAGAGCTTAGAAAGAGAGAGCTGGCTGGCAACATGATTTCTTCTTATGATTCGGATATAGTTCTTTATTCTATCTTTGGGTGCTTTTGCTTCATGTGGTTACCTAATTAAGGATTGCCCCTGTTTCAAATAACCCTTCTTGGAGCTGTTGTATTGAAATATTACTGAAGACTTCTATTATTTAAATTGCTCAGGGTGTGGAGCCATCTCACTTTTCAGCCATCTCACTGTGTCTCTTGGGCCACCTGTTTGCCCCTTTCTTCCTTGAGGAAGGACTGAGTTCTTCAGATGTGACAGTCTGTTGAGAAATAAGCAGCGATTGCTGCCTATTAGCTCTACAATTAGCCCAGCCAAACAAAAAAACCCCCTCTGCTAATGTACTTCAGAATCTTCTGTTGAAGCTCATGATGATGGCTGGCTTTGGATTAGTAATGCACCTGACAGTTTGAAAAGATGTTCCCTGCATGAGCTTGGTGTCATTTCAAAGGTCATGCTTGTACCAGCTCTGTTCTCGGGGATCCTGGATAAGGGGACGCTTGCTGTCTCCCAACATGCTGCTTGAAGCACCTCTGAGGAGCAGCTCTGCCCACATCCCGGGCTTTGGGCAGCTGTGATTTTTGTAGCAGAAGATGTTGATGCACATGAGTCTTACAAAGTTTGTCCATGGGGGAAATGTACTTGACAAAGTATTTTTTCTGCTTTTAATTGTAGCTTTCATCATGGGGGACATGAAAACCCCCGACTTTGATGACCTCTTGGCTGCTTTTGACATCCCTGATCCGACTAGCCTCGATGCTAAGGAGACCATTCCATCAGCTGGGGAGGAGAGTGAGAATCACCTGAAGTCGTCAGGAATGTGCATCGATGAGAACGTGTCCTTATCCCACTCTCTGCCTCCCTCTGATGCGCCTGTTGTGAGTGTGATAGTGAAGAACACAAGTCGCCAGGAGTCTTTTGAGGCAGAAAAGGAGGGGAATCACCTTGGAACTGGTCTGTTACACAATGGGTTTCGTGGCTCTGATCTGCCAGCCGAGGCTCATGCTTTAGTCCATAATTATGGCAAGTTTGAGTCAACTTTTATTAATGGCGACAGCTCAAGAGGTTACTCTGATAAACTGGACCAGTCCAAGTCAGAGCCTTTGCCAACATTTAGTCAGTTTAGCCCCATTTCCAGCCCTGAACCGGAGGATGCATTCAAAGAGAACAATATTGGGGATAAACCCAAACATGCCCAAACTCCCTATTTTCCACCGCCTTCAATATATATACCAACAGGGGCTTCAGTCCTAGATCATCTTAGGAAGGTGCCAGAGCCCGAATTAAGCATGTTTGATCAGTACTGTAAAAAGGAGCAGAAGATGGAAATCCACTGCCAGCCGGAGAATAGACTGGAAATGAGCAGGAGGGAGCAAGACAAAGCAGTAGAGAGGTTTGCGGAGTCGAGCAAGGGCTTGGTAGATACCAGCAGCTTTCTTGGAGAAGGCTTGGTGTTTGGAGACCTCCCTCACAATAATTTAGGAGATGGCAAGGGGTCTGTGCCCGAGCTAAACATGTCTTCATCAATACCACCTCGGCAGAGGCTAAAGCCTACTCATTCCAAGTTGTCATCCTGCGTGGCAGCATTAGTAGCTCTTCAGGCCAAAAAGGTTGCGTGTATTCCAAAAGGCGATCAGCCAAATTTTACCAAGGAACCTGGTCCTTTTAAAGATGGGACGAAGGGAAGTCCAAAAATGCCCAAGTCACCAAAGAGTCCCCGAAGTCCCTTGGAGGTGGTGAGGAAGGCCAGCAAGCAGCCTGAGAGTCCTCGGAGCGTGTGCAGCGACAGCAGTGGGAAAGGCTCTCCTTCCATGGCAGCTGGCTCTCCTCCAGCTATTCCCAAAGTTAGAATAAAGACTATCAAGACATCTTCCGGTGAAATTAAAAGGACTGTGACTAGAATTTTGCCAGAAAACGATGAGTTGGGCAAATCTTCAGAAGAGTCACCCGCGGAAACCTCTTCTGCCGAAGAGTTTATCAAATCTTTCCCATCCCCTGACACTAGTGCAGTTATGGAAAGTGAGGCTGGCAGGAATTCAACCAAAAACGGGGCTGCTGTGGCGATCCAGCTGTCAAATGTAACGAGTCCTTACTCAGACAGTATGAAAATGGATATTGCAAACAGCACGTGTACCGTGTCCTTATCTCCACTGCCAAACTGTGGCAGCGGTGCCATAAAAGTGGGGGTCAAGAGGCAGCAGCAGGGTACTGCGACGCAGCCATCCAACACGACCACCTCCAGCCTTCTTCCCAAAGCTGTGCACTTGGCAAATCTCAACTTGGTCCCCCACAGTGTTGCCGCTTCTGTTACAGCGAAGACATCGGCGCAGAGGCGAAACCAGCCTCAGGTCACACAGATGTCAGTGCCACTGGTGCACCAAGTCAAGAAAGCTGCTCCCGTTGTCATGGAGGCATTCCATAAAGTGCTACACAGTGCCAATCCAGTGCCGATATATGCTCCGAACCTTAGCCCCCCGCCTGACACTAGTATTAATTTACCTGCCTCTGGGTATTGTTGCCTGGAATGTGGGGACTCATTTGCCTTAGAGAAAAGCCTGACTCAACACTATAGTAGGCGAAGCGTTCACATTGAAGTCATGTGCACTCAGTGTTCAACTATGCTCCTTTTTTTTAATAAGTGTAGCTTGCTTAAACATGCACGAGATCATAAGAGCAAAGGATTTATCATGCAGTGTTCTCAGCTGCTCATGAAACCAATTTCCATAGACCAAATGTTTTCACCTTCTCCTACAAGCTCTTCAGTCTCTCCGTCTCCTCAGACTTTGCTCTCGTCCTCTCCTCCACCTAAGTCCAGTGCTGCTTCAGGAGGCGGGGTAGGGATTTCTGCGATCACTCAGCCAGCCTTGCCTCTCTACACGGACCCACAGAGGCTAATCCGTCATGGACTTAAGTGTTTGGAGTGTAACAAGCAGGAGCAGGATTACGCTTCTTTAGCAGCTCATTACCAGAGAACCTCAGAAGATAATGAGAGACTGGTAAGTCATCATTTTAATGTTATTAGTTAAATCTCTCCGAGTTTAAAGAGATTGTCCTCAAGGGGAAAAGTAGGCATCATGGTGGCAAATGAGTCGCTTTGCCTAAAAAAGTGCTTGTGGGGAGGATTTGGAATGCACGTGGGCCCAGAGGCGTGTGCGTGAAGAGAAGTTTAGTGTTGTTTGCCTGCCCTCTTTTTACCCTTTGCCAGTAAAAAGAGCATAGTAAGGAGACTATGGAGATCCTCGAGTATCAAAGAAAGGTGCTGGAGATGAAAGATCGCTTGGATGAGGCATGCAAGAAGGCCGTAGGGGAGGATCAGCGGAGTGTTTCCTCAAACAGGTTTTTGTGCTGTAGGCATGGCTGGAGGAGATCTGATACAGTTTAATGTTGCCTTTCCTGGAACTGGTGCCAGAACCTTCCGTGTAACGCATTGCACATAGGTGCTATTGTTGCTGTTGGCGTGGTCAGGTGTGTATTGGACAGGCCTGCTGTGTATGTGGGGTGGGAGGCTGGTTCTGGCTGGTTTTGCCCTTTGGGTAGTACAGGGTGAGTGGGTGCCATGGTTGCATAGGGGAGTTCAAGATCCTTCTTAGTGGCTTCCTGCCTTCCTCCTGTGCTGCCCTGCTCAGGTCTCCATTGCCTTTATGGACCTGGTTGGAATCCCCTTAAATTAAATTCCAGCTTAGGTTTCTCCTAAAGAAGAGAAGAAGATGATTATTGTTGTGTACCAGGACCATACACTTTGTTTATGGCTTTTATTTTGGAAGACACAGTTAGTCTTGTTTAAGTGTTAACTAACCTGCAGTTGAAGAAGAGGAGGACTCCTTTCTCCTTATCTCTTTGGATGAGGTGAAAGCTTTCCAGGTTGGTGTGGCTGTTAGCAGGACTAGGACTCCATGCCATCATTTGGGAAGATGACCACATCTCTGTCATGGCTGTCAGAGCACCTGCATTCTCCAGAGCCTCCCTGTGCTGCTTGAAGGGCTTGCAGGAGTATTGAGGTTGCTGTGGTCCCATTTCGATGCTCTGTTATCTTAAATTCATCAGCCACAAAAAAAAAAAAATAGATTATGGCTGAATGGTTTTGATGTCATAAAAAATGGCGAGGCCAAAAGGGATCAGTGTGGCCACATAATCAGGTTTCTTGCCCGAGGCAGGCGAGTGAGCACTGTGTTCTGTCAACACCTGAACTTATTTTTCAACTATAATGCATTTTTAGGAAATGTCAGCAGTCTGGCATTAAAAATTCCAGGAGAAGGGATACAGTGAGTGCTCCAGAGTGAGCTAAAATGTTAATCAGTGGCATTAAAAATGTACTTCCTATTTCTGTTGTGGGATTATCAATTCAAGAGCTCCTTAAAGAGGAAAAGAATGTGTGATAGTAAGTATTTTTAGCTTGTAATCAAATAATTTATTCTATAACTTAACCAAGAATAGAGTTTAAGCCTCTCACTTCAAGTAGTTCTGCTAGATGTGAGATTATTTTTGTGGTATTTTTCTGAAGAAAAGCAATGGAAAAAGAGGCTACCTTTGAGCTTCTGAAACCAGTTCCTCCCTGTTTGATCTTCCCATGCTTATACTCCACAGGATGAACGCACTGCTCTGGGAGTCCTTTTCCACTGTATCTGCTGTCCTCCAGGCTGCCTAGTGGTGCTCCATGCTGTTCCCAGAACATCTGTTTCAATAAAGTTGTTACATTTCTGAGGAAATAAGCATTTGTGCCCCGTGCCTGTAATTGTATGTCTGGAGTTGCAGTAGCTGATGGAAACCATCCCACTGCCGTTTACCAGAGCCCAGGTGTTTGGCGTCACTGGGCTGAGAGGTAAAAGGATGGGTGAAATTCAGTGGTCTCATAGGGGTCCCTGATTCTCTGAGCTGTCCAAGGGAAAAGGTAGGGATGACCTTCACATCACATCCCACGTGGGTAACACAGTGTAGCTCCCAGCAGTATCAAGGTCTGAGAAGCTGAAGGTTTTGCATATAGGGTATTAATGAATGTAATACTATTAATCATGGTGTGAGAAGGTTGTAGGTGAAGCTGTTGGAATGTGTGTCATAAACTCCTGGAACAGGAGAACATGGCCACCCCTTTCCGAGATGATACCCTGACTCTGCATTGAGTTAATTCCTTGGGTTGTTCTTTCTGTTTTGGTCAGAAAAAAGAGAAATGTTGGTATGAGCAGGAAAGGATCAAGTGACTGATTTTGCAAACACTTTCTTACATGGTCGAAGTGGTTGAAAACTCTGGTTTCTGTCTCCGAATTTGTGCCAGGACACCTGTTTTTTGGGGCAGAGGTAGAAATTGGGTGTAGAGAAATTCTTCCCTGTGATGGGGTGAGGCCCTGGCATGGGGTGCCCAGAGAAGCTGTGGCTGCCCCATGCCCATGTATGTTCAAGGTGAGGTTGGATGGGGCTTGAGCAGCCTGGTCAGCGGAAGGTGTCCCTGCCCATGGCAGGGGGTGGTGCGAGATGGTCTTCAAAGTCCCTTCCAACCCAAACCAGTCTGGGATTCTCTGATTCTCTGAAATTGCGTTGCTGAGGAAGGCATTGATGTAACACCTGTAGTGAACATACTTCAGTGCCCCTAGTAGTGGTTCAAAACCCACGATGTCCACAGGGCAGAAGGTGTTGATTTACATACTGGTACATCTGATTAAAACCACAATCCACACCAGTCGTTGTGCCTGATCCACAGCATGCTGCAGTGGTGGGACAATCTGTCAGGATGCAGAAGTAGTATTAATTGTTGTGGGCAAGCTTGGCTATGAACCACATCCCTAGATCTCAAGAGACTAATTATCTACAGTTTTATCATAATTTTGTGCATCTGAGCAAAAACTGTGTATTTCTTCCTCCATACCTGATGTCTTTCTCACTGTATTGAAATGTTGTTTTAGAAGTGGTGATATGGGGTGCGATTGTCATAGTTTCCTAAAGATAGCAAAAAACTGCACTCTGATAATTTGGAAATTTTTTGTATTTTTAAATTTCTTAGTCAATCCCAGAATTCAGGCACAAACTCTTTGCCATGCCTCACTGAGAAACTAGGAAGTACTGATGCTTTCCACGTAAAGACATAGCTCGATTTATGCCTTTTAAGGAGCTTCAAGAAGTAGCAGGGCAGGTCCCCATTGTATTAAGGCCGAAAGCTTTTAATCTGTGACTATTCAGATGCTTGGGACCTGTGTTCTGCTTTTCCATTGCTGAACTGCAAGAAGGAAGCAGTATGGGAATTTGAATAGCTGGAAGGTTGGATTTGTTCAAACCAGATTGTCCCTAAAAATGAGGATTCTTGGAGAGGGTAATGAATGTACAATAGAAAGAGCAACTTCAGCTGAAGGGAAGGGGTAAAAGCAATTTATCTGCAGCACCTGGGTTTGTACTGGAAGGTGGAGACCTGTGGAAAACAAGCCAGGTGATTTTTGATCAATGTTCTTGGAAGCTTTTCTGTTAAATGACACCAAATCTGGTTGCACATCCAGTGTGACCGTAACTTGAGAAACCAGACAGGCTTTGAAGTGCTCAGTTATGGTGCTTTTATCTCAAAAACTGTTTTGGACATGGCTTTGGTGTAGCACCTTGCTAAGAAGGAAGGGTTGATGGAGAAAAGAAATAGCAGGAGAGAGACTTATTTTTCAGTATGATGTTTTCAGTTACCCAGAAGCTGAAGGACGAGCACCCTGTGATAAGAGGCAGGAATGATTGGATTGGAGAGGGGGAAGAGCCTAAGCTGGCTCTGCTCCATGAGAAAACTTATCCTGTGTTGCTACTTAACACTTTACACTTTAGTTGGAATTTCTTACCACGGCTTTTTTAATTACTCTGACATTTTCAGGTTCCCCAGAGCTGCTTGAAAGGGGATTGTTGGGTTTTCTCTTTCTTCTAGGTGGTGGCTTGGGAAATACCTGGTATTACATTCCTACATGTCTGCGGGTAAATCCCATATTAATAGGACAGATAATGGGTAAATGACTTTCCTAGGTGTGGCCAAAATGAGAATGACATGGCTGGGTCACAGTTCTGTTGCAGGAAGGAAGAAAGATAGGGATGTGGTCTGGACAGCAGGGAAAGGAGGAGATTTGGAATAAGTGGGAGGAAGAGAGGGGAACGATGATGTGGATGAGAAGGTGCTGTGGTTTTCTAAAGCAAAGGCCTTTAGAAAAATGATTGAGAGCTTGACCTTAATGTTGTATTTTAAACATGTACATGATTGCAGTTGCTCAGAGTGCAGCAGGGAAATCCTACCTGGTTTATTTTGGTACAGAATATTTGTAGGATGAAGGCAGTTCCTCCCAGCTGAATACCTCGGTGGGATGGGCTCTCCATGGCTTGCAGGGAAGATACAGGCTTGAATAATCCACTTCAGAAACAGAAAGAACTGGATTTATTAGATGTATGTTTTGAGTGGATCATCTTAATGGATCCCAGTGACTTTGCCTTTTTTTGGCAATTAGTGAGGTCAGTTCTGCAATTCTTGCAAGCTTGTAAATCAAGTTGCTCAATGGGACCTGTGTTCTGCTTTTCCATTGCTGAACTGCAAGAAGGAAGCAGTATGGGAATTTGAATAGCTGGAAGGTTGGATTTGTTCAAACCAGAAGCTGTGCTCTGTGTAGTCATTGTACTTGTCCAGATGTTGGAGAGGTGGTACCAGATGTTTTGCGTAACTTCAGGTCTCTTTGGTCTGATACAGTGGTGTGTTCTAGAGCAGGATTTTTTTGAGGGGGAGAAAGGATATTTCAATAGGTGTAGTTTATGCCAAATTAATCTTTATTTTTGGAATAGAGAAATGAATATATCCTCATCTCCTTGATGTTCAATGAGATGGTTGTTAGAGTGCTGCAAGGAGAATGGATGTACTGGAGAAGTTGGATTGTGAGGTTGGAGCTGAGTCAGGTAAAATCCAGGAAATAACTGCAACTGGGATCAGGTTTTTGTGAGATCTCCTGAGGGATGGTTTCGGGTACCTCTGGAGTTAATATTTGTGTTCAGGAGACCTTGGAGGATGACTGTGTAAAAAAATTTGCTGAACCAAACTAACAAAGTAAGAAGTCATGGAAAATGGGGAGTATTTTACAGGAGGATGTAGGTGATCTTGAAGACTGAGTAGGAATGGTATGAAAAGCAACCAAAGGCAGGATTTTTGGTCTTGAGAAGTCCTTGAATGACTGAGGTGACACAACTATGCAGGAGACTTACGTCAATCTGCAGCACCAGTCAGTGCTGTGGTAATGCTCCTTCTTGCTAGAAATAACTGATCTGGAGAGGAGTGTATTGTTTTGTTTATCAGGATAGACTGGGATAAGTGAGGGAAGAATGACCAGAAATGGAAATATGATCTCTTAAGAGGAAATTAAAACCCCTTTATGAGTTTAGCTTGGCAAAGGCCTGGTAAGTGAGGGTGGGTCTACTTCAGCACTGAAGCAGACAAAGGATTCAGGTGAGTATAGTGGCACTTTTTTCCCCACCAGAAACTAAATCTGCCCACAAGAAGTACTTCCTGTTCTCACAGGAATTGCTCTGGGCAGTTCATCAGCATCAGACAGTTTTTTGTAGCCTTTTCAGGGCTCAAATTACAGGAGAGGAACAAAGCCCATGCAGCTCCTGGTGCCTGCATTTAGGATGTGCTTTTCATTACAGAGTGTCCTCTGTATCCACTCTCACCCTGTATCTGGTGTGATGTTTGTAGAAAGGAGCTTTTAAGTTTAGGGGCTATAATGATGCAAAAACAGACTGAAATAGATTTACATAGAAAATTAGAGGCCAGTCTGTAATCATCAGAGGAATGAATTCTGGAAGAGCTTTGCAGCAGAAGTAACGGAACAAAAGACACAAACTGGTTTTGAGACGGAGCTTATTTGTTTTCTTGGCAAGGGCAGACCAATGCACAATAACATGTGCAAGAATTAAAAGTACTTCCTGACCCTCTCGGGCATAATTGTCCATCTACTGGTAACCAGAGATGTTTAATCCTTTTTTCTTTTCCTTTCTTTTTTGACTTGACCACTGAAAATCCACCAAGGTAGCTAACAACTCAAATAAAGTACAAAATATAAACTCAGGACCTCTGAATTTTCTTGAACCTTTGTGCTTTTGTTCTCCTTACTTTTTTTCTGGTTCTTTTATCTTTTTTTTGTCCAATAAGAATTTTTCAATGAGTTGTGACGTGTCCTGTTTACATACCACCTACACTGGAGTTACTTAAAAGCAATTTTATTGCTGCCTTTTCTTTTTCTTCTTCCTTCCTCCTCTTAAATCAATGCTTTGTAATTTATTGGCTAAAACTTGCCAGGAGCTAGTAGGACCACATGCCGCCCTGGTAATTTCCCAGTGGCAAAAAAAGAAAGGCAGCAGCTGTATTTTTCCTGTTTTTCTCTTCCTTCCCCCTCCAAGTTCATGTTTTAATTTGGAAAACAAGAGGGTTGAAAATCAGCAAAAAATTCCCTTGGCCCCATAAAGCACTGTTTTCTCCCTGTCCCAAACCAAGAGTGATTAATGCAGTCCTTAGGTACTAGCGAGGATGGATTTTGTTTTATATGGAAATTTTCCCTGTGGATTTTGTAGAAGCAAAGGGCTGGAAGATGTTATGATGAAAGCATGTTGGGGGAATGGAGCTCCAGGCAGAGATTGCTGGAAGTGAAGACAAAGAGATGAGTGGCAGGATAGCAGAGCCTGTACCCAGTGATGAAGAGGAGAGGCTGGTGAGGAAGAAAAGCCGGGGTGCGGCTCCGTGGTCTGCTTAAATCAGTGTGTGATCTGTTGCCATGAGGCAACAATCCCACCCTCTTCTCCTTCCCCACCCATGCCTGGCCCTGGTGGTCCTGCAGTGCCTGGGGGACTGAGAACAGCTGGAGGGAAGAGGATAAGGAGCAGGGCTGTGAACTGGGGGCCAGGACATGGCCGAGAGTGAGGAGGAGGAGGCAGCTGGAGACGGGGGGCTGTCCTGGGTAGGATTGAAGTGGGGCTGGAAGCTGGCATTTGCTGGCACTAAAAGGAAGAGTCTTGCTCCTGTATTCCTCTTCCAGCTGGGCAGCTATGATGCTGCTGCAGGCAACCTGGAGAATATCAGAAGTGACTGCAGAGCTCTGGGAGTGACAGGCAGGGGAATGAGAGCCCAGGTAGTGGTAATGGTCTGCTCAATCCTGCTGTGAGGAGAAGGTGCCCTCTGAAGTGTCTAATGCTGATGCAAACACCATGGGCAATAAACACAATCTCCAGTCCAGAGAAGACGTGGCTGCTGCATCCCTGGAAGTGTTCAAGGCCAGGTTAGATGGGGCTTGGAGCATCCTGGTCTAGTGGAAGGTGTCCCTGCCCATGGCAGGGGGTGGAATGAGATGAGCTTCAAGGTCCCATTCAACCCAGACCATTCTATGATCCTATGATGTATGTGCAGGACTCTGGTCATGTTGGCATCACAGGAAAGAGATGGGATGTGTTGCATGACTGGAGTGTTGTGATTGAGGGACACAGGCTCTCTGGGAAGGATAGGCCTGGAAGACAAGAAATTGGGGTGCAAGGTGAGAAGAAAAAGGCAGAGCTGGGAGGTTGCAAGATGGTCATCACGGATGGGCAGGAATCAACCCTGCAGGGTGGCTGAAAGAGCAGAAGCATTGTCACCATTGTGAGAAAAGAGAGGCAATATGTGCCATGTAGCATGTGGGGTTACACTGGTGACTTGGAAGTGTGGATATGAAAACTTACTTAATCCACTAAGTGATCATTTTAGCAAGTGGGAGTTCAGATTTCTGGTTGGAATCAGGTGTCTACCCAGCCTTCCTCCTCACATTCTTCCCCTGCTCCATCATGGAGTCCTTCCCGTGGGAGACAGTCCTTCACAAACAGCTTCAGCTTAAGTCCTTTCAGGCTGCAGTTCTTCAGGATCTGCTCTGGGATGAATCCTTTCCATGGGGTGCAGTCCTTTAGGAACAGGTTGGAAGAGCATGGGCCTCCCACGGGGTCACAGGTCCTGCCAGAAAACCTGCTCCAGCGAGGGCTCTCTCCGTGGGCTGCAGTGTTCTTCAGGGCACATCCACTGTGGTCCTCCATGGATTAGAGGGGGACAACTTGTGTCACCGTGTATTCATGATGGTATGCAGGGGGAACCTGCTCTGGCATCTGGGCTGTTTCTCTCACATCTTCTCACTCCTCTCTCCCAGCTGCTGCACAGCATCTTTTACCTTTTCCTAATCTGTTATGCCAGAGGTGCTGCTCAAGAGCTTGGCCTTGGCCAGTGACAGGTCCATCACAGAACTCTGTCTAACATGGGGGCAGCTTCTGGTGTCTTCTCACAGAGGCCACCCCTGCAGCACCTCCCTACCAAAACCTTGCCACGTAAACCCGGTACAGTGGGTCAGAAGGAAATATGTGGAAACTGAAATTCTTGAAATTACAGCTGAGATCATAAAGAGAAAAGAGCTACAGATTTAACAAATTCAGAAGTAAGCTGATTTGATGCAATATTGTCCAAGATCTGTGATGCTAGTAGATTTTTCCATTGCAATTCCACTTTGTTTCTCTAAGCTGTCAAGTTTCTAGATTTACACTGATGCTTTAATCAGGGATTTTTCCAGGTACAAAAAATGGATTTTGTGTTTCTTTAACAGCCTTAGTTTCCAGAGATGAGTTTTTATTTGAATGCCTTACTGAAACTTAAGCATCCTGGTGTGTTGGGATGATTGAGATGCGTGTATAGGAATTGGTCTTGGCGAAGGTCTGAGGAGGACGCTGAATTTGGGAGTGTTGAAGAGTTAGTGAGGTTCAGGGATGCAAATACAAAAGGTCTAAGGGAGGAGGTGGGATGCAACAACGAGGCTGAGGATGAATACATGTGGGAGTGAGCTGAAGGTAGAAAAGAGGATGGATGGGAGAAGTTTGGGATTAAAGGGTGTCTCTGTGATCATGTCCTTTGGCTGAAGGTCAGGCATTGGCTCCTTAGGCTGACAAAAAAGGCAAGTCTAACCTAAGGAAATAACAGTAGCTTCTCTTCTTGGGCATGGCAACAGAGGAGTGTTAATTAGGATAAAATCTCTACATTAGGACTGGCCTTGACCTGTATTTTGTCACTGAAACTTGAACGCACTGGTTTTAGGGTATCAGTTGGGTTCTAGGTTTTTCTTCTTCGAATGAATAATCTTGAGTTTCTGTTGAAGGTGTTTTTTTCATCCATGAACTGAACACGTTAGCACAATGATGCCTGTTCGTTTGGAGGGAACCTGGGCAGGAGTATAGCTCAGTTATCCCAGCGACAGCAGATTCAGTTCTCTGCTTGCTGCTTCTCCTCACATTGGTAAAATGTTGTGTAGCTGTGCTGTAACCTGGATGGTTGAATAAGTCAAAAATAGCCCTCCAAGCATCTGGAGCTTGACTGTAGGGTGGCCCACAAACAGTCATCCCGGAGGGATGCAGGAAGGGGAACACAGAGGGGCAGAGATGAAGGTGTTGGGACCAGCTGTGCTCCTAGAGCCAGCACATCTCACCACTACAGTCAAAGCATCCCTGCTGAGGGCTGCAGGTTGCTGGCACTGATCCCAGCCAGGCAGTAAGGGAGAGCTAATGGGAAGTTAACCTTTAGCTTTAAGTAGTAATTGGTCACTATTTTTTTTAATAGCAGGAGGATCCTGCTAATCTCTGTCTGTGATCCCTTGGCTGCCCCTGCAGCTCTGCCTGAAGCAGAAAAATTATAGCTTGTAAAAGGCTGGATTTGGGAAGAACTGGGGCTTTAGGGCACCACTGGTAGGGGATTTTTGGTTTGAATATGTTAGGGGCAAGCATTCTTTAAATCATTAACAGTCTGCAAATATAATTTCTGTTCCCCTATGACTGTTTCACTTTGAATCCTTAGTAATTTTGTTGTTGTTGTTTTTTGGTTTTGTTTTGGTTTGGTTTTGTTTAGAGATAATTTGGTTTGTGAATCTTTTCCTCTTTCCTAGCCCTGGTCCCATGCCATAGGGTTGGTACCTAAGTGTTTTTAACTGAAGTTCCATGATGATCATGTGAAGGTGGACCCTTGTAGTCTGGGGGCAGCTCTTAAGTAGATGTGGACTTCATCACCATCACTTAACTCTGGAACAGCAAAGAGACTAAAACTGCTGGAATGTTTCTTTGCTCACACTGAAGCCAATTCCCTGTCCTCAGGCACTGTCCGGGGCAAAACTATGTGTTACTATAAATGCCCTGATTTGCAAACACCTCTGTGGCCACAGGGTTGGGTTTAACAGACAAACTTTTTTTGAGTAGTAGTAGTTCAATCTTCACTGTATCTCAGTGAATATTTAATTTTTTTCCCCTTTTGAAGAAACTAATAAGTAAAAATGGGAATCAACTCAAGTATTCCAAAACGGCTGAGCTTCTGAGCATTTGTCTGTGTGTGAATGTGACTTGTGGAAGAAAAGCCCAAATGAAATATGGCAGGCAAACCAGAATTAAAGAAAACGTGTAATAAATAACTCTTGATTAAAGCATAGGCTATGGGAGTATATGAAAAACACAGACATTACACAACTCAAAATCCTGTCCTGGTAACATGCTTTAGAAATAACTGACTAATGAATGTCTCAAATTGCTGCCAGACTTCTTTGAAAAGTCATAGAAAACTAGGAGAGAGATAAAAATGTGACATCTGGAACCAAGTTATAATTTTTCATACGAAGCAGAATAGTTGCAAAAGGAAAAACCACTCTGTGTCCAAGACTAAGCGTTTGGTGGGGAGCCCAGCATGGCCGCACACTGGCTCCTGACAAGTGCAGCAGCTCCTGGTGCAAAAGGGATGAGCAGAACCTCCTGCAATCCCCCTGGGCAGGATGTCTGGCCTCGTGTCTTCTGCAGGCATTGAGAAAAGGATGAGTGTGAGCATGAAGACATCAGTTATGGGTTTTTTTTCTCTTCCTGGAACCTTCCGCAGCTCTAGTATGTTCTGTGCTCCGTTCATTTTATTACCCTCAGCCCTGCATGTTCTTTTGCAGCCCTCGTGGTCAGCCCTTATCTTTAACATGCTGAGTTACTGAGTTATGATCATCAAATTTTGCTGTTTAACTTTCCCAGATACTTTGAGGTTATTTTGAAGAGCCCAAATGCCAGCAGAACTTCCTGGGGACCTTGCTGTCAAAGGACTGCTTATTCTGCTCTTCTAACCACTTACTTATCCAAGCAAAGTCCTTCTCTTATGTACCTTAGTTTCCTCAAAATCCTGTAGTGAAGAATGTTGCAAAGCTGTTTGGGAAATCCAGGAAGCCTGCCCCGTTGCAGCTCAGATCTTCCTTACCCATGTGGTTCTTGATTCCTCTGGAGAGCCCAGGTTCTATGGGGCCAGAAGGGAGAAGCTGCATTGACTTTTCCCAAATCCAGAAGTAATGCTGCTCAAGGATGACACTTTCCTTATTCTTACTCATTTATCCTTGTGTCTCATCACTCTTCTTTGTCTGTTTACTGCCCAGCGTCTAGACTCTTCCACGAGACAGTCCGAACTTGGAGGCTTGGGCTGGTTTTTGTCCCCGCTGTGGTGTGTGGTGTTGGGGTGGGAATCCTTCCAGCTCCTTCCGTGGCATCTGCAGGAGCAATGAATTCTTTTAGCCTTATCCTCACTGAGTCTTGCTTTTTATTCCTGTATTATGTGTCCACACTTTCTGGCAGTCTTCCTGCCAGGCCTGAAGTAGATATCCACAATTTTGATGCCTCTTGCTCACAGTTCCCAAACTTCTCTGCCCTATGTTAGCGTGGTTTTGGTCCCTGTGGAGCCTTTCATATAACGCAGGAGGTGATGGGAGCTCACTGCTCCTCTGACATCCCCAGGCAGCAGTGCCTAGGCATGTAGCTCATCAAACACTGAATGGTTTTGGCATATTTTGAATCCAGCACAGGAACATGCAGAGTGGTGAAAATTCAGGTTTTCAATGTGTGGTGATTGATTTTGGGAGCAGTGGGTATGACATGCGGGGGAGGAAGAGGTGAGCCTCAAACTGACTCAAAATCAAAACTAGATTGGCTTTGACAAGGCAGGATCTGGAGAGAGTGTTTCTCACTGAGTTACAAGGGCAAAGGTGCTTTCAGCTTGTGGTTGTGCTGACTCTGCCTTAAATACTAGTTGAGATCACAGCAAGAAGAGTCCCTTTTAACAATGCCAGGGAGATAAATTTTCCATTGCAAATCTCAAGCCAGTTAGAAAAAAAAGTCTTAACCATAATAAAACTGCTTTTACTTATTACTTACTTATTACTTACTGCTCTTACTTAATAAGAATTTATTGCTTATTACTTACTTCTTGTAGCTGTTACTTGGGGATTTGAGTGCACATTGGAGAATTAAAGGTCCTGCTCAGCTCCTTGCAGAGAGATCCTGGGGGCTTTTCTATTTCCCATTTTCCCATTCCCATGGTTCATTAGCACTGTTTTTCTTTGCTGAAATTAGGGGACTTCTGCAGCATTTGAAATGCTCTTGAGTTTCCTTTAATTGCATATGGGTGTGTACATAGGGTCCTACCACATGGTTTTTCCAATCATTTCTCTCCTTCCTGGAGTAGCTGTTTCTCCTCTAAACTTAAGTTGTGACGTATCTCGGATCATGTGTCTGAAGCTTTTCATGTGTTCAGCAATTTCTGCAGTTTTCACTTTTGAGTGCCTAATTTTTTATTCCCTTCCACCCCATGAACCTTTCAGGTTTGTCATAGCTTTGCATTTTATTTTAAGTGATGCTTTCTCTTACCTGCAGGGGTTTTGACAGTTCCCTGATGGATGTTATGTAGTGGAGCATCACAGAGGTGCTGCATGAAATAGCAATGATACAGAAAAGGGAGTTGGCCATTAATTTTACTCTATTTTTTCTCAGATTTAGGGGCTTCTGTCCCATGTTTCTACCCTGGCTGCCAGCAGTGAAGTCCACAGAAATTATTTGGTTAAATTACCTGATCTGATAATCCCTAACTAGCTGCCTGCTGTTGTTCATTCTTGAATTTGAGGAGTGATTTTGCATGGGATTATTAATGTCGAAAGAGAGTTTTTGCTCCTGAGGGGCTCAGGGTGAGCTGGGATCTGTTCCAGCTCTACTCCTGCTCAGGCATCCAGTAATGTGCACCCTACAGAGGATGAGTAGCTGCTCCTGGGCTTCAAAGGAATACAGGGAGTTGAGACACCTGTGAAAGGGAGCAGAGGTTTGACAGCTGTGAAAAATGGGATGATACATACACATAAAAACTTTACATGTCAAGTAAATGATGCTTCTCAAGGCAGTTTTGATGGTAAGCGTGTGTGCAAAAATGGATTTCATTGAGGATGAAGCAGGGAGAGAAAGAGGCTTCGCATTATTTGTAGTCATCAAGAAGTTTCTGTAAGGGAAACACACATAGTTTGTGGTCTTGGAAACTTCAAATTTCATCTGATACAAAGAAATTTTGCAAGACACAGCAGTGGTTTTGATGGGGAAGGTGCACATCAGGATTGCACTGCCTTCAGCAGCAGGGGTTTGGAGTCAGGCTGTAATTTTCCTCCTTTTTTATGATGTTTTGGCGTGGGGTGGGGGCTTGTTGAAAAAAGTGCTCTCCTTCCCCAGTCAGGAAATGAAAGTGCTGAGCATTCAGAACATCATCAGAGCTAAGAGGTGAAAGAGTTTGCTTTCCTTTTTTACGGGGTAAAAAGGAAATAAACCGTAGAGGATGTGGTTTAAATATGGAACTTTTTTTTGTAATGGTTAACTGTGAAAGATGTTGGGAAAAGATGATAAGGAGACTAGTTAAAGAGTTTTGTGGAGTTGATGCTGCTGCTAGAGGAATATGCCTGTGCTTCCTTTAAACCTGGAAGTTTTCTAGGGTGAATTTGGGGGGAAAAAAGCCCCAAATAGAGAATAACTAACTAATGTAACCTTTCTTCCATCAGACGTGCCAAGTGTGCCAGATGATGCTGCCCAACCAGTGCAGTTATTGTGCCCACCAGAGGATCCATGCTCACAAGTCCCCGTACTGCTGCCCAGAGTGCGGGGCCGTGTGCCGCTCTGCCTACTTCCAGACCCACGTCAAGGAGAACTGCCTGCACTACTCCCGCAAAGTTGGCTTCAGGTGTGTGCAGCTCCACAGGCTCTCTGGGAAACTGGGATTTACACCTCTGCAGTTTGGTTGTTCTTGTGAGGTTATGGCTGTCCCTGTCCTGGCTGTGCTCCCTCCCAGTTTGTTTTGTGTACCTTCTCACTGGCAGAGCAGGAGACACACACAAATAAAAAGTCCTTGACTTGGGATAAGGACTTAGCAAAAACCAAAACATCAGTGTGTTATCAACGTTACTCTCATTCTGAATCCAAAACACAGCACTGTAGCAGCTACTGAGAAGAAATTAACTCTATCCCAGCTGAAACCAGGACACCCATCCCTGGAAGTGTTCAAGGCCGGGTTGAACAGGGCTTGGAGCAGCCTGTATAGTGGAAGGTGTCCCTGCCCATGGCAGGGAGTGGATGGGATGAGTTTAAAAGTCCCTTTCAACCCAAAACATTGTGTGACTGTGAAACGTGTCTTACGTACAGCAGAAGTGAAAGTGGATGTAGCTGGAGCCTAGCGTGGTTTTCTGCATGACAAAACACATTTGAAATGGGAAATTACTAACTGGATTTAAGGAAGGTTTCTGAAAGCAGACATTATTTTGTGGCGTCTTTGAGCTGAAAAGCTCTTGTATTGAATTCATGTTGCAACTGGGTGTCTCAGGATTGATACTTATAGCAAAAAGATTGCAGATCTTAATCCTCTAAATCTCCTTAAGGCTTGAATTTATATTTATGTTAGTTGTAATAGGCTGAGGATGTGTGCCTCTATGAGAAGAGCACAGATTATTTCCTTCTATGCCCCTGCAACTCTCCAAACAGTTCTCATGAGCTGAGACAGGCGGAGGAAGGCTCCCAAGGTTCTGGATGTGGTACAATATCTTTTCTCCAACTAAACTGCTTGCTCTAATAAGATGTTTTCCCTACAAGCCTTCCCTCCTGGGCATGTTTAGATCACCCAAGCTGCAGCACAGCTCTTAATGCATGATGATTTGCTTGGGACGCAAGACTGGGTGATCTTTTGAGTTTCCTTAAAGTTCTGTTTTTTCTCGTGGTTGCCATTAAATACTCTTGAGATTTCAAACAAACAGGGCAATTTCTGCTCTTGGAGCTGTTCTTTTAAGATTTTAAGATTTTAATTTCTTTTAAGATTTTCTTTTAAGTCTGCAGATTCAGGAAGCTCTGCTGTGTGGTTTGGTCTCAATCACACCAAGGTTTTCAAGGGCTTTTTCTTTCAACCATGAAGACAAGAGGCACATAACAAACTGATTCTGAGTTTAATTATATACAGATATGGTTTTTTAATGTGGGATCTGATTTGAGGAGACCCAGCCCACAACAAAGAATTAATTCCATCACATATTAAATGGCTGTTTGAAAATGAATTAATCTGGGAAGGAGGAAAGCTGGAGGGAAAAATGTTTTCCCTGAGATGGAAAAATGGGAATGGAGTAGATGTCAGAAAATTAACTTGGGTTTGGTGTAGTTCTTGGGACTTCAGTGGGAATCCAGCAACGAGAGCTTCCGTCTGTCTACAGATGTCATTAGCAGATACCTACTCTCTGTGCCAGGGACATTAATGAAGATCTAAACAAAGGCAAAGCTCACAAATTATACTTACGGATTTTTTAGCTTTACCCAGCTTCTCTAAAAGCTGAATTTCTTTAACTTCTCCTCTAATTCATGTCTGCTGAAGCTCATCTGTGAAAGCTGAGTCCACTAGACAGGTGAACGTCTGGCTGTGCCATCCTTGTTATCCTGCCTGTCTCTGCTGCAGGGCTGATGTCACTGACATTGTTGAAAACAGAAGAGATAAATTTTGGTTGCAGAACCATATCTAGATAATCTGTGGCATCTGCCCTGTAGTCACAGAGTGACTTTAATCTTTTCTTTCACATTTCTTATTGCAGAGCTGAAAAGCGGAGGAATTCTTTAAATCCCCCCAGGATGAGCTTGACTTTTGCTGCTTCTGTTTATGTCCCTGTTTTTCTTGAATTTCTAGAGCATAGGTTTGGTTTTGGTTTTGTGATAAGTCCTTATTCTGTCTCCTTTTCTGCTAATACCCTAATGCTTTCAATTAAATTTGGGGTATGGTTGTTTTATTTGGAGTTGAGTCATGGCTAGAGATTACACTGAAAATGAGAATAGTCTTCTACAGTTAAAAATGAAACTCAACAAGATTGTCCTTAATGCTCCTTTCTTCTTGGCTCCAAGTGTCACCTTCCCCACTTTCTCCAAGCCCCTTCCAGCTGTCCCCACCAATTTGTGACTCATTTTTCTTCTTGGTGCCATTTGGAGAATTGAGGGGCTGGAAGGTGACTGCATAGGAAGCGTTCAGAGGGTTAAGACAACACCTTGTAGCTGTTATCTCCTCTCACAGGATGCTTTCCAAGACTTCTAGCCACCCCTCCTCGCCCTGAGGGATCCAAGAGTGCTGGGGATGATAGCAGAATATGCAATTTGCAGGAATTACATGGCAAGCCTCTTGACATCCTCCATCCACTTTGTTCGGCTAATTAGTTTATCATACCTTGTCCTTCTGGCTCTGGGATTCTTAATTACACAATGGCTGTTGTTTAGACTTCCATTTACTGTAAATTAAATTAACCTGTGATCATTTGACCCCGAGTTAGCGCTTGTTTCATTCCTCATTCTTAATGAAGTACTTTCCAAAAACAAGCATGGGGCAGAACCGTCTCTTGTTAGTTCAGGGAGTGTCTGTGGAGGAAGCCCGCTGGATATTCCTGGATGTACCAGCCATTCCTTACTGCCAGGATTTGTATTTGTTCTTCCATTATACTTGGGGAATTTATTCTTCCATAATAATGTGGTTCCTGGTGTTACTGTACTAGAAAGTCTCTGTCCCCCTGTCTCATGTGGTTGAGGATCAGGCTTGAAGGCAGAGCTACCCCAGCAGAATGTTTTCATGCTTCCCCAAAGGTGACACCAGCTTCTGTCACTGCTCCCCTCTCAAAATTTAAGAAAACAGCAATTCTGTGTTTTCTTAAAAGTCTGGGGGAGAGGGTTTGGCTCCTTCGGGCTGGCTTCTGCCTAATGATCTTTTGAAGTGTAACTTCAAAGCCTGGGCTTGTTTCCTAAACGCTGTTGGGAGGCTGGTTCGGAGGGAAGGATATTCCAGCAGCTTGTTTGTTTTTGATACGGGCTTGGAGCTGTTCCAGCGCGCGATAGCTGGGGTCCATCTGCACCAGCAGCGCTGAGCACGCAGCCCCAAACAGTGCCATGGGCAGACACTGCCCTCAGAGTGAAGGGAAAACCTGTTCATAAGGTGAGGAGGTTGTCCCTTGTGCAGCTCTCAAATCCCACAAGGTTGGCCCTTGCATTGCCAGGCTGGGCTCCCCTGCTCCGACATCCATACATGTCAATACCAGTGCTGGCTTAAGCAGAGTTCCGCTGGTGTCATCTTGATGGAATATCCTTGGGAGAGGCTGTTCTGGTCCCATATCGGCAGAGGTGGCATGGCAAACCCTGCGGCTGCTGTGAGGTGGCTGCATCCTCGCATGCCCTTGTAAGTTGGAGCGTGGCATCTCAGAGCACAGCAGGCGGCTCTGGGGAGGAGTGTTAAAGTCAAATGAAGTAAGGCTGCGGGTTGTTGCCATCTTGTGGGAATATTAGGTGTGTGTCTGGAGGAGAGGCAGGCTGGGACCAGTGGGGTGGCCCTGCTCTCCTCTTGGCCTTGTTTTCAGCTGCTGAGAAGAATCCTTTTCTCCTTCTCCTTCTCTCTCTTCCCTGAGCACCCAGACAGCCCTTCCAGACAAGCACTTTCTAGGCAGTACCTGTATCTTAATGATTTTAATGAGCTTTATCAGTTCCTTGGGTGTTTCTGTTGCTGTTTTCAGTATCTTTGCTGTTGCTGTTGTGATTTTCTGGAGCTAAGTGGAGTAGCAGTTGCTGAAGATTTCCGACTGGATATTCTTTCTCTTTATTTTGTACTGGGGACTAACTGGTATTCGTGCTGCTTTTTTGCCACAGGGAGATCTCATCAGGTACTTTTACTTTAGTCCTTCACTTGTTGGAACTGGCTTTCACAGGTACAGGGCTGGCATTCTGTTGAACCACATCTTTATTCTTTATGGGTTGTTTTAGTCTCTGAAGGTTTCTTTTACAGATCTTGTTTGCTTGTTGCTAACATTTAGCTGTGAGTTCTGCCCAGAATTCCTATATCATATTCCTCCTTGACTCTTCTATGTTAATATGGAAGAGATTGAACTGATTGAACCAAGGACCCACTGCAGCCTGGTCCTTCCATCTGTGCAGTTCTGCAGGTGTGATGGGAGCGATGCTGTGGCTGTAACTCAGCTCTTTGTCATGCCTCCCCCAGGTGCATCCATTGTGGAGTTGTCTTCATGACCCTCGCCATGCTCAAAGTGCACATCCACGAGAAACACTGCGAAGTCTTCCACAAGTGTTCTTTTTGCCCGAAGGCCTTCAAGTCTGCCGACAGCACCATGGCTCACATGGCCAGCCAGCACCCAGCAGAGCCTCACAAGACTACTCAGTAAGTGTTTTGGCTTTATCTCTTCTTCTCCTTTGCTGGGTGGCTCCAGGATTCCCCCTTTCCCTCACAGTCTTTTTCTGGTTTTGGCTTCTGTCCTTGTATAAGATGATCCGCTGCTTTGTCTGCCAGCAGGGGTCTGTTCCAAACCAGAGCATGCTCTCCTTGGTACAAACACAGTCTCCTGGGTAGGAGGAAGAGGACTTTGGGCAGGGAAGAGCTAAACATCCATAAAAGGAACTTATTTGTCACCTCTTTGTCCAGCAGGACCCACAGTCGCACCTCTTGGTAGATGGCTCCAGGGCAACTGCTGCATCTGGCGCTTGAAGGGAAGAGGACAGTTATCCCAGGCAGTGTTGCCCCCAGAAATCACTAGAGAGAAGCCTCCTGATTTTTCCACTCTGTAGCTTTTCCCTCCAAGGCTTGAGCTAGTGCCAAAAATCTGTGCTTTAAGGGAGGAACTATGGAAAGGTGGGATTGAAAGCAGTGTGTAGCTGGCTGGTATGCTTTGTGTTTGCTCCTGTCTGTCTGTGCTCACACACACTAGAGTTATGCATATGCATAGAAGTAAACTTATTTTTAGCAAGCTGTGGTATGTGCCTGAGGCATTTTGTTGTTCTTCCCAGTTGAGTTAGTGGTTCGGTTGCCCACGTGGGCGTGTGTTGACAGTACATGGAGGGCACAGCCCTCCTCAGAAGTCCATCCCTTTCTGGAGTTGCTGAGATAACTTTTTCCATTGTCTTCTTGAGGCAGAGAGACTTAATTTACTTTCTTTAATTGTTTCAGGGTGATCTACAAATGCTCTTGCGAGATGGTCTTTAACAAGAAGAAGCTGCTCCAAGAGCACTTCCAGCAGAACACCAGCAAGTTGTTAGTGGGAGTGTTTAAGTGCCCACAGTGTCAGCTGGTGTATATGCAGAAGCAGCAGCTAATGCAGCATGTTAAGGTAGGTAACTCCCTCCCTTACTGGTGCAAGATCCTATTTTTTGAGCTCACTGAGAATTTGCATCAAGCATGTGAGGCAAGTGGTTCAAGAAGTGGTAGATTTTTGTGGAGTATCTTAGTGGAAAATATAGACTACAGTGATTTACAGGATCTGGAAATGTCAGTGGAGTGGTTTGTGTTAGTTGGTCTTAATGCAGCCAATTCCTCTCACCTAGATGAATTTTAGCTGTATGACAAAAACTTGTTTTTACAGGTAAATCTCTTTGATTTTTAACTCTTCTGTTTTCATAGAACCACAGACCGGTTTGGGTTGGAAGGGACCTTAAAGCCCATCTCATTCTACCCCCTGCAGGGACACCTTCCACTATCCCAGGTTTCTCCAGGCCATGTCCAGTGTGGCCTTGAACACTTCCAGGGATGGGGAGTCCCCAGCCTCTTAAACGCAAAGAAAGTAATTAAATTCATGTGGCAGCTTTATCTTTGGTTGGGAGACAGGAACAATTATTTTCTGCCCACGGTGTTACTGAATTTATACAGTGAAAGCTGAATCATTTGGGTGCTCACCTGGAGAGCTTTGGCCCCTTTGCAGTTGCCTCAGAGGGAGGTTACGTGGCGTTTAAGAGCCCGATTCCCTGCTGCTCTGAACCACACCAGACTGCAAGAGGGGACTGACAAAGGCAGAAGTGATTACCCTGGAGGTACCAGCCTTGCAGGTCTGATTACCCCATAAATGTAAAAGTGCCACATTTTTCTGTTCTCTTACTCAGGATATTTTTATGTTCAGCGTTTAACAACACTCCATGGAAATCCTGTTGGACGATTTCTCAGTGGCCTTCTGAAGAAAGAGCTTGCAGTCTTCTTTCCCTTTAATTAGGAAAAAAAAAAGGACATTTTTTTAATCAAAGGCTTTATTTTGTTTATACTTGCTGAGAAAGCCAGAAGATTTGTTAGCTCATTCCTGAAAGCAAAACCCATTCAAAACTCCTTCTTTGCTCTCTCCCCCATATCTTTAACTTGGAAATCTGGAAGTGCTTTGTATGCAGTAATGAATTACAATTTGAAGCCCTCCTGTGAAGTCCATGATTGCTAATATTGGTGCATTATAGCTAGGAAAATAGAGTTGAGATTAAGGCTGGGACCTTCAAAGAGGTGTTCATCCCCAGTGCTGAAAAGCTGGAGCTGGGATACACACCCTGTGGTTCATTGTCAGATCCCACCCCAGGGACCTGCCTGCAGCACCAGCACCCCCAGATCTTCACCACGAAACTTTGTCTCTTAACCTCTGAGGTAATTGAAGGCTTTTTGGCTGTGGCAGGGTAGTAATTGCACTCCCCCATCTCCTCTGCAGTCACCTTCATGCAGTAGAGTTTTTAGGAGGTGCTGTCTAGCGTTTGCTTACAAGCAAAATAAAGAATCCATGTGCCTCCTCATCTTCCTTGGCTTTAAGGCGTCGCAGAGAAGGAGTTAGCTCTGCTCCCTGGTATTGATTCTGCAGAGAAATCACTTTGTTTTTCCATGATCCTCATTTGTTTTACCCCAGTGGTGTAACAGTGGAGTAATGAGCACTGAAACACTCCAGAGATGTCCAGGTGGGGAGAAAGGTGACATGTCTGTGCTCTTGAGGAGGTGGCAGTGCTGTGGCTTCTGTGGTCATCAGCTGGGCCAGGTGCAAAGCACACAGACTTCTCAGCTGAGACCTTGTGTGTAGAGGTTTGTTCAGTGTCTAACCCACAGAAAGACTTCCAAATGCCTGGGGCTTTCGCGTGTTGAAACTTTACCCGTTATTAATTACTGTGCACAATTAAATCTCTAAATTAGCCTTTTGTGTGGATGAACTGTTGTTGTTCCTAGGGGAATTTCTTGAGGTTTCTTTGGTATGTTGCTGTTTTACTTGCTTTTGCTTTCCCACAGCTCTTAATTTTTAGATTATTTTCCTTATGTTCAATTTTCTTTGTTAAAATAACTTTTTGGTGGACTTTGGATTTTGGCCTGTTGAATAACCAAAGAGCTTGGAGCCATATTCCTTATAAGGCTGGTTCCTGGCTTTATGCTTGGTCTTATACGTCAGGAGGAAAGTTTTGAACAGTGAAAAATGTAAATATCAATAGACGGAGTGGAATTGAAGGAAGTAGATTTGGAGAAACTTAAACATTTTCTCTTCCCGTCCCTTGAGTAAAGATGAAGCAGCTTTGGAGTCCCCAGGATACCAACAAACATTTCATTCAGAGCTTACCAAAGCTCAGTGTTTTTAAAGCTTAGGCTCTTGAAATAATGACAATTAAAATTTCTCTTCCATTACATCTTCCCTGTTTAACCAGAGTTCCCAGGGCTCATCCAAAATGCTAAACAGGCAGCACCAAGGAGCGGCTGTTGTCATGTAGGAAACAGAAATAGAAGCTTCATGTTTCTTGGGAAAATCTCTTGTCAGGGAAAGCACTGCAGCAGCTTCTAGGAGAAATGGGAGAACACACAGGAGCAAGACAACAACACATTGTTTGGCCAGTGGGGATTTAAATTATGTATTGAAATAGTAAATAGTATTAATTTATAAATAAAAGTGTGAAATATGAATTACATGTAAATGTTACGTGCATTTTCACTATTACTGTTATACAGGGTGTTCATGGAGTCCCCCAGAATCCTGAAGAGCTCTCAAACTTCCAGCAGAAGTCTGAGAAGGCTTCAAGGAACCAGGTTCATACCTTACCAAAGGAGCTTTTGGTAGCCAACGGGACTTCCCACTCTCCTCTGATGAGGAAAGACATGAGGGTGGAAGGACACAATCCCGAATCCAAGTCCAGACTGAGAAGAACTGGTTGGACTTGCAAGGAGTGTTCACAGTGGATCCCTGATCGGGAAACCTATGTGTCCCACATGAAGAGAAATCATGGAAGGGTAAGGACTTGGATGAAACACTTGAGCTAGGGAACTGGGGAAGAGCACCAGGCTCCTGCGTTCCAGGCCCCTTTGCAGGGCTGTCGTTACAAGAACTGCAAATCTTAATTTTTTGTGGGTTTCATCCAGCTCAAGCCTTGCATTGCCTTGACCTACTTCTGTCAAGCTAATCCTTGTCACTGGCAGAACATGGGCCAAGATGCTGTGTGCAGCCAGATTTCTTAGTACTTTGGTATCAGGACTTCTTGTTTGATATCCTGAGTCACCCAGCCGTGAGTGGGAATCTGGATCATGGTGTTTGAGTCCTTCTAACTTGATTTGGGGAGGGCTGGGTTGTCCCACTTGATGATGTCTTCACTTCAAGAGAAGAAGATGAGGGCAGACTGAGAATGCTCATTTTCCCGTTTGAATTCCACAGAAGTAGGAAATTGAGCAAATAGTTCGGTTTAATACATATACGTATTAATTAAACAAGTCTAAGAAGATTTTAACTGGAATGTGCATGCAGGTTATACAAAGGGCTGTAGGAAAATTTTGGAGGAGGCTGGTTACAGGGCAGACTTTCTTAGGGGGATGTAGATATCATACATGGATAACAGGAGGGCCCGTGTGATGCTTTTTAGCGGCTTGCCCTTTTCTTGTGCTGGATTAGGAGGAGCGAAAAGGGTAAGTGGACTTGTACTTCACTGCGGTCCTGCTGCCTTCTGGGGCCGAAGGGACCTTCCACCAACTGCATTCTGCATGGGGTCCAATAGTGAAATGGACCTACAGGAGAAGCATATATGCAATTCCTAATAAAAAACAATAAAATCAAGCATGTGCTTTAAAGTAGTCCTGATTTTGTAAGGTCAGTGCTGGTATTACCCAGCTGTTGGGCCGAATCTAAGTGGGATCTCAAAATCTCAGTGATCTCTATCAGTGGAATTACATATTATGTAAGGGATTTTTTTGCATCTGAAAGGTAATGTCCAGATGAAGAGCGTGGGAATTAGAATCCAGTCAGTGCCTTCCATGTCCCTGCTGTTCAAAGCTGTTTCTCTTTTCCTGCCAGTCCGTGAAGAGATACCCCTGTCGCCAGTGCGAGCGCTCGTTCAATGCCTCCAACAGCCTGCGCAGACACATCCGCAATAACCACGACACAGCAAAGAAAGTCTACACTTGCTGGTACGTACCTCAAGTTTGGAAGCTGTAATAACTCGTGTCTGCTGCTCCTGTCTACTCCAGACTGTAGGTTACTGAGGGAAAGTCAGGAGAAGAATGTGTTAAACACAAGAGACTTAGTGGCTAAAATAAGACCTTGCTTTTGACTGCGCAGTGAATGTCCTTTGGAAACTTAAGGGAAGGTGTGATTTGAGATATGCAGGTGCAAAATGAGATTTACATTGTGCATCATTGTGAAAAAGCCAATAAAATGTTGGGCCAGTCTTTCACTGCTTTGTGGCTGGTGTGGTCATGCATCACTCTTGTGCCTTCACCTTGGGTGCAAAAGGTGTGTAAAATCCTAACGAACCAGATCTTGCCACCGCTTTACAAGGGCAGAACTGACTGCACAGGCTGCAGGGCAATGGAGAATTTGTCTTGCTGGAATTGCTTGGGAAGTCGTGCCTCAAAGTTGGAAAATGGATCTGGAGACTTCAGACAAGTTATGTAAATCAGTGGTGAATCAAAATCATTGCTGGTGAACATATTTTAACTGTGGATACAATCTCAGTTCAGGACAAAGCCCAGTGCTTATGAATCTGCCTCTGTAACTGCTGCAGAGAAAGTTGTATGCTGAGTGACCATGCAAAATTCCTTCCTGTCTCTTTCTGAGACATCCTTTTGAAACAGGATTAAAGCACATTTGGATTGGAAGAGAAGTTTGCGGTGATGTAGGTTAGGGGATTTTTCTAATTTATCTAGAATTTTGGTTTAATGCAAGCGTTTCTGATGTTTGTTGTCACTTCACTGCACTCAAGTTGCTAAAACCTCATCTGAAGAGTACAAGTACATTCCTTGAGTACTGTTATTTCTTTGGACTATCTAGTGAGCCACAATAGCTTTTAGTAAATGGATGCAGCATAGGCATTACCACTGGGAATACATTCCTGAGACATTTTTTCATCCAGGAGTTCTAAACTTTCCATTTCTTGTAACTGCTCTGACTTGGAACCTCTGGAGGAGATGAAATGTTGGCTCCCGTTGTGTTTCATTCAGCTTTAAGTTTGTGGGTGATGGTCTTTGGGTTTACATTCACCTGATCTGTGTAAATCTGTTCTCTCTGGATCAGTTGTTTTTAAAGTGGAATGTTTCAGGATGAAATTAGCATAAGATGTTACTGGGAAGAAGGATTTATGTGGAAATTCCTGACAGCCTGGGATATGCCAGACTGCTGTGCATTACCTTGTTACTTTTCAGAACAATGCACAGCTGTGGATCCACTGGTTCACCCAAGAGGCCATGATCATGCCAGCAGAGAAAACACAGCTAGAAGAGCAAGGGAATTGTGGTTGCATTTAATTATCCAGCTTGTAGTTGCTCCTTCTCAAAATCTGTTGATGAAGTCTTAATTGGACAGCAGTTGTGCTCTCTTCAGTTATGTAGTGGCAAACTTACTGAAATCACAGCACTCTGCAGATGAAACCTCTTTCTTGAAACACTGTACCAGCATCTCCAAGAGCTGCTCTTTGTTTGGATCTGAGGTCTCTTGTTCCATTTGATCCCTCTTAGCTTGTCCAGAGCGCTGTTCTAAAAATCTCACCATCCAGTCTCTGAATTCCTGCTTGACTCTTCTCAGCGCTCTGTAAGGCATCACATGTCCACTGCTCCTTGTTTCTTCTGGTTCTGGTGTCTCTTTTCCTTCTTCCTGTTTGGCATTTTGTATCACTCTCACCTGTTATTCTCTTCAGGGGTTTTGATGTCTTAACTTCATGTCACTCCCTTCTGCTGGGTTTCCACGTGAAACATGAATAAAATCTGTCATGGATCTGATTACTGACTGTTTCTGTGACTCCAGCATGCTTGCTTGTAGGTGACCTCCCTCTGGCTTCTAACATTCCCAGCTGTGATTTCCCCTTTCTCCCCCTGCCCTGCTTAGGTCTCTGGCTTTGCATAAATTTGTAGGGAGAAACCAGTGGTGGAGGACTTGCTTGAACACCCTCCTGCCATGCTTATCACTGGAGTAATTCAGGTTAGAAAAGCATCTTTCCCTGCTCACATGAAAAGAATTCTAAATAAGGGCAAATTGCAAAATACTGTGATATACTGTGTATTTTCTTTCATAATTCACTTGGTTATTGTTACAAGATCTTGTTCTTCTTTTCCAAGTCTTAAGTACAAACTGTCTGAAGCACTTGATTTTCAACATGTTTATTTTTGATAAATACCACTTAATAACCTCTCAGTTTTTCTCCACAAGGGAGAAAAATTCCATCATCATTAAATATTGATTTATCCTCTGAGCAATTCCTGTCAAAACCCAGAAGTATTCAATGAGCATGTCTGCATTTTCACATCATTGCTGACTGTTACTTAATTTCCCTCTAGTTACTGGAAGATCAGTAGGAATCTTCTTCTGTCCTTTTAGAAGATGTCTTTGTTACCCAGAGACACTTCAGCTCCTCTCTGTTGCCCTTAATCCCATGTTGCCTCTGTCTCAGATGCAATTAGGGCACTTCAGGGGACTCTGGTGTCACTTGTCCTTGCTCAGGTCCATGTATAGCTGATGGACCTTCACCATGTTGTGCTGGCAGGCACCAGAACAGCACAGATACTCAATTTTGGCTCTCTCAATTGCTAACAGAACCCTCTGTGCACTTCAGGGGGGCTGGTTTATATATCTGCAAGGCCTGGCACTGATTCCAGTAGATCTCAGTCATCCAGGAGCGAAGGTACAGACGGCGCATCCCCTTCACAGCTCCTTTCTGAGATGTCAGCTTTCTCCAGCTCTTTGGCAGCTCTGGAGTCCTGCTAGGTTCAAACATGAAGAGTTACATATAAGTAACATGTTCATGAGCGCTTCTGCCTAGGTTGTTGGTATAAAAGTTGGAATTTCAGCAGTTTGGTAAGAATTTTAACTGTGTTGTGGTACAGTCTGGTGGATATGATGCTGGTTCTCCCTGGTACTTGGGAGTGCTGGGTGCAGGACTGGGTTGTGCCACAGGCTTCCTAGGTATCACACGAGTCACCAGCTGCCTCTGTGTAGGTCTCTCATGTCAGAGTCTGGTTTTGTTGTTCTCCCATATGTTTTCCATCCTGATCATTTATCCTCTGGCACTTCTCACAGGGGGCCTGACCCCCACTAGTCCCTATATTTATTTAGCACTGTAAAGAAGGCATGCCTTACTCTCATTCATGAGCACTGTGACAAACTCCAAACTGTTCTAGATTTCTCTCGGGGTAATGTTTTATTATTAAAATGATGCTTTGCTGTATATTTTGGTAATCTAATGGTATATTACTCACCAGAGTCTGTCTCCAATGACAGCTCTTGGTTTGGCACAGTACAAAGAGCATGTCCTCTAATAAATTGTCTTCATTTTTTTATTTCCAAGGTACTGCACAGATGAAAATCAGACATTTCCTCAGCCATTCATGCTGGAGAACCACATCAGCCTCATGCATGGCATCAAAAACCCAGACTTATCCCAGATGGCCAAAGCGAAAGCTCCAGAGGGAGACAGAGCAGAAGTAACTGATACCTATTTTCACGGAAAATTAAATGTGCAGTTAAATGTACCTGGCCAGTAGCTGTTCATTTGGGGTGTTACGTCGAGCTGTGGCCTTGTGCCAGTCAAACCCTCCCATCTGTAGGGCAGATTTCCTTCCCTCACTCAATTCCATCCGGCCTGATTCCCTCTGGTAGGGTCAGGGTCAGCAGTGCGAGCACAGCTGAGCTGCACCAGCACCAGGACAACATATCTTGCATTTCTCAAGATTTTCTTGCTGTGTTTTACTGATGTTTATTCAGTCTACTTTGTAATTTAAGTTTGTTATTACCCTTGTTTTCCCCTGGTACCCCATTCATGAGTGTGGCACATTTTTCTTCTTTCTCCCTCATTTTTTCTGCTAGTTATAAAATATTTATTTTCTGTTTTAAAATACTTGTTAGATGAGAACCTATGAGAACTGCATTTTTCTGAAGCAGGAATGTGTAATTTTGTATAGCATATGTAACTGTTCTGCTGATTTTGTTTTGGATTGGTTTGGAGTGGAGGATTGGCTGTTTGGTCTTCTTTGCTCCATTTATTTTAAAAATACACATTTTGCATATCGCTTCAGGGACATATTTAAGCGAGCCATCCTCATGGGAGAAGAAACTGGAGGATTCGAAGATAGAGGGGATGAGTTACTGAGAGATGCCACTAAGATGAAGTCTGAGTGGAGGGGAGAATGTTCAGAGTTAAATCTCAGAAGCATTGTCTGGTCTAATGACCTCCCCAGCTGTCCCTCTTCTGTGGGCCCCTCCTTCCCACACCAAAGTCTAAGTTGTTCCCACACCAAACCAAATTTTTACCCAGAGAGGTCACGGCTGCCCCATCCTTGGAAGTGTCCAAGGCCAAGCTGGACAGGGCTTGGAGCACCCTGGGCTAGTGGCAGGTGTCTCTGCCCATGGCAGAGTGTGGAACTGGAAGAGCTTAAAAGTCCCTTCCAACCCAAACCATTCCATGATTCCTTGATTCTAAACTATTTCCCCATCATGTTCCTGCCCAGCCAGCCTCTCCCAGCGTTTCCATCTCACATTGCAGGACAGCAGTTGAAGTCCTGTGCACCGGGTGAGGTGTTTGGGTATGGGTAGGGAGGGGAATGCCCTGGGAATCCCTAGGCATGACTTCACCCTCAGGCATCTTCAGACACGCATGTGGATTTTAGCACTTACTCTTCTGTGGGTTCAAATGATAAAGTAACTTTTTAATCTTACTTTTTTAAGGCAAAATCTCCAAAGAGGATGGCACCGGATGAGCTGGGTCAGGGAGAGAGCCCTGCAGGTTTGGATGCGCCGCCAGCCAAAAAACTGAAAGCGCCTTGGAAATGCGCTAAGTGCGGCTTTGCGACGGACATCCAGACTGAGTTCCAGGAACACATACCTCGGCACAAGACCGACAGCTCCACCTTCCAGTGCTTGTTCTGCGGCCTGTGCTACACCTCCCACATCTCTCTGAACAGACACCTCTTCATTGTTCATAAAGTCAAAGATGAGGAGGATGAGGAGGAAGAAGAGGAGGAGGAGGAGGAGGAAGATGAAAGGCAGAAGTTACAAATTGAGATGGGTGAGAATGGACACAAGGACTACAATGGCGAGTTGAACACTTCGGTGGAAGAGGAAAACAAATACAAAGAGTGCAAAAGTGACTCAGCTCTTTGTGAGCACAGTCAGACGTGTGGCGCAGAAGGCCCCAACAGCACCTCACAGAACAATTATTCAAAGTCTCTTAAGACTTAAAAACAAAAAAAAAGCCCTTTTGGTTGGTTGGGAGTTTTTTGTTGGGGGGTTTCTACTCAAAATACAGGGTGGGGATGGGGCAAATCTTTGAAATATTCTGTTGATTTCTTGGGATGGACATTGCTTTCCGTTAACTCCTATTTGTAAGGGAAATTTAAAACAGAAAAAAACAAAACCAACCCTGCCATTGCATCCTAAGCACTAACTCTCTGCCAGCCCAGAGAGGTGAAAAGGGAAAGCAGGGCCAGAATCCTCAGTGGAGCTTGGCCAACTCCTGAGGATCCAGGAGCACTTTTCAGCTGTAGTTTCCTTCAGATGAGCTCTCCTCCTTTGAGTGTGCACTGCCTCAGCCTCTGCCCAGAGCCCCAGCCTTGCCTTCCCAATCTCCCTTTCTTTCTCCTTCTATTTATGGCTTCTTTTTCTCTCCCCATCCTGCCTTTGTGTTACTCATTTTAACTCATAACGCTGGCTCGGCCAAACACGCTTGTCAGGATTGTGCTGGCCGATCCAGGATCTGCGTTACATGGGATGGGTTTGAGCTGTAAGTTGTGCTGATTATTCTTTAGTTGCCCAAATAACAACATTCTTTTCCAAAACACAGTTTAATGAAATGTCTTGGACCTGAATCATCCTCGAAAGAGGATTTTGTAGCCCCAGTCCTCCGTGGTGAGTACAGTGTTTAGGAGGGCCTGGTCCCCTCCGGGACGCGTTGGCCATCTGTCTGTAGAGCTGTGCTGCTGGAAGCCATTCTGGGGTGGGTGCTGCCACAGGCCCAGCGCTCAGTGGCTCATCCCAGTGGGGAGCTCAGATTGGCGCCATCACCAGAAGGGGATAACATCCCCCATCCCGTCAGTGGGGTCAACTGGAGGGAAATTATTCTGGAACTCCTGATGTATCAGTGCCAGGGCTCCCTGACAGCTCATCTTGAGGGGAGAGGAGCAGAGCACAGCCCACGGAGGCGTTGAAACCAGTGGGAGCCACCGTCCTGTGGCGCGGCGGGGACTGGCGCTCCATCAGTAGCTCCGTAACTCCTCTCCTGCTGCGGCTGGGCGTTACCCATCCTTTAGGAGATGTTTCTTTCCATGTAGTCACATTGACTCTCTCTTTCCTCCCTCATTCCCTGTCACACCCATGCTTTGTGTAATATAATTACCTTCTATACCATTATTTTTTTTCATTCTGTTGAGCCAGAACTCCACTCGTTATTGTTTACTCTGACAATGTTTAAATAATTTAAGAACTATTTATCTCCTTGCTTGGGCTTGTCACCATCTGGTCTCGCGGTGCTTGGATACAGCCCGTTGGGGCTGTCTGGATGCTGGATCGCATGTTGGTTGGATGAGTAGGGTTTGGATGTGAGGTGTTGGTTGGATGTGGTGTGTCGGTAGGACAGGGGATTGGTTGGGTGGGGTGTCACAGGGGGGTGTAGGTTAGATGAGCTGTTGGGTGAATGGGGTGTCAGGTGTAAGGGGTGTCAGGTGGATGGGTGTCGGGTGTTGGTTGCATAGGGGTTTGGTGCGATGGGTGTTGGCTGAATGGGATGTTCACTGGATGGGGCAGTGACTGGAAGAGGCATCGATGGAACTGGGCATTAGTTGGAAGCTTTTGGTTGGGTGGGGCATCGCTTGGATGTGGTGTTTCAGTTGGATGGGTGTTCTGTCGATTGTGGGGTGTTGGTTGGAGGGGGTGCTTTCTTGGATGTGGGGTGTCGGCTGGATGGGGGGTGTACGGAGGGTGCGGTGTTGAGCTGGATGCGGGTGTCGGGTGCGTGGGGCGCTCTCTCGGGTGCGGATGAGCCGCGGCTCCGCTCCCGCTGCGGCTCCACGGCCGGGTGCCCCCGGAGCCCCCCCCGC
>VXAZ01009307.1:1281082-1326024 GCA_013399875.1 Gymnorhina tibicen | reverse complement strand
TGGTGGTGACGGGCAGCGAGAGCCCTATCGTGGTGGTGCTGAGGTCAGTCCCGGGGTGCGGGGGCTTGAACCCCCTGGGGGTTTAACCGGGCTGGGAATCGTCAGGCCCCCGAGGGGGATCCTCACAGGGATGGGTCAGATGGAGGCTCCTGCCACAGCCCCAGCGGGCGAGAAGCTCCTTAGGAATCCAGACGAGGGAATAGCGAGGGAAGAGGGAGTGGGTAGAAACAGCATCTCACCTCGCTCTGTTAGCCGGCTGGGTTGGGCTTAAGAGGGCTGGTAAAAAAGAGGGAGAGGGACTTTATACCCGGGCAGGTAGTGACGGGACAATGGCTTCCTGCAACCCTGCCAGAGGGCAGGGTTAGATGGGTCATTGTGAATAAGTCGTTCCCTGTGAGGGCAACGAGGGCCGGGCACAGATTGCCCAGAGAAGCTGTGGCTGCCCCACTCCTGGAGGTGTTCCAGGCCAGGTTGGATGGGGCTTGGAGCACCCTGGTCTAGTAGAAGGTGTCCTTGCCCATGGCAGGTGGTGGAATGGGATGATCTTTAAGGTCCCTTCCAACCCATCTGCGATGATTCAATGACTGTCCATTACAGAGGTGGTCCTGAGCTTAAGGGTTGTCACTCTGTCACTGGATGTTTTGGGTGTCACACATTGTCCTTACAGTAGTGCCCTACAATGGGTACCGCCAGTGTTGCTCCCACCCTCCTGCTGCCTGGGACAAATTCCCTGGGCTGCCAGTGGATGCTGACATGGATATTGCACCTGCTCTGTGACCACACTGGCCTTTTCTGCGTGTTTCTGTGTCAGTGTTCATGATGTAGAAAATGCTGTAGTGCCATGACCAAGTGCCGCTTACCAGAACTCCCTCCTGATGTGAAGCACAGGGCAGATGTTTCCCGCTGTTTCTCCCAGTGAGTAAGACGGGGGCTGTGAGGTCACATCCCCTCTTCGGTGATATGATCTGCTGTTCTGAACAGCAGCTGCTGTGCTCTGTGAAGATGAAACACAAATGCACGCAGTACTTAAAGTTCATTGTTCTGTTTTGCATTATTTATGTGGATTTAGGAAGGATAAGTAGTTGGTAACAATTGCCATTTACAAGACAGAAGAAAAATAACTTGAGTCGTGGTGCCTGAAATGAGACCATTAAGCAAAGCGATGAATCACAATAACAAATTTTTGGCAAGTGTCTGTTTCAGATGGGAATGCAAGAGCCTGATGTTTTCAGTGCTTTGTTCCTGAGGATAATCTATCTATCTGCAAAAAATAAATGAAATAAAAAAAAGCTTCCCAGCATTACAGAGCTGCCAACATTACCCTGCCAATGGTGAGCTCAGAAATCAAAAGAAAGTGTTTGTCTTCAGTGTTTTGCTTGTTAAGAAAGCTTTTCTCTTTGGATGTGCTTGTCACACCAGGTACTGGCAGTGCTCTTTTCCCAGCAAATCCAAACTGCTGGCAATATGGTGATTGAAAACCTGATTGCAATAGAGGTTAACAGTTGTGTAGTCTCCAGGGTGGTTTTCTCAGAAGCTCCTCATCAAGGTTTCAGCCTGGTCTTAAACACTTCCAGGAATGGGGTCTCCACAGCTTCTCTTTCTCATTGAGGTTCTTGTGAGATTTTTCTTAAAGGCCCAGAAACTCTGAAACCTGGTACTGAGTGTTTAAATATTGTTCAGTTGTTTCTCTCCTCTCTTTCAGTGGGAGTATGGAGCCTGCTTTCCACAGAGGAGACCTCCTGTTCCTCACGAACCGAATTGAAGATCCAATCAGAGTGGGAGAAATAGTCGTCTTCAGGATAGAAGGAAGGGAAATTCCTATAGTCCATCGCGTCCTGAAAATCCATGAGAAGTATGTTAAGAATCTGGGGGGGTTCTACTGCTGCTATTTCCCTAACTGGTATTATTCTTCATCTCCTTGGGTAAACAAGTGGGTGGGATGNCCGCGCGGGCGGAGGCGGAAGCGGGGCCGTGCGGGCGGCGGTGGCGGCGGCGGCGGCGGCGGCGATGCTGTCGCTGGACTTTCTGGACGATGTGCGGCGCATGAACAAGCGGCAGGTGGCGGAGGGGCCGGGGTGGCCGGGGGGGAAAGCCGAGCGGGCGGACGGGGCCGGTCCGCCCTGCCGTGCGCTGGCGGCAGGGCCTGACCGACCCCCTTCCCCCCAGCTGTACTACCAGGTGTTGAACTTCGGCATGATCGTGTCCTCCGCCCTCATGATCTGGAAGGGGCTCATGGTGGTGACGGGCAGCGAGAGCCCTATCGTGGTGGTGCTGAGGTCAGTCCCGGGGTGCGGGGGCTTGAACCCCCTGGGGGTTTAACCGGGCTGGGAATCGTCAGGCCCCCGAGGGGGATCCTCACAGGGATGGGTCAGATGGAGGCTCCTGCCACAGCCCCAGCGGGCGAGAAGCTCCTTAGGAATCCAGACGAGGGAATAGCGAGGGAAGAGGGAGTGGGTAGAAACAGCATCTCACCTCGCTCTGTTAGCCGGCTGGGTTGGGCTTAAGAGGGCTGGTAAAAAAGAGGGAGAGGGACTTTATACCCGGGCAGGTAGTGACGGGACAATGGCTTCCTGCAACCCTGCCAGAGGGCAGGGTTAGATGGGTCATTGTGAATAAGTCGTTCCCTGTGAGGGCAACGAGGGCCGGGCACAGATTGCCCAGAGAAGCTGTGGCTGCCCCACTCCTGGAGGTGTTCCAGGCCAGGTTGGATGGGGCTTGGAGCACCCTGGTCTAGTAGAAGGTGTCCTTGCCCATGGCAGGTGGTGGAATGGGATGATCTTTAAGGTCCCTTCCAACCCATCTGCGATGATTCAATGACTGTCCATTACAGAGGTGGTCCTGAGCTTAAGGGTTGTCACTCTGTCACTGGATGTTTTGGGTGTCACACATTGTCCTTACAGTAGTGCCCTACAATGGGTACCGCCAGTGTTGCTCCCACCCTCCTGCTGCCTGGGACAAATTCCCTGGGCTGCCAGTGGATGCTGACATGGATATTGCACCTGCTCTGTGACCACACTGGCCTTTTCTGCGTGTTTCTGTGTCAGTGTTCATGATGTAGAAAATGCTGTAGTGCCATGACCAAGTGCCGCTTACCAGAACTCCCTCCTGATGTGAAGCACAGGGCAGATGTTTCCCGCTGTTTCTCCCAGTGAGTAAGACGGGGGCTGTGAGGTCACATCCCCTCTTCGGTGATATGATCTGCTGTTCTGAACAGCAGCTGCTGTGCTCTGTGAAGATGAAACACAAATGCACGCAGTACTTAAAGTTCATTGTTCTGTTTTGCATTATTTATGTGGATTTAGGAAGGATAAGTAGTTGGTAACAATTGCCATTTACAAGACAGAAGAAAAATAACTTGAGTCGTGGTGCCTGAAATGAGACCATTAAGCAAAGCGATGAATCACAATAACAAATTTTTGGCAAGTGTCTGTTTCAGATGGGAATGCAAGAGCCTGATGTTTTCAGTGCTTTGTTCCTGAGGATAATCTATCTATCTGCAAAAAATAAATGAAATAAAAAAAAGCTTCCCAGCATTACAGAGCTGCCAACATTACCCTGCCAATGGTGAGCTCAGAAATCAAAAGAAAGTGTTTGTCTTCAGTGTTTTGCTTGTTAAGAAAGCTTTTCTCTTTGGATGTGCTTGTCACACCAGGTACTGGCAGTGCTCTTTTCCCAGCAAATCCAAACTGCTGGCAATATGGTGATTGAAAACCTGATTGCAATAGAGGTTAACAGTTGTGTAGTCTCCAGGGTGGTTTTCTCAGAAGCTCCTCATCAAGGTTTCAGCCTGGTCTTAAACACTTCCAGGAATGGGGTCTCCACAGCTTCTCTTTCTCATTGAGGTTCTTGTGAGATTTTTCTTAAAGGCCCAGAAACTCTGAAACCTGGTACTGAGTGTTTAAATATTGTTCAGTTGTTTCTCTCCTCTCTTTCAGTGGGAGTATGGAGCCTGCTTTCCACAGAGGAGACCTCCTGTTCCTCACGAACCGAATTGAAGATCCAATCAGAGTGGGAGAAATAGTCGTCTTCAGGATAGAAGGAAGGGAAATTCCTATAGTCCATCGCGTCCTGAAAATCCATGAGAAGTATGTTAAGAATCTGGGGGGGTTCTACTGCTGCTATTTCCCTAACTGGTATTATTCTTCATCTCCTTGGGTAAACAAGTGGGTGGGATGTCAATCATAGATATCCAGGTGCTGTAGGGAGTAACACAAAAGTTTCAGACAGACAAAATCTGTCCTCCTTGGTTTACTTGGAAAGATCATCCAGCAGAAGGCACAAGCTGGGAGTCTGTGCCAGTGCCCTGGACACTCCAAACTGTAGAATTGTGGAATTGTTAGGGTTGGAAGGGACCTTAAAGCCTGTCTCATTCCACCCCCTCCCATAGGCAGGGGCACCTTCCACCATCCCAGGTTGCTCCAAGCCCCATCCAACCTGGCCTTGGACACTTCCAGGGATCCAGGGGCAGCCCCAGCTGCTCTGGGCAACCTGTGCCAGGGCCTCCCCACCCTCACTGGGAAGAATTTCATCCTAATATCCCATCTAACCGTGGCAGTGGGAAGCCATTCCCCCTTGTCCTGTTATTTTAGGGCCCTTGTTTGAAGTTCTCCAGCTCTCTTGGAGCCGATTTAGGCACTGGAAGGCTGACACCACTTACTGTCTCCTGTGCCATCCTCTCTGTCCTGAGCTGCTGTGCTGTCTGCTGTAGTATGGCTGCGTTTGTGTGTGAAGTGACTTGTTTGTGGGGGCATAGCTGTGGCAGAAGGGTATTTTGTGTGTAGCATGTGTTATTTTAGAGCTTGTCTCTATGGTCCTGGTCCTTGCTGTCATGCAGACTCAGGGCCTTTTATCTCTTTAGAAAGTTGTGTTGTTATCCTCAGGGTCTTCGTGTACTGTTCACTCTCAGCACTGGGCAGGTTGTGTGTCTGAAGGAATAGAACAGGCATTGGTTTCATGGCTGAACAGGGCTTAGTTTTCCAACCAAGGCTTCCACTGCAGTCATGAGCTTTCCTGTTTTGCTGGATGGAACTGTGGCCTCTCCAGGCCAGTCTGGGGAGATATGAGCCAACTGTGTGAGTTGAGTGAAAACTGAATCTTGAACTGAATCCCTGATTCTTCAAGGCAGCTCTGAGAGGCGATAGCTGTTTGGGGTCCCAGCATCTGTTTCTGCTGAATAAATGTTTTCTGGAGTGAGCTGGAGCTGTAACAGGTGGCATCTGAGGATTCCTCTAGTGGAGAGGTCGATGGGATGGAGAAGATCCCTATGGAACATCCAGACTAGTTGTCTGGTCCAGCTCAAGGGTGACCAGCATATAAATACACAGCTGGAATCCTGGCTCTGAGGGAATGCTCTGAGTGCTCCCAGTAGGCAAAGCACGTTCTTTGTTGTTCAGGTTTATTCTGTACCCAGGACTTTGAACAATGTCAGTTTACAAAGTGCTGTTCTTTGATACCACTAATTTACAAACACTGTCAGTTTATGGGCTGAATTTGATACCTAATGTTGCACAAGCACTTTTTGTGATGTTGTGGGAACTCTTTCAAGTGAAATGCAGTTTTCCTTCTCCCCTGTTCCGTGCAGCATTTTCTCTCCAGATGTTGCCCACTCTTCTTTTTTTGCCTGGCTCTATCTCTAGATTAGTGTATCCAGCGCTATATTTAGTTTAAATGTAACAGGGCCACAGTGCCAATCCTGGAAAGGTGAACCATTCTGCAGTATTTTAGGTTTCATTTAACCGAAGCAATCAAACACAAACCTAATCTTTTTATTGGGAGAGAGAAACTGAAAAACCCATACTTTGACCTGAACCTGGGAGCTGAAGGCAAGATTTGGGTGTCAGTTGCTTCCTTCACTACTTAAAGAATTCTAGTGCCAGTTCAGAAGTGAAAAGTCTCTGCAGAAGCTGAGGAAAATGAGGAAAATGCAGGAAAACAGAAACAGTGTTCTCTATGCTTTTGGGGCAACTCATGCCCCAGTTCACATCAGTATTGGGTCAGTGAGAAAATGTCTGTTACTTGGTGGCCTTTTTGTTTCAGCCCAAAATTGAATTCATTCTTTTTTACTAACACAGAGTCTGCGGTCAAAATCTACTTAGTGGTTTTGGAGCAGGGCAGCTAGACCAGGCTTCACTCAACTCAGACAGCAGAGAAGTGCACGAGGGCTTCTCGTGCCACGTCGTGACAGAGCCTTGACTCTGCTCAGTAAGATGCTGCACTCCTACACCTTCACTCTTCAGAGCTAAACTACGTTATCTGCACCTTTGGGGATCTTTATCTTTTCCCAGACAGTGTCTCTAAGCTCCCGGAGTGCTTGTTGTTCCCACACAACAAGCCAGATGTGCCTTGGAGAAAGAGCTGTGGGTTTTTTCCCTTCTTCCTTTCCAAGCTTCTCCTGTCAAGGAACCTGTTGGTGTTCAGACATGATGAAAACAGCCTGAGCTCCAAAGAGCTGCGTCCTTTCCTGTTCTGCATTCCATCTGTCATTTCTGTGAGAGCTGAGATTCAAGCACTGAGGACGCTCCTGCTCAGCACCTGCCTGCAGGTGGCTCAGGAAGGTAACAGTGGCCGATCCCTGAGTAGTGGCATGAGCTGCTGTCCAGCATCTGGATGGGAATGGTTGGGAAAGGATCTATAAAACTTTTTCCTGGTCAAAGCAAAGATTCATCTGCTCCAGGATCCCATTTCTGGCAAGCTAATTAATTCATCTCAGAATGAATTAAAGACTAGAGAGAGTATGTAGTGATAGAAAGCAATTTCCCTGCTTTCTGCAGGTTACAATTTCAAGCACAAAGTCCTAGTTCTTTATGAATAGCCTAATTTCCTCTTTTACATGGAGTATCTGGTCAATTTTTGAGCCAATGTAATTTTTTGCCAGCCAAAATACCTTTGCAGAGAGATGTGGTTTAGTTTGCACTGTGGCTTTTTCTGCATAGCACCTTCTCTGCCTGGTTTTAACCCGTTACTTCTGAGCTCCTTTTGGTACCCTCTGGCTCTTGCGTTGGAAGAGACAGTGAAAAGCTATTTGATTGTTGCTGTCATTTGTGGTGGACTACGTCATATCTCCCATCAGTTCTGTCTTTTCCAGGCTGAAGAGTCCTGGTCTGTAGTTTCTTGTATGGAAGTGGTTCCAGACCTTGTTAACCATTTCTCAACCTTTGCCAGTTCTTCTCTCCATTGCAGAAAAGGATCTGGGGGGCTCAGCACTGCCCAGAGCATTCCAGATGTAGGCACATCGTGAGTTCATGCAATGTCATCATGGTACTATTTGTTTTTTTTCTGTCCCCCTTGCCTAATCTATTTCAAATTTCAGCTTGCTTCTGCCCACTGCTGAGTAGAGCTGTGTGCTTCAATCCCAACCTCTCCTTTTGTGTGGTAGTAGGGAGACCAGAACCCAACATTTGTGTGAAGCAAGAGAAGCATCAGCACAAGATGGGTCAAAAGCCAAGAGGCAATAGCTGCACCTGCACTAGAAATGGCTCGTCTTGCTGGTTCTGTTCTGAAACTTTGCTGGAAAGCTTGGCTGGGGCCAGAATTCATTCTTCCCATGGCAGTTTTTTCCAAACCATCTGCTTTCTGCTGCGTTTGACAGAATTTCCCTCTTTTATCCTGCTTGAATTGTAGGACATGGTTGCTTCTAGTGCCCTTGTGTTGGTCTCTCCATGCTTGTCGTAGAACAGCTTTTAACAAGTTTCTCTCCTGCCTTACCTGGCTGTCTTGTCTTTACCAGGCAAAACGGAGACATCAAATTTCTGACAAAGGGAGACAACAATGCCGTGGATGACAGAGGGCTCTACAAACAGGGGCAGCACTGGCTGGAGAAGAAGGATGTAGTAGGACGAGCGAGAGGGTAAGTGGAGTTGAAAATGATGAGGCTTTTCACACTGCTGTCCCCCGAAGCCATCTGGTAAATCCCCCCTTGTGTTGAGCTGTCCCTGCTGGGTTTTGTAACCTGCCTGAGAGTGTGGAGAGTTCAGTTCTTAGTTCGGCTTAAGCAAAGGCATCGAGTTGTGAGCTGCATCCTGAGATGTTGATGCTGGATGGACACAGATGTAAGGGTAGCGTGGGCTCAGACTTGATCAGAATTGTCATCAGATTTATCCTGGGAGGCTCAGTGTTTGCAGGCAAGTGAAATCTGAATCAGGCAGAGGCTGAAACACACTCTGGAGCTGGTTGTCACTCAGCCCCACTGCCACAGCCTCCCTGCCCGGGAGGAAGAAGTCCCCAGCCCATTGCCTGCAGCCTGGGGGATGCTTGAGTGACTCTCCCTCTGCACCCTGGAATAGTGCTTGTTTTAAGAAAACCTTTATTCTTGTAGATTTGTGCCCTATATTGGAATAGTGACTATCTTAATGAACGATTATCCAAAATTTAAGGTAAGAGCTCTTCCAGTTCCTGCCTGCTTTTACCCCCCTTAGCTAAAATTCCTTCATGAGAACACAGGCAGAACCCTGTGCCCTGCACGTTTACTGCTGTAGATTTGAGTGTGCACTCCTGTGTCTCCTCTTCTCTCTCTTCCAGTATGCAGTCCTCTTTTTACTGGGTTTATTTGTGCTGGTCCATCGAGAGTAGTCCCTTGCACTGAACTACGAGGTGAAGGTGCCGTGGATTTTTCTAGATGAACGTTTTAAGTAGCTGATGGTCCGATGTGCCAGGAGAAAGAAGAAAACATGCATTTCAAAGCTTCTTGCCAGTTTGGGTTTGTTTTGGTTTTACTGCGTAAGGGCGAATGTTTGTCACAGTATTTCCAATGGTTTGTCACATTTTAGCCTTTTTAGTGAATTTTTATATTAAAAATTTGAGCCAAACTGTTTAGTGCTTGTACTTTGAAGCTGAGCTTCCTCTCCAAGTGCCTCTGGGACCGTGTCCTGAGTCTGTGCCTGGCCGGGCCAGGTGCCCCCTCCCTGTGCTGACTGAACTGTCCAATGGTGAGCTGTGGCCATGACTTTTTTTTCCAATTCAGAACTGGAATAAAGATTTTGCCTCTTGCCACGTTCTTTGTTATTGCCCTGATGAGAGCAGCCTCCTTGCCCAGGTTCTGGGGGATACCTGGGCTTTGCTGTTGCGCACTCACTCCTAGAGCCACCATCTAACTTGTCCTCTCTTCACAGAGCAGTAGCAGCTGCTGCTCTCATCTCTTTTTGGAGAGTGATCTGTCCTGAGCTGTTCAATATTTCTGTGTTTCTGTAAATCACACTGAAATAATCTGCTTAAAGACTGCAAGGTGTTTGGGGCAGGTGAATGCAAAGGATTACTTTGTGCATTGTGGCACTAGGTAACAGAAGGACTGAGATAGGAAATACCCACAGCTCTTTGGCAGGGATGATTTAGCAGGATGCAATAATAAAAATTGCTGGGTTTCGGAAAAGGGTTTCAGGTCTCCAGCTGGCCACGTCTCACAGCTCACCTGAAAGGTACAGACTGCCCTGAGGTCTGAAATGAAAAACCCACTTGTCACCACGTGCAGCAGCTGTTTTTTGTGAGCTTCTCATTCAGCCTAGTGATCCTGCTGGTGGAGGTGTTGTCAGAGAGAGCCCAGGGAAGAGGTGCAAGGCAGCGATGCTGCATTTTATCAGCTCTTCTCCATGACTGCTCCAGGATTCCAGAGCAACAGGAATCATTGCAGATGGTCACTGCAGCCACACACACAGCTTGTATAAAGCAAAAGCAGTCAGGAAAAGCAAGGACAAAACCCAACGGGGTGTTTATGGCTGTTTGCAGTCTCTTGCATATGTCCCTCATTGGGTTTGTCAGGCCTCTCCCATCTCTGGAGGTGAATTGTGCCATTTTGCTGGTTTTGATGTTGCCAGGTGCTTTGTTCTCTATGTAGGATAAAGCAAACATCACTTGTAGGGCACTGCAAAGAGTCTACAAACAGGTCCAGCCCCCAGCACTGAGCCTCAGGCCTGTGGCTCTGAGTAATCATAACTTCATAATAAAAATGGTAATAAAATCTGTATCTCTTGTCCCCAGTGTTAGAGCCTTTGAGAGGAGAATGTGGATAGAGTTTCTCTGTAATTCTTGAGTTAAGGATGGGATGTTCTGTCAAAGGTCAAACCCAGGCAGCAGTGAGAAAACAGAATCTTTGAGAGCTGTTACTGTAGAGCACCTTCCTGAGGGTTGGAGCAGCATTTCTGCCTTTGCAGCTCATGTGGAGCCTGGGTCTGTCCCTGCTTTGCCTTGAACCTTATCAGCTTTTGTGCATAAATGGATTTTAGACTTGGGCTCACACAAAGGGCTGAGTTGAGCTCGTCTGAAAGCTGCTAATCAACACCTCCCCATGAGCACTTGCTGGGAGTGCTGCTGCTGGCTGCTCTCCAAGTCCTCTCCCTTTCACACCTCCAAAATTCTGAGCATGCGAAAGCAGTTGTGTTCCTGTCACTGATTAATTTAACAAAAAAAAAGGCTAAAACACAAAGGATTATAGAGCAAGGATTAGGTCTCAAACTGCTGAGACTGCAGTTCTTTGGCAGGATGACGTGTCCGGAGGGTGGCAGCTGGTGTCAGGAGTCCCTGGGCTGGGGGACACAGGGCCGTCGTGAGCTCTTGCAGGAGGATGTGCCCTGCCCTCGCCTGGTGCTGTGTGAAGGAATTGAACAGAAAGTGCTTAAAAAATGCAGGGTGGTTGGGGTGAGGGGTGACTGGAGCCTGCTGCAGCCCAGCTTCAGGGGGTCCTCTCCAGGGTCTGCAGGTGCTTGAAGAACAGGAAAAATTGCCCTAAACCAGGGGCTGCCACGTGGCATTTGGGAATTCATCTCTGCAGCCCCTGTTCTGCATGTTTTCAGCTCTGTGCAGCTGAGAATGTGGTTCTGTTACCTGCAGTTGTGAAATGAGGAGTTGACTCTAATTAGGGCAAGAATAAACGAGCAGTCAACCCCCTCACAACTCCAACACCCACCACCTCCTGCGCCACCTCCCACATCGCCTCCTGCATTCCAGCAGCACCTTTCCTGCCACAGTGGGATGAGGGAGTGCTGGGGATGAGCCTGCACGGGCTGGAAACTGGGGATGTGGGGGCAGGATGACACAGAGTTGTTGCTGGCTCCATCCCCGCCAGATTTATTCTGCTTTGCTGAGCAGAAAAGCCACTGAGTGAGCAGGATCTCTGGCTGGTTGGGTGCTGATGCTGAGGTGTTTGGGAGCACTGCTAAGCTCCCACAGAGCCAGGGTGGTTGATGGTAGAACTTGATGTGTTTATGTTTTGCTTCAGTTTTATGCTACTTTTTTTTGAAGGTGAAACTGTCTGGGCAGCTCCAGCAAAGCTGGTGACACTGGAGGCTTTGGAAATGGATGGAGATCTTTGTGTCACCACAGGAATGAGACTTGCTTGTAAAGTATGTGGGTGTTGAAGGGTCTGGTTTATAAAGGAGGAAAAAATGAAGGAAAAAATCTGCCAGGGCTGGTTGCTTCTGTCTCTGTTGTGGTTACAGCCAAACAGGGCAGGTTTTCTGGTAGCAATTCCAGTGCTTAATTACTGTTCAGTCACATCCGCAGTTCAGGGCACAGATTCCCTCACGGGCAGGAGCTGTTTCATGGAGCAAAGCCGTGCTGGGCTGTGTCTGATCACTGCTGGAGTTCTAGTGGGTGATTTTTTTTGTATCAAAGCTACATGCATAAGCGAGAGTGTGATAGTTGGGAAGTGAGCTGTGAGGGGTGACGTGCTGCAAGCTGGAGCTCCATGAGACAGAGGCTGGTTTTGTGTGTTTATGATGCTTGAACGCGCGGTTGTTGGTTAAACAGCAGTGAGCATCACGGGGGTTCATCCAGATCTGTCTCTGCTTATTGCTTTGCAGGGGCTCACAGGGCTCAGGTTTGTCAGATGGTCAGTTCCCCGCTGTCTTTAATGAGATTGGGTAATTTCATGGTGATTTTTGTGCCCATAAAATCAGAGCAGGTCGACTGTATTTTTTTCCAAGGAGGATCTTCAAGATGAAACCTGGTCTACGCGTGGTTTGAAGACCACTCTCTGCTGGAGAAATGCAAAACGCAAACCCAATGTGCAGCTCCCAGGACATCCCAAAAGTCGGCCAGGAGAAGGAGAGGAGACAGAGGAGGAGAGAAGGAAGAGAGGAGAGGTGCTTAGAGCACGTGCCTTGGGGATGGCTCCTGTGTCAGAGCAGGAGCAGTGCAAAGCAGCTGTTTGTATGACCCACACGGTGCCAGTGACTCAGTGGCTGAATCAGATGAGGAATGTCCTGGTTCCATCCTCCGGGAAGGTGCACTGGGGTGATGCCAGAAGGGCCCAGCCTGTGCTGTTCCCACAGTGGCAGCAGCTCGGGGTGGGAGTTGATGTGTGGTGGGTCTGACCCTCTCATCGCTGGGAGGAGAGAAACAGCACCACACTTTGAGCCAGCTGAACAGCCTGCTGCCCCTTTTACTTCTCCCCAACCTCATAGCACCTTTGTCCCTTTGTCAGCTGCACCCGGATTCTCACCTGTCAGGAGCCACAGGTCTCTGCAGGAGTAGGTCCACCAGCCTGAGCATGTTGGATTCAGATGGGGCACAGGGGCTTTCCTGAGAAATCTGCCTTGGTGGCTCTATTTTGCCCTAATTGGATGGCTTTGCTGCAGGTTCCTAGTCTGCCCAGCTGTGAGAGCCCCTCCTCAGGTTTGCTCATCCCTGCTTATCCCTCAGTTGGTGTAAAAACCCACCAGCTCCATCACACACAGTCCTGCTTGCCCATGGAGCAGGACCTGCCTCTCTGTGCTGGCCTGCTGGTTGAGCACATAGTGTGTTAAACCTGCTCCAGCTCATGGGGAAATTCATACACTTGTTCAGTTCTAGCAGGTCCTGTGAATGCCTCATCTAGCAGGGTTCCCTAAACCTTGGGGGGAAATAAACATCTTCACAGAGAAGAACAGTCTAAATAGGGATGGACTAGAAATCCACCCTCTTGTGATTCAGAACACAGAATCACCCTTTCAGAACATCTGTGATCCAGGATGGAGCAGATGCTCTCGGTCTCTTGCTCCTTCTGCCCAGCTCCTCATCTTTTGACTATTTTTGCTCCTTCTGTTTAATAATTCAAAAATTCCTGCATCTCTCTCTGCTGAACATTTCGGTATCACCTTTGTTTTTCAACTTCCTCTTTCTCCATAGAAACAGACCTGAAGGAAAAATAATATGGAGGAAATTAACTTCTCTGAGCCTTGATTCACTCAAACTGGGATGTTGAATAATATTCTGCTGTATAATTCTGGCTGGGACACTTCTGAGCTGGGCCTGGATTTGCCTGCAAGAAAACACGATTTTCTTCTCTAAGTCTTCTTGCAGAGCAGTTATTTGTATATGTCCAGCAGGCGTGGAGTGAAAGGGAGACCTCAGGGAAAACCACAACTCATTTACAGCTTAAATGAAAATTGAAAATGAGTTGAAAACAAGATGTGCAAGATTTCAAATTTTATCTTTTATAAACAACAGCTACTGCCTGTGGACGAATGGATATAACAGAGGGATTTAATCTTTGTAAACAAGAGAAAAATGCATCAAAATAGACCCTTCAGGCATGTGGCAGGACCTGGCTTTGGAAAAGTGGCGAAGAAGAGGCTGAAGCAACTTAACTGCTACTAAGAGTTTTATTGGCACCAGGAGCTTTGTGAAGGAGACAAATAAGGGCATTCGAGGCCTTTGCTCTTTGTATTTGTTTTTTATTAGAGCCATCAGTTTTGAGCACGTATTTGCCTGCCCAGGTGGATATTGGCAGGGCCTGGGAAGCCTGAACTCCACAGCATGGAGTCTCTCCCTTGCCAGCCTGGCCACCTCTCTGGGGGATGCAGAGTCAACGCCAAAGGTACCAAAGCATGGAATCTCAGAATGATTTGGGCTGGAAGGGACCTTAAAGCCCAACCAGTCCCACTCCCTGCTGTGGGCAGGGACACCTTCCACTATCCCAGGTTGTTCCAAGCCCTGTCCAACCTGGCCTGGAACATTTCCAGGGATGATGCAGCCGCAGCTTCTCTGGGGACCCTGTGCCAGGGCCTCACCACCCTCACAGGGAACAATTCCTTCCCAATATCCCATCTAACCCTGCCCTCTGGCAGTGGGAAGCCATTCCCCCTTGTCCTGTCACTCCAGGCCCTTGTCCCCAGTCCCTCTGCAGCTCTCCTGGAGCCCCTTTAGGCCCTGGCAGGGGCTCTGAGCTCTCCCTGGAGCCTTCTCTTCTCCAGGTGAGTACCCCCAGCTCTCCCAGCCTGGCTCCAGAGCAGAGGGGCTCCAGCCCTTGGAGCATCTCTATGGCCATGTCTGGACTTGCTCCAACTGGTCCACATCTTTCTTGTGCTGAGGAGTCCAGACCTGGATGCCAAGCAGAAAAAAAACAAAATGGACCTTGCTTTAAAGCCCTTGAACCAGGGTATTTCCAGGTTGGTCTGTTACATTTGTTACATTGTTAGCAGGGCCCTCTTCCCTGTGCAGTTTTTACATCCATTTATTTTGCTTAGTTGTGGTTTCCTTTCTTTACGTGGTGAAATCCTGCTTCATCTTTAGGTGCATTTAGAGGATTTGCTACTAGTGCCTGTTTCACAGGTCTGTTATTGCTCATCTCATCCCTCCTTGGACAGGAGTTTGATAAGGAACAGGACGCAGGTGATAAGGAACAGGGCACCCTAAGAGTAGGCTTGGAACTTGTTGAAGGAATTCAGAGGCTTATGGGCAAGGTGAACCCACAGGGATCATCCACCTGGATTCCCAAAGGTATTTGGCAAGGTCCCTCAGCAAAGGCTCCTGAAGGAAGGAGGCAGCCCTGGAACAGGTGGTGAGATCCTTACAGGGGAAATCATTTGCTAAAATGTAAAGAACAGAAGGGAGAAGGGAAGAGGGAAGAGACTGGGTAATAAAAAAGATGAAATTTAAACATACATAAATATAAAATGGTGCACAGGGGGAAAAACCAATTTTAACTCTATTTATAAAACAACGGGTTCCAAGTTAAGTGTTACTATCTGAAACGTCGGGGTTGTTACACATTGTGCAGTGAAAATGTCAGTTCTGTGGTCAGCAGCCATCCAGAGTAAATGGTGTGTGTTGATTGCTGGGAGAAAACAGAGCAAAACAACCCCTGCTCCCTCCGTCTGCAGGCATCTGGGGAAGCTGAAGATCCCTGGAGCTTCGAGGTGTTTTGGGTGGGAAAGGACATTCCTGGAGGGTGTGGGGCTGCGCAGGGCTGCTCTCACTCAGCCCCAGAGGGTAAATCCCACGGAGAGGGGAGGGGTAGCTCTGTGCAGACCCTCTTCTGCCTCGAGAACATAAGCATCAGCAGCCTGCCGTTTTCCAAGGAGTTGCTTCTGGGGCTGCCAACAGCCCCATCTCCTGCACCACCTGTGGAAGTCAGTGTGCTGACCTCTGCCAGCAAAATTGATTTATAAAGTAGAATTTCTACAGCTTTTTTTGATATGTAAGCTGGGAAGATTCCCGTGGAGGCTGGTAGCTATTGGGAAGGTGAACCTCTGCTCAGCTGGAGAGAGCAAGTGGTGGAGAAGCACTGCAGTGTCAATTCCTACCTGGGATGCTGGAAGTCCCAGCAGGCTCCAGGCTAGGTGTCTTGCTCTGATCCACCAAAGCAGGACAAAGGCAGAGGCAAAAAATCTACCACAAACCCCACCAGGCTGGTGACCAGGGTCTGGAGCTCAGGTCCTGGTGCCCTTGCCAAGTAGGTCCTGGGTGCCAATTGTTTTCCTGAAAATTAGGAACAACTTCCTTGTGAAGGCTGGAAAATCCAGAGAAAATCTGGTCTCTCTGTTGGTGTCTGGGGCTGGTACTTACAGGCTGCTGTGGAGGAAGGGATTGCTGTTCCTGGAGCCCTGCCTGGATCCACAGCACCGGTGCTGCTGCTGCTCAGTGAGTGCTGAGCTCGGGGTCCTTTCACCAGTTGTTTTCCAATAAAAGCCCCACTGGCTGCCCTGAACTGTGCTCCCACTTCCAGCCTCCAACACGTCTCTGAGTAGCTGTTCCATTGCTCTTTCCAGGCTTGAAATCAGGGTTATGGACTCACATCTCCCACACACGTCATGTGGTCAAGCCTCAGTACTCAGCAATTAATCTGACATCCCATCAGTTTCTGAGGGTTTACGGTGACACTGCAAAAGGGCAGGAACTCCCTGATTTCCTTTTCCCAGCCTTTCCCAAGCTTGCTTAGCAGTGCCACTGGGATGGAAAATACCTGTGCCTCTGCTCCCACCTTGGCTGAGGTAACACCAGCTGAAAAAGAAGGAAGATCTGGGTCCATTTGGTTGTGCATTTAATTAGAGCAGTGCAAAAGCCTCCATCCTGTTTGAAACCCTGCAGCTTCCCACTGCTGATCCCCTGTCCCTGGGGCTGCCTGTGAGGAGCACTGAAGGAGTGGGACTTAACCCTGCCACGCTTCAGTTGGTGGCATAATTGCCCGGGGCTCTTCCTCTGCCCTCTGTAATTGGGATCACTTTATCCCTGGCTTCATCCTCCCTAATCCTACAGGTAACCCTTCAGCATGCTCTTCCCCACAGTGGAGGATTGCTGCTCAGCTTCCCAAAATACACCCCTTCCCCAGGGTAAGGAGAAGCCAGACTCAGCTGTGCCAGTGCTGGGCAGCACCAGGAGCTTCCTTCACATCCAGCACCTTCTCTGGACCTTCCATCCTCCTCCTCCTCCTGCCCTTCCTACATCCCACGCCTTCTCCAGACACCCCAGATTTCCATCACTTTGGCCACCATGAGTGAATTTAAAACCGTTTTGAAGAAAAGGCTTGGGATAATGTCCATCCATTTCAAGCTGTGTTTTGTCAGTGCAGTGGCGGTGCAGGACACTGCGGGGGGGACACAGGCTGAGAGAGGAAATAGAGAAGGGCCGGGGGTGTTTCTGTCTGTCCAGCTGCAGCACTGGCATGTGGGTGCTGGCAGGGGACACCAGAGCCCGGGTGTGGTCCAGCACCACTGGGACCAGGGGCCTCAGGTGTCCTCTCTCTGCTGACTCTGTGGGGGAGATGAGGCTGCCACGATGTGAATGCGAGACTTGGGGCTTGCGGTTCTGCAAATGCCACATCTGGGGTGAGCACCGTATTCATGCGTCCTTGTGGCCCCCTAAAGGGTCACCTCCTCGAGTGGCAAGCCCGGCACTCCCTGCTCAGCCATTCCCCTGCTGAATGCAGGAGCGTGGTGAGAGAGTGAAATCCCCCAGGACCTCCAGCACACCTGGACACGAGGCTGGCAGAGGTGTCACACCTGATGGGTGAGGGAGGAGAAGGCCCTGTCCATCACCGTGGCACATCTCTGGAACAGTAAGGGAGCCCACGCTGACCTGGCCACCCAAGGGGACACTCACACAGTTTGAGAGGAGGCCTGGTAACACAGAAACACTTTGGGGGTTTTTTTATTCTTGTAAGCTTAGAGCTGAGTTTGCAGTTTGAACTCTGACCCTCTGCTGCTGAAGGGAATGTATCACCTCCAGCCCTGTTCTCCTGAACAGTAGCACATGCTGAGAAGGGCATTGCTAATGAATTCCCTCTGCCACTTCCCAGAACTGGGTCATCTCATCCCCACTGACCAGCATCTCCTTGTGAAGTTGTGGAACTGTAAATCCAGCAGAAGCTCTCAGGGTGTTTAGGACGCTAATTGGCTTTCATGTCTCACCTGGGAATTTCCTCTATCCACATGGAACCAGGAACCACTTGAGCTGGGCCTGTAGTCTGTCACTGATCTGTGTTGTGGGAGCTCAGCAGTGCCTGACTGAGTGACTGGCTTGACCTGGCCCCAGGCCCTCCTCGTCACTATGGACCTGCCAGGACTGTGTCTGACCCTGGATACCCCCACCAGACCTCACCCCAGCCTACTGTGGTCCAGACCCTGAGAGTATCCCTGTGTAAATATGGAACCTGGAGGAATTCCTGTTGGCTGCGGGCAAGGGACAAGAAAAAAGAGAGCACAACCTGTGTGTCTTGGAGCCCTCTGATCGAATGCTTCCAGTTTCACCTGGAATTCACTTCACTTGAGCCTTGGGCACACACAGTCTATGTCCCAGGCCCCCACTGTCTGTGTCCCTGTGGCATGGCTGGGCACAGCTCCAGCCCTTTAACGGAAAAGGAGGAGCTCATGGGGAATATGATAATCCATGGAAAGTTTGGGTGTAAGTAATCAGGCAACAGTGGTCTGCAAAATCTCAAAGGGAGTGGAAAAGGTGAGAAGTGATACACAGGCTCTGGCACTCACGCTCTGCAGCAAGTGGGATCCTCTGGGAGGCTCCTCTGGAGAGTGAAGGAGCTGGGCAGAGCTGGCAGATCCTTAAGGACAGGATCCTCGGATTATCCATCCCGATAGTCGTGTGCGCAGGTACACGTGTTGGGAGATGGGTTTGAGCTGAACTGGAAATGAAGCTCACGGCTGAGCTCCAGTGCGAAAAGGCAGCGCGGAGAAGGTGGAAGCCCGGACAGGCCACGACGGAGGGATTTGGGAACGCGGGTCAGACTCAGCGGTGGCTCTGTGACGTGTCCCGCGCCGCCAGGACGCCACAGGACGGGCACAAGCGGCGGGCCGGGGTGTGCGGGCCCGGGGCGGGGCCGGGCGGGCAGAGCGAGGTCCCGCCCCCGCGGGTATAAGCGGGCGGCGGCGGCGGCGGGCGCGGGGCCCGCGGCGGCGATGGCGCTGCGCTGCCTCCTGCTGCTGCTCTGCGGAGCCGCTCTGGGACCTGCCGTCCACCTCGACTTCGCCGAGCACCGCAGCCAGGCCGCCAAGATCAAGGTCAACCCCCGCGGCAACCTCTGGGCCACAGGTACCGGGCGGGGGGGCGCGGGGACGCGCGGGATGTGCGGGGCTCGGCGACCTGCTGCACTGTCCTGTGGCTGCCTGTGCGCAGCCCCCTGCTCCCGCGAGGCCAGGGGGACTCTGGCAGGACCGCGGTGGGCAGGGGGAGACCAGGGCAGGCGTGAAGCCACCTCCACCTGCATCCCTGGGCGGCAGGTCCAGCGTCCTCGGGCGACTGACGAGTGCAGCATCCCCGGGTGTTAGGTCCAGCATCCCTGGGCAGCAGGTCCAGCATCCCCAGCAAACTGACCAGTCCGGCATCCCTGGGTATCAGGTTCGGCATCCCTGGGTGGCATCTCTGTAACTCCAGAGATCCTGTCACCAGGAACAGAGAGGGAAGTTTCCCAAAAATCCCATGTGGAGTGAGGAGCTGGGATTTCTGGGTTTCCCTTGACTCAGCTGGTTTGGCCATTAGGTCACTCGGTGCTCCTTGTTGGTTTGTGCCGGTGCAGGGTGGCCGGTGACAGCTCAGCCGGAGCCCTGTGTCCCCCCAGACACGCCGTGTGTGGTGTTGCAGGTCACTTCATGGGGAAGAAGAGCGTCACAGGCCCCCCACACCTGGAGACTCCGGAGGAGCCTGCAGTGCCCATGGTCTTTGGTCCCTCTCTACGAGCCTTGCTGGAGGACATGATGGAACTGCTGACCCGGGAGCTCCTGAAAATCCTCTTGCAAGAAAGACTATTGGATGAGAACCAAGGGAAATATGACCTCACTGACCAGGTGAATATTGATTTAGATGGAGGGAGATGCTCAGAGCAGGAAGGTGGAGGAGCTGTGCTGGAGATGGGAGCACCTGCACAGCTGCTAGAGGTGCATTCCCCCCTTTACCCTCCTTTTAACCCCCCTTAAACCACTTCTTAAGACCAACCATAAAGGGACAGAGGAGAAATGTCCTGGGGCTTGTGTCTAGCTGGGCAATGACAAACAGTCCCAGCTGCTTGGGAAGGGTGTGAGGATGAGCAAGTAGCATTGCAATGGAGCTGTGACAGTGGTGATCTCCAGGGGTTGTTAATAAGCATCTGGGTCTTCCTCAGCCAGATGCAGAAGAGGATAGTGTCGCCTTTTCCAAGGACAGGGAAATCCTTTCTCCCTCTTATTTCTGCAGAGAGAGACCAAGAGGAACACAGTATGTGACAGGAAAGGCATCTGTCAAGCGAGGAGCTTTGGCTCTGTGTCACGGTGGTTGGGATCCCTCAGTGCAGAGGGCACAAAGCCTTGCAAAAGGGAGGTGTGTGTTGGTCCTGCTGCTGCAGAGTGGGTTTTGGGGAGCAGGGAGAGGGCAGGAGCTCCACTGGTCCCACTGTGTATCAGCAGATCCTCAGCCTCCTTGCTGTGGCTTTTACTTTGGAGCTCACTCAGCTCCTAGTGGAAAACCTGCCCCTGGGAGCAATGCACAGACACAGATCCTCAGGCAGGATGTGGAGATCGAATTGCTCAGTCCAGGGATGGAATTGCTGTGTCCATAGATGGAATTAGTCTGTGTGGCTCTGCTTGTCTGTTGCCTCCTGCACACTTCCCTGGTGCCTCACCCTTTCCACTCACTGCAGGAAGTAACTGAGAGTCTAAAAAGGATGAAATCCTCTTAGGTCAGTCCCACCTGTGCTGTCCCACTGAGCCAGAAGCCTGAGGAGCTATCCAGTAGCACTGCACGCAGGTAAAGCTACTTCTGCTATGCAGGGTTAGGCAGGGCTTGCTCCTCTTTACTTTTTTTTGGGAAGGCACAGGTGGAGCAGAGTTGCAGGGTTGGGAGCCTGAGTGCCACTGATTGTTCAAGCACCTTTTTGACTCACTTTCAACAGATTAAGGTAAACTGAGGCTTCCTAGAGAGCCTTTCCCATTGGGTAGAGGGCTTTTCACAGTGAAGATCCAGCTGGACATGGCTGAAGGCACCAGCCCACCCCACTCCCTGTGTGTAGTGTGCAGTGCTGGGCTGCTGCAGTGTTTGCTTCTTGGATGCAACTGGGAAGAAGACGAGGGCTGTGGAGGTTCTGGACCCTTCCCCATCTTCCCCAAGGAACGTTTGAGCAGGAGGGCACTTGTTGAGAGAATGGGAGAGCTGGTAGATGTGCTGACCTGCCTTGTTTCTGAGCGTGTGGTGTGAATTTGGTAAAGGTGCTCCCCGGGGCACTCCCCTGCGTAGGTCGCTGCTCTCATTGCAGATGTGCCTGTGCAGAGGCTGCCCCGAGCGCTGGTGCTGTGCCACAGGTTCCAGCTGAGTGCCTGGCCCTGCCAGTGCTCATTCCCAGTGCTCAGGGGTGAGTACTGGCCAGGCATGGCACTGGGTGCCAAAGCTCTGCTGCTGGAGGGCGATTTGTCGCTGGCCAGCGCCTGCCTCTGTGCCCGGTGCCTCTCTGGGGGAAGGTGGGATGCCCTGCCCACGTGTGGCATCACGGCTGAGCTGCTTGATGTGCAGCTGGCTCCTGCCCTTCACTTTCTCTTCCCAAAGCCTGAAGCCTCTCCTTGGCCAGTGCCCTGGTTCCCTTGGTCACCTTACTGAGTGCTGTTTCTGGTTTTGCTCCTTGGGCACCTCTGAGCACCTCACTTCCCCAGCTCCTGCCCTCCTGCTCCTTCCTCCCACCCATCCCCAGGGCATCCTCACCTCTGTGCTGTTGTGGATATTACAGAACTGCTTCTTCCCAGTGCCTCTGAGTGCTGCCCAGGTTATACTGTTCTGTGTGACCTTACTTCTTGCTCTTGTGATTGTCACAGTGCCAGTCCAAATTCCTGCCACCCTGACAGCTTTCCCCCTCAGCATGACTGTTGTTGGACAGTGGGTGTCAGCACCCAGCCTGAACTGACCTGTGTGCCGTGTTCCCACCTTCCTCACAGGCTTTTTCATAGCTCTGCCCTGTGAAACATCCTGTCCATGCCCTGCTCAGGATCTGTTGCTTCCATCTCAACTTTCCAGCCATGTGTGGCAGACAGGGCTTGGCTCTCAGCATGCTGGGGCTTCGCAGTGCTGCCATGTTGCTGTGTGCGACAAGGATTGGGCTGGCAAAGGAGGATCCTTCCCATCCTTTGTCACCTCCTTGGGTGTGTGGCATTAATTCCCCAGGCTGCAGAGACCATGTGTGTGGAATGGAACAGCTCCAGGGCCATGGGGAGAGCCCTTCTGCCTGAAGGTGGGTGCTGTCCTGCGTACCTCTGGGACCTGTGGGCAGTGCCAATCCCACAAACCCCTCTGTGACTCTTCCCTGCTGTGTTTTCTGTCTCTTTTTACCATCTCACATTCTCTGCTGAATGAGGCTCTCCTCTGGAGCTCAACCCAGTGGCTGCTGCCTCAGTGGGATGAAGTTTCCCTCTGACATCTCAGAGTTGTGGTTCAGCTGTTGGAGCACAGATGGGAGGCTTCTGGCTGTGTCCTTCTCATGTGCTGTCCCAAGCCACCCCTGAAAGTGCCATCATGCTTCCAGCATGGGATGCTTGTCTGATCTGCCCCGTGGTACCCAGCATGGGTGGTGCTGGTGGTGGTTGTGCTCCCGACCCCATGTCTCACCGTTGTGTCTTGTTTTGTAGGAGACAGGGCTTTTAACGAAGGTGCTGGAGAAGTACTTTTCAAACTGAAGAGGTGCAGCTGGGGAGGATGAGGTCTGCAAGGTCGGCTGTGTGTGGTGAAGGGAGGAGAGCATCGTCCTTGTGGGTTTCTACAGCAACATCACTTTTATTTATTCTTTCTGTAATACCGTTAATAGTGATGGCATGTGTGAAAAGCGGAGCCTCCCTGTGTAGTTCCTGTATGTTTTGTGTTTTCTTGATGTCTGATGTGCCCCGTGAATAAAACTGGCTCTTTGCACAGACTCTTCTGTGGAGGTAGGAAGGCAGACCCCCCAGGGCTTGTGCAGGAAGAATGGGGAGTCGGAGCACTTTGGGGCAGGGTGAAGGGAAGCTCCTGGCTCACAACAGCTCAGAAGGGTTGGATTCAGTCCCTGCAGCCTCTGCTCACTGAAGGAGACCCTGACATTACAAAACAGCACACTTGGATGAGCTGATCACGCCACTCACCACTGGAGCATATTTGTGACCCTCTTTGCTGGGAATATTACCGGGAAAATCTTGTCTTGGCAGTGGTGGGATTTCTGGCTCAGTCAGAGTCCCAGCCTTGTGGCATCTCAGCATTAACTACAGGCTTGTTGGCCTTGGCCATCAAACACTCAGTCTGATTATGAGGCTGCTTTGTGATGATGGCCTGGTGCACCCTCACCTGTAGTTAAACGCTCACAGGGGCAGACGTGCAGCCCTGAGGCCCTGTGCTGTGCAGGATGGCTGGAGAAGGGAGCTGCGACCTGGCTGAAATGAGTGATGGAACAGGCCCATGAGCAGACTCTGGTTCTACACCTTCTGAAAGTGCTGCTCACAGATGCACCCTATGGCTGCCAGCCCCTCTTTGGGGTCATGGGATCATAGAATGGGTTGGGTTAGAAGGGACATTGAAGATCATCTTGTGGCCATATTCTGGCGGCAGGGACACCTTCCACTACCCCAGGTTGCTCCAAGCCCCGTCCAACTTGGCCTTGGACACTTCCAGGGATGGGGCAGCCACAGCTTCTCTGGGCACCCTGTGTCAGGGCCTCACCACCCTCTTAGGGAGGAATTCCTTCCCAATATCCCATCTATCCCTGCCCTCTGGTAGTGGGAAGCCATTCCCCCTTGCACTCCATCCCTTGTCCCAAGTCCCTCTCCAGCTCTCTTGGAGCCCCTTTAGGCCCTGGCAGGGGCTATGAGGTCTCTCCTGAGCCTTCTGTCCGCCCAGCTGAGCAATTGCTATTGTGCCAGCCTTTCCTCAGAGCAGCTCCATGGCCCTGGGGATGTCCCCAGGAAGAGCAAAACCTGGCAGCAGAGCCCTGAGCGATGCCATAAATGAAACCATAAACTTTCACGCTCTGCTCCCTACAATTCTGATAATAAATTCAACTTGATCCTTTGATCCCACAGGATGAGAGCCCTTCTCCTAAGAACAGGAACCTCAGAGCCATGTCACACCAAGCCAAGGGATGATCCAGCATCTGAAGATGCTGATAACTAGTAGAGGGGTCAAAGCCATGGTAGGAGACCTTCCCACCATGCTCCCTGTCCCTTCAAGGGTAATTCAGATCCTGTGAAGCCTCCTCTTCCTCACTGGAGCAGTTGCTTGGCTGCAGCCCCTGGGAAGAGCATCACCTGGAGCCTCCCAGGTTCTACATCCTGCTGGTGAACAGCCCACCTGTAGCACCACCTCTAGCTATTCCCTTTGTGAGGGTGAGGAGACCCTTCATGGTCTCCTACCCACCAGCTTTGCTCGAGAGGTTTCCCATTGTCCTGCAGTCGTTCATGCTGGAATCCTACTTCTAACATCTACTTTTTTGCCCAGACTGGCTGCTATGTTCTGGGATATGGGTGACCCCCAGCTCACCTTTTCATTAGCTGGAGCAAAGCCTTGGCTTAAAACTAATTATTAGCAAGAAAAATAATGACACTGTGGATTGTGTTTGACACTGGAGGAAATCAGATGCCACTCAGCCAGCAGTGTGAGGGACTGACCGCCTAATGGGGTTCCTGACTTGGTGTATTATGGGACCACCCTGTCAAGCTCACTGGAGGGGGAGCAAGTTCCTGGCCATGAGACACCCAGGTGAGATTCTCGTTCTCCCACTGACCCAGCCAGAACCTGTCCAGCTGCCTGTCTGTCTGTCTGTCCCCAGCCCCCCATCACTCTCCTCTGGGCTGAGATAAAGAAGGGGGAGATCACTTGGTGACTGCTGCCATGGGCAAAACAGGCTTGCCTTGGGGAATATAAGTTAATTTATTGTCAATTAATTTAATGTAAGTATTTGATTCAGGTTTTGGAAAAAAACAAACCCCCCAAGCATTTTCACACCTGGGGAAAGTACCTCCTGTCCCCTTTCAGCACCTCTCCTCCTCCCTGCTGTCACTGCAGGTGACACTTCAGTCCCCTTGTGGAAGCAACAGCTGAAGGCAGGAGGGATGTACCTGCTCTGTCACGGATGAGTCTTTCACAGGCAGTGCCTTCCATGGCAGTGGTCCATTCAAGGAGCGCGCGTTCCACCGCAGAGCATCTCTTCATCCTTCTTCCCTGAACTGCTGCACAGACTGGAGCAATGCTGGGCCCCCCAGCCCTGAGTGTCCAGCACCTGGACACCACCCTACAAACACAGGATGACTCACGCTGGAGAAAATCTCAGCAGATCTCTAGTCAGCCATCTGCCCAAAGCAGCGTGAGCCCTGAGCTCAGACCAGGTTACTCAGGGCTTGAAAACTTCCATGTGTGAAGACTGGGTCTGCTGCTCGGCTGTTTCATGTTTCCATTTCTCCCTCACAGGCAAACAGCTACTCAATCCCTAAACCCCTATTCCCTCTTGAATTTAGATTACAAAAGAGGGTCAGGAAAGCTTTTGAGGAAGCTCATAGTTTTTTGGCAATTTGCCCGCTCTGCTCTGCCATCCACCTTTCTGACATTTACCTGCTGGCTCACAGCGTGCACAGGCTTAGCACAATGTCCTATCACTCACCAGGTCACGTTCTTTGGAAAGTTCCAGGACCAAAGCTTTGTGCCCAAGCTTAGAAAATGAGCAAATTCTTCACTCTGGGTTTTTTCCCAGCTCTGGTTTGTTCCCATAGCTCCTCTGGTTTGAGGATGACCCTCCACGCTGCTGCTGGGGCTCAAGTCCTTGCTCACAGCAGAACTTGCTGTTTCTGCACACCACAAGCAGAGATGCAACGAGACCCCTCAGGGTCACTGGGACAACTTTCCTGGGGTGTTCAGACCTGTGACACATTTCCTTGGAAGCCCTGAGAGCTCATGGACAGCTGTGAGCATTGCTGTTCCTGGGCTCCCCCCACAACCTGCCCTGGCACAATCCCAGGGATGGGCAAAGAACGGGAAGTGAGATGAATGGACACAAGTCACCTTCACCATTGACATTTGTGTCTTTGGTTGTGGGACTGACTCAGAGTAGGAGCTGGCTCAGAGGGATGTCAGTGAAAGTCCACTGCCACCACTTGGTGTCATCGTTGTCCCAGGCTTAGTGAAGTGCTCACTGGCAGAGGACACTCTCTTGCTGTGTTCTTGCAAAGACATCAAGGCCCCAGGTTGGGGAGCTCCCTCGTCTGAGGTGCTTGGAGACCTCTCTTCCACAGGACACCAACAAGCCAGGCAGTGAGGAGGGGAGGGAAAGAGGCAGAAAGGGAAGCAGGCTGCCATCAGGGAGCAAAACTGCCTCCTAAATTCCATTGCCACCCCCCACACTCCTCCAGGGAAAGCTCTTCATATCCTGACACGTGAAACCCCCAAGGTAAACCCGGCCAGGACAGACGCCGGAACAACCCGAGGAGGTGGTTTTCCGGAGCTTGGCACTATATCCAAATGATTTCCAGGGAGCAGGGCATCCTAGTGCAGAGGAGGTGAGGTTAAATGCAGTGTAGGATCTCAAACCTTATAGAGATTCCAAGTGGCCAAACAGGCCAACAGCACCTGGCTTGTAGCAAAACTAGTGTGGCCACAGCCCAGGGCAGTGCCTGTCACCTCTGCTGGGCACTGCTGAAGCACCTCCAGTCCTCGGGGGGAGCTCTGGCCCCCTCACTCCAAGAAGGACATTTTGGTGCTGGAGCAGGTCCAGCTGAAGCCCTTCATTGCATCAGGTCCTTGGCTCTCAGCTGAGGTCTCAAGAAGACATTCAGCTAAAGATGAGCAGAGAATGTGCTCTGGTGCTGAGGCCTGAGAGAGATCTGGTACTTCTGTGGCAGCCCCAGCAGTCTGGAATCCATTTCACATGGGAACAACAGTTCTCCAGTTTCACTTGGAAATGAGAAGGAGCCAAACTCCCTCCAGCCTGTTCTCACTGCTCTGGTCGTTAGAGGAAACTCTTCTCCTGACCCTCTTTCTCAGCCCAGGAGAAATCCCAGCCTTCTGGGGTATGAAATGATTCCAGTGTTGCTGGTTCCAAGCCAAATCTTCCCCCAAGGGATGTGTTCACCCTGGCCCCAAGGAAATGCCTTGCTCTGGACTGTGCCTCAGCAGTTACAGTATGGACATCACAGAACATGGAGCCTTGAAATCCTGAGTGTTCTCCTGCTTTGAATAACCCAAGGAAAGAGGCACAGGTGCTTGGCTGTGCCAGCAGAATCACAGTTCCCTGCCTGCCCAGTCTGGGAGGTCTCAGGGCTACGTCTGACCCAAAGTCCTCTCTATGACCCTGCTCAGGAGATGTTCTCACAGTGTGTGTGCACCAAGTGTTGCTCCTTAGAGCAAGAGACAGGGATCATCCCAGCTACAGACCCACAAAGTCTTCTTTTATGGGCTTTTATATGGGATGAAAATGGCTCCAGAGCAGCAGGGACAAAACATGCCCTCTTTCCACAGGATCCTCCCCAAGGGACTCCCAAAATCATCAGGATGCTGGAGTGCAGTGAGAGAACACAACACAATCTCCTTGCTGTTTTCTATGCATTTCTATTCATTTTTAACCTCCATACCGGACTGAGAAGAAGCCAAGGACTCCAACAGGAATAAGGTGTTCATGTATTTATCGGTTCTTCAGGCTCGTGGAGTATGAAGTACAGTGAGCAGGATACACCTGATGTAGCACTGGAAAACTGCACCAGTCACAGCTCGTGGCACCCATGGTCCCGCTGTGCTGCAGAGGAAGGTGCCATAAACCACTTCCTACCATGGCCACCAGCCAACCTTTGGACTCCTTGTGTTGAGACTGTGCCAGGAATTGTAGAGCTGCAAGAGTTGCCATGGAATTGATGGATTTTATAAAATATGTTTAGGTCAGTACCACCACACTGAGGTGTTTTCCTGTTGTGGGAAGACAAGCTGAGCAGTAATTTGGGCAAATCTCCTTCCTAAAGGTGTAGGCAGAGGGGGATACAGTAAGACCCCTTCCTACTCCAGGTAGGATATAGAAACTTAGGACACTCCTTTCTTTCCATTTCCTGCTCTCGCTATTCCCACAGCCTTGTTGACATCCCCCACCTTCTCACGTGCCAAGGAACACCTTTGCCTTCAGGAGTAAATCTGTGCCTATTCCAAGTGCTTTCAAGCCAAAACCAGCAAAAACTGGTCTAGGGTGGTGGCACTGATAAGGGAGCCACCAGCCTCCAGCATGGCCTCAGGAAGCAGCTCCAGCCTGGCCATGCTGCTGGTGTGGGATGCAGCAACCTACTCCAGGACCTGGATCCAAGTGCCCTGGGAAGGGTTAAGGGAGCTCCTGGCAGGGCAGGAGGACTTGTGGAAATACTTACCTGGGACTTGGGACAACAGGGACTCTGTTTCTCTTGCCTGGGAACATTTGGGTGGCAGGCCTAGACCTCAAAAGACCATGTCCTTTCATGAAGGGCCAGCTTCCCAGCTCCCTGCCATGTGTCCTTTCTTTGGAAGGATGGGAGACACATACCCTGAAAGGTTTTAGGGAACCAGCTCTGCTGAGAGGTCTGTGAGGCTATGGTGGGAGGAACAGGGACTTCAGTCTCGTGTAAATTCTGGTGGGTGATGGATGAAGGCCTCTGGTTCAACCCCTCACTCATAGCAGGACTGTCACCAACTGCAAGACACGATTCCGGGGTGAAATTTGGTGGGACAGGATCACTTGGTGGGAAGAGCTCTGAACATTGTCCATCAAAGCTCCTGTGACACCCAGAGCTGGTAGACAACATGCATGAACCTGGCCAACCCCAATCTGCCTTGGGTATCTTCCACCACCATGTTCACTCTGCTGATCCGAGATCTGGAAGCTCACACCCCTCAGGAGGTGGTGTGAAAGGATTCCAAGGCTGGCAGGGAGATAAAAGACAGAGGAGTTTCCATGCAGAAATGTTTATTGCTTAAAATTGGCCCCTAATGCCAGGGATTACAAGAGAAAGCTTCTCTCTAAGCTGCAGCCAGGGATGAAAGTGCTAATTACCACACAGCGCATCATTAACAAGCCCCAGCAAAGCTGGGAAAAGTTCAAGATGATGGTTACATCAAACTGGCAGGAAGGGCTGTTATCTGTGGGGACAAGGTTCCCCAAGCTGGGACAGTAAAATCCCTGATGAGATGTATCCCAAAGTTAATGCACTTCCCTGAGACTCGTGCCAGGGCAGAAGAGCTCTGTCAGATGAGGGAGACACTCTGGGATGAGGCTGGAGGGGCAGTTTGAGAGCAGGCAAATCCATTTGCTCTCTGATGGAGAGGAAACACCTGTAACAGAGATGCAAGATGGGAAGTGACATCCTTCCCCTCTTCTCTCATCTCCCGGGGTATCAGGGTACTTGCTTAGACCCTCCCTGTTGCAGGCTGGGATCAGGGCAGCCTGGAAGGGGCACTTGGGGTCTGTGGACAGCAGAGAAGGGTTGACCTGCAGCCCCTCATCCGAGCTGGGTAGCCCCAGGAAGGCAAGGGAAGGAACCAGACCAGGCCCAGCCCCTTCCCCACCCAGACATGGGTCGTAGTGCCCATGGGGTCAAACATGGAGTCTCTGGGTGGGGTGGAGATATTTGGGAGGGCAATGAGACAGCTATGTTTCTGCCCCCTGGATCTCTGAGAACACGTGGAAACCTGGAACACTGGCAGGAGCTGACAGGAGCTGTTTGGGACTGGAAGTAGAGATGACCAAAGCAAGATGCTCTGCCTGTCCTGTGCCACAGAAGATCCAGGCCATGTCCAAAGACTTGTTCCTCTCCTGCATGATAGCTCTTGGAAGGGGCAGAGGGCTGAACACACAACAAAATTTCTAGATGAGGATGTCCTCAAAGTGTGGCTGAAACCCCTCCCATTTCAGTTCTCACCGGGATGATGTGTGGCTCCTGCTGAGCTCTGCCTCCGTCTCCTGGCAGTCCTTTCACTTGACCCTAACCTGTCTCCATCATAAGATGTGAAACCCACTGGTCAGTGTAGTGGGTAGCAACACCTTCTCCTTCTCTCAAAATGTATAACTTCCAAATAGAGCTGGAAAAATAGATCCTTCTTGCAAATATATCTAGAGCCAAACCAAGGCCACGACAACCTCTCTGCTCATCAAGGTGGAGCCGATCAGAGGGGGTCCCTCCTTCCTTCCTCCTGTCCTTTCCTTCAAGCTGCTCCATCATGGGCTGCTCAGCTGTGGCAAAGATTCCTGGGCAAGGATCCACAGGATAGGCTTCATCACAATAGAGTCCCAGCTCAACCCCAGCTGCAGCATTGTCCCTGTCAGGGAAGAAGACAGAGGGGTGATGGGGACAGCTATGGGGCAGAGTGACACCTGGACACAAGCACCACATCTGTCTCTAGTGGGTCAGAAATCTTCCTGGTCCATCCCCCAAATCACCTTCCTGCCCAGGCATGTACCCACTCTTTCCTCACTGCGCTTCCCAGCACTGGGAGAGGCGGCTGATCCAGCACTAAACGTCTGCTTGCACAAGAGGTGATGGGTGCTGCTCCCCTGGTCCCCACCTCCCTCCGGTGACCTGGATCAAATGAATCATCCCTAATCGGGGGATCGATCTCTCCACAGGGAGTGAAGCAGAAGCTGCCCAAAGAAGAGGGCTGCCCCAGCAAGGGCAGGGTGCTGACAGTGGGAAAAGAAACTCCCTGGAAAATGTGTAATGTTCCCTCAAAACTGTGTGATGAAATACACACCTTTGTTACCTGCAGAAATACCCAGAAAATTTAAAATTTAAAATTTAAAAAGGTGGGAAAAAAACCCACCAACACAAAGTTGTAATAATGGCCTCTTCCTATATGCAGAGTGCTGGCTGAGGGGTAAATTAAGCAGTTTTCTCACACTTCCCGGGATATGATCTCATCAGCAGTCCAGGGAAGGGGAGCATCCCACTGCCACCATCACACCCCATTTCCATCACTGCTGGGGACAGATGAGGGAACCAGAACAGCTCTGGGAGCTCCCCTGATGTCCTTGTACACAAACCCTGTGTTTTTGAGAAGAAGGGGAACTCCCTCCCCTTGTTTTCAGTTTTGGCAATAGGCATCTCCCCAAAGGACATGTTTGCGATGCCCAAACCCACCGTGCCTCAATCCCTTCCGAAGGCAAACTCCACACATTGGTTTAGCCAAGCCAGTGCAGGGCTCATCTCTCTGCTGCCTCTCCCAGCTCCAGGGAGTGCAGCGAGGGATGGTTTAGACCCTCATCCCACACATCACTTCCCGTGGCTACATCTTCCCCACCTTGATTAATTTCATCCTGCCAGTTACCAGCCACCTCCTCAGTTATCCTCTCCCACACTGGAGGGAGAGGTGTTTCCACCTTTCCAACAGGTCCAAAGCCCCACGCGTGTCCATGTGATCACCCCCAAGGATTAGTTCCGTTTGCTGTGAAGTCCACTACTCCCTCTTCTTTGCAGAGGCTGACAGAGCTGGAGCTGGTGCCACATTCCCACCAGACAACTCCGCAGCACATCTCTGCTCACACATTCCCCAGCCATGTCACCCTTGCCACCCTTTATTTAATTTTTTTAAACAACTCTGAGGGAGGGATTCTGTGTTCAGACTGGGTAGGACCAGCTGGGGACTTGAGGGGAAATGGCAAAATCCTTGCCAAAAAATGCCTTTATTTCCTGTTGGGCTTGAGTGAAAACTTGTTTTTACCTCCCTCTGCCAAAGGGGTGGGCACCCAGCCAGCCCATTCACTGGGATGCAAAAAGAAATACCCAGGGGATGGCTGTGCCAGTTTCAGAGGGGAGACCCCAGACATGGGTCAGGAGAGTGTTTCTGCCACGCTGGTCCCTCTCAGTATCAATACAACCTTCTTCAGCCAACCGAAATGCCAAAGTACAAGAACAAACCCCAAAAGCTTGAATTTCCATGATGTCCATGCTGTGGCCAGGTTACAAACCTGAGCATCTTCTGCATAATGGGGCTGGGAGCACTTCTAGACCTGTTCCTTTCTGCTGGTCCCCTGTGCTGGTCACTGTGCCACCTTGCCCAGTGACCAGCAGCTCAGCCAGGACCTTCCCAGGGAAACTCCCCCAAGGATGGGGTCAGGAGCAGGGTCATCAAGGAGGCCACACAGCCACAGCCCATGCTCGATGATCTCAGCTGGGAACCTTCACCAGGCAGTGCAGGTGAGGACTGTGAAGACCTCTGCTCTCTCGCACCAGGATCCAGAGGGGCCTGGAAGCTCCAGGGTCTTCATGCCATATGGAACTGGGCTTTTCACCGTTCTGCAAGAAAAGTTAAGGAGAAGAAGGCAAACCGCTCCCAGGACTGTGCCAGCCCGCAGCTTCCCTGCATGCCCTGGGGCTCAGCAGGAGTGCCGGAGCGGCTGGTCCGCTGTGGGCTAGGCTGCGTGATCCAACCGCCTTTGGAGGAGGGCACTCTAAAAAACACCGGGAGAAACACAGCCGTGACTCCACGCCAGGCTGGCTCCTCGCCCGCAGCCCTGGCAATAAGCGGGGACAGGCGGGCAGGCAGCATCCCGGCTCATCCCGGCGCTTCCCGGCCCTTCCCGGAGCATCCCGGCGCAATCCCAGCTCCCAGCCCGGGACCGGTCTCAGCGGAGGTAGGCTCGGGGTGGGGAAGGGGATGTGGGTGTTCCTGCTGCTGCTGCAGGGATAGCCCCCGTTCTCGGGACATGCTGAGCAGCCCTTTCCCAGCAGGAAAGTGAGTTGGTCAAGTGCTGCGGTGAAAACAACCTTTAGTCTCCCAAGCAGCGTCCCCCCACTGCCCGGGTGGCTGGCACACCGCTGCCGGGGACAGGCAGCTTCTCTGTCCCCTCCGGGTTATTCCCGTCTCCTTGGACAATGAGGAGTTAACTCAGTGGAGGCTCAGCGAGGAGCAGCCCGATGGGGCTCAGCCTGTTTGTGCAGTGATTCACCCAGAGCCCCGAGCACAGCGGGAGCCAGGCTGTTGGATAAAGAGCTGAACTGGGGAGGGTAGGAGCACAGGGAAGATTTTGGGGATGGAGAACAGCAGAGGAGAGGAGTGAGCGGCCCAGCGGTGTTTGCGTGTCTTGCTGTTACTCTCTGGGGACAGCCTGAGCATTGCAGCAGATGCCCTGGTGGCTCCAACCCAGCTTTGCTGTGGGCTGTACACTGGGAAGATGGAGGGTGCCCGTGGAGATGCCTGAGTGTGTGCCCAGTGTGGGACTGCAGTGTCCACGGGCACTGGGATGCACACACAGCCGTGCCCGGGGCCAGCAGAGTGCTGGCAAAGGGGCAGGATATGGTTCTGTGGACAAGGCTGGGTGGAGTGGAAGTGTGGAGGTGATTTTCTCTCCAGTGTCTCTCTGGGTGCCAATTTCCAGTCCTTCCAGGCAACAAGATGACACTGTGGAATGGCTCCTACCCCTTCTACCCTGGAGCCAATGCCTGCTTCCCCTTTGACACCACCCGGGCTGTCATCATCACCGTCTTCCTCTCTGTGCTGGTGACGTTCATCATCATCCTGCCAGGGATCCAGCGCAGGGGGGTAAGTGGAGGGGCAGTGGCAGTTCAGACCTCTGCTCCCTGCCTATGCATCCCACATTCCTCTTCCTTCCCAGCCTCGGTAACAGACTTGGCAAGCAAACCTGCCCACAGGTTCAGGTCCAGGGCTCTGGGACCTCTAGAGAGCCATGGGGCTGAGCTCCAGCCCATCCAAGCACGAGCACCCATCCTAGAGACACCAAACTCCACCGCCCCAGATTTCTGAGGAAGCTAGATCTATCTTGTCTGGATTTCTCTGAGAACAAGCCTGAACGATTTCACCAGAGCAGAACAGCAGGGTGAGGCTCAAAGATCTCACCCCACCTTCCCAGAAACCTCAGTAAAAGAAGGAGGTGTGTACCAGGCACGTCCCAGCACTGTTCGCCGGGCTCTGTGTGGGCAACAGACCCTGCTGTGAGCCACATCGGGGTGCTCGTTGTGCGCCTGGTTTTGCAGCAGGGCTGGTTGAGGGGCTTCTGTCCCCCAGGGGACACTCTACAAACGCTCAGTCACTCCTTTTGTCTACAGCTGTGGCCAGCTGTCAACAGGTCCAAACACATGAGGTTTGGATAAACGTGGAAATTCCAGCTGAAGACTGTTAGGGGGAATGTCTCCACCCTCCTTCCCAAGAAAGGGGATGTCACAGCTTCCTCCAATGGGTTCTTTTCATCTTCTTCCTCTCTGTGGATCTCCCTGCTGCCTCCCCCCCACCACAGCAGGGATGCCCTGGCCACATGTGTCCCCCATGCCACGCACCTACAAAGTGCATGGGTGACTCCCCAGGGGAGGGACAGGTCTATTTCTCACCATCTGATGTTTCCAAATTACGTGCTGGGTGCTGAGGTCCCCACAGAAAAATGTGGCTGAGACCTGTCCCTCCCCTCTGCTCACCCCTTACAGCGACTCTTCTGGTTCCTGCGGTTGGTGTTGGGACTCTTCATGGGAGCAGTGGTCCTCAGTGAGTACTGGGGTCCTGGGGGGCGGCTCATGGATGCCCAAGACATGGAAGGGGAAGGTGGGGAAGGGTGAATAGATCAGTCAAGGGCCAAGTCCAGCCTGCAGGATGAGTTCATGGGGAAGACGGACACAAGTCTTGTGTCTGGGGCCTGGTTCCAGCAATTGGTAGAAGGTGCAGGCACCCATCTGTCTCCAGTCTGAAGACTGGTGGTCATATCCAGGGCAGTCACCAAAAGCCCACCGCCAGCTTCCAGGGGGTTCAGACAAACTGGCAGGGTTTAGATGAGAAGCGGTGCCCAGACAGTGCCCGCATATCAGCCCCGCTGCCTCCAGGGTTGGGACCTGCACCAGGGCTGGGGAGAAACCAACCCAAGTGGGGCTTTCAGGGTCATGGGTCGGGGTTGATATTGAGAAAGGACATACAGGACTTTGCCCCTTGGGGCTAACAGCCGACAATGGTGACCGTCCTGGCAGGTGCTTCCAGCACCAGACACCTTGCTGCCAGGCTGTGACTAACCCCTGAAGTCTTCACAGATGTACAGTTCACCAGAGACTGGGAGACGGGCTGGGTGCAGGCAAACACCTCCTACAAGTCCTTCAGCCATGTCCAGGTGAACGCGGACATCGGGCTGCACATCGGCCTGGCGGGGGTGAACGTCACACTCAGGGGTGAGTGCATATCCCAACAGGTGCAGGTTTGGCACCCGTGCACCTGGGTACTGGGGCTGTGGGCCACGCACCAGCAAGCTTTGGAGCTGCCTCCAATGCTGAGAAAGGTCCTTAGTCTTCGTCACCTGGCAGGAAACCCAGTGAACCAGATCAACGAGACCATCAATTACAACGAGCACTTTCCCTGGAACTTTGGAGCGGATTACGACCGCAGCTACAGCGAGGGGCTGGAGAAGGGGCTGCCCAGCCCCATCCTCTACGTGGCAGAGAAGTTCAGCACGCAGAGCCCCTGCGCCGTGCACAGGCAGTACCGCATCGCCGGCCACTACGCGTCCCTCACACTGTGGTGAGTCACAGCGAGGGCTCAGCCCTGTCCTGCGCAGTGGGGAGCTGGAAAGAACCAGGGACAGCAGAGGGAGATTTATGGAGCCACCCTCATCGCTGTTAAGGCCATGTCAAAGCCTTGGCTTTCTGCAGAGTCTGGGGTTCTCATGCTTCCTGGCCTGCCACAGATTTGTAGAATTGTGGAATCACAGAGTGATTTGGGCTGGAAGGGATCTTAAAGCTTATGTTGCTCCAACCCCCGCCATGGGCAGGGACACCTTCCACTATCCCAGGTTGCTCCAAGCTCCATCCAGCCTGGCCTAGGACACTGCCAGGGATCCAGGGGTGTTGCCTTCTTGTTGCCTTTTCAGGTTNGGGAAACTTACAAATCAATCAGGGAAACAGAACTGGGGTACATTAACATAAAATGCATCTTGGGAGAAGCCTTTCCCTGTATTCTAACCTGGGGAGGATTTAACAACCGACCCACCACACAGGGGCACCCACAGCTTCTCTGGGCAACCTGTGCCAGGGCCTCTCCACGCTCACAGGAAAGAATTGCTTCCCAATATCCCATCTATCCCTGCCTTCTGGCAGTGGGAAGTTATTCTTCCTCATCCTGTCCCTCCATCCCCTGTCCCCCGTCCCTCTCCAGCTCTCCTGGAGCCCCTCTAGGCCCTGGAAGGGGCTCTGAGGTCTCCCCAGAGCCTTCTCTCCTCTCTGAACACCCCCAGCTCTCCCAGCCTGTTTCCAGAGCAGAGGGGCTCCAGCCCTCGCAACACCTTTTGTCCATGTCCCCAGACTCCTCTTATGTGTCCCCCGCCTGGATGTACAAAACTTAGTCTGGAAAAATTATTCTTCACTTAAGAGAAAACAGACGCTCGTGGTCTCTGTGGGGCTCGTGGTTCGAGATCTCTCCCGAGGACCAAGATAAAGAGTCCCAGTTAAGACTTGCTGTGAAGGGTCTTCTTTTGCACATCCAAGTGGGCACAGACCTGCCTGAGGGGAGCAGGAGGGACCATCAAGAGGGTGCTCAGAGTTCATCTCTTGGTATGAAGCTGAGAGCCCTTGTGTGTGTTGTGATTGTGAAGTCTCAGAGCACCCCCACGAGTCTCAGAGGTGGTGGGAAAGGCACTGCAGGGCAGAGCAAGCCTTGCAATTCCCCCTTCAATGTAGGTTCCAGGTCCCTGTACCCATCTCCTTTTTTATTTTCTGGAAAAATAATTATCCCCACCCAAACATTGCTGTACTTCAAAGCAGAAATGTTCACAAAAACTTCTTTTTTGTTTTTTTCTTGGAATAAAAAAAAATTTGTTAGACTCACCCCCACCAGGGAGCTAAACCCAAGCCCCAAACACAGGGTAGGGCTGGCAGCTGGGTGCACTCCAGGTGCTGAATCAGGTGTGGGCATGGCTCACGGTGCAGTTCTCCAAACAAAGGTGTCCCTCGATGCCATTGTCCCTCTGAACACGTGGGAACTGCCTGGGGGTGACCAGTTGTGGACAATCACAAGAATCAGAAAAAAAAAGTTACTTTGGAGAGACTGTTAAGATCTGATTGTTAGAGAGATGCCTCTGCCCAAATGAAGGGGCAAATGAGGCCATATGCTGAAGTGAACAGTATGGATTTTATGTCACAGTAAATATGAGGCAGGCAAAGACAGAAAGAAATAGAAAAGGAAAGGGTGGAGGAAAGGGAGTGAGAGAGAGACAGATTAAGTAAAAAATATGACCAGCCATGGAACCAGTGTCCCACTGATCCTCTTCTTCTGGTCTTCTCCGTGGCAGGGGTCCCACAAAGCTCAGAGTTCAATGCAGGTTCAGGTTTAGGTGGGAGCGCCCAGGTACCTTCCCTGCAGAGGGTGACTTTTACACCTTGCAACACTGTGGATCAGGTGTATTTTTCCGGTGAAGGGCTCAGAGCCTGGGGGCGCTTCAGGGGTCTCTGATGGTTTATGATCCCTTCTAAGACATGACCCTGCCTCTCACGCCAGCGTTGAACCAGTTCTGCCCCTTCAGCAGGGATGAAAACCCTCAGGCCGAGGTGTGAATGGGAACAATGTCCCGTGTGAACGGGACCTTCCCGGGAAGAGAGGGGGAGTTTTCCAGCTGAGCCAGTTGTGTAAGGGCATTGGCATGATAAAAAACACCACCCTGCCTCTCCAGGGTCTGCTTCTTATCAGCCTTCTCCCTCATCAGGCTCAAAACCCAGAGCTTCTGGGCTGGGTCCTCTGTCTGATGCACATCAGAGGGTTTGCCACCACACACCCAAAACCCCTCCTTCCCCCCTCGTGTGGTGCAAACGCGGCCCCAGCAAAGCACCTGCTGCCTCTGCAAATGGCCAAGGTTTGAGCTATTAAACAGTAACATTTTAGTCTCTCACAGGAACACCCAGAGATTTCTACTCCAGTCACACACTCAGAGCACGGCTGATGACAAAGCCATACCAAGGTGCTTGGGGGCTTCAGGAAATTCAACACTGGACGTTCCCAGGTGTGGAGATGCCTCTCTGCTGCGGGATGGATCTGTCCCACAGCTCCAGCACTCATGTCATTACAGAACTGATTGGGTTGTAAGGGACCTCTTTAGATCAGGCCATCCAGCTGTCTGCTGAAGCAAGGCCAGCTAGACCAGGTTGCCCAGGGCTTTATCCTTCCATTGGGATATGGAAGGGTGACCCTGAGTAGATACTCTAAGCCTGATGTTTTCTGCTCGGTTTTGTGGTCCTTTTGCAGGCTGGCCTTTTGCACATGGCTCGTGTCCATCCTGCTCTTCTCCATGTCCATCCCACTCTACGGTGGCCACATGCTTCTGCTCACTGCCACTCTGATCCTCCTCTCGCTGCTCTTCTTCTTCACCGCGAGAAACGCCCCGAAGTGCCCCATCCAGTTCGGCCCAGTTTCCCTGAGAACAGACTACGGTGAATCCTTTTGGCTGACGTTAGCGACAGGTGAGTGCTCAGCTTGCATCTGGGGCTTTTCTTGTCCATCCCTACAGAGATGATGCCCCAACAGCATCTCATCCCTTCTTTCTCCATGGCTGGTCTCAGAAAATGATAGTTTTAGGTTAGAAGATTTTAGATTAGAATTATCAAGGTTGGGGAGAAAAAGAGATGAGCAGTCAAGAGATTTGAGTGTCTGAAGTTACCTGCTGGATAGAGATTGCCTCTGCCTTTCAGGACCCGCCCCACATCCGGGCAGCAATTGTTTTCTTTGATCAAACCAGAATTTTCCACTTTAAAACATCCACCTCCAGGGACACCAGCCCTTTCCAGTAGCAGATGGTAATGAATCCCACCTGGATACTCCTCTTTTTCAGGCTAAACAAGCCCAGGTCCTCCAGCCTTTCCCTGTGCACAGTGGGCTGCAGCCCCAACTCTCTGCCCCAGTTTATCGACCTCTCTTTTGTACTGGGGAGCCCAAAGTGATGCTAATATAGAGATGGGGAAAGAGAAATCAACACCTTCCCCTGACCTGCCAGGTGACAGCACATGTCCCTGGTGTCCAGCTGGGTCTGGATGGAGCTGAGACCCAGCAGGACTCCTCCAGTGGTGTCACTGAGTATCGCCGTGCATTGCAGGGCTGCTGTGCCTGCTCCTGGGGCTGGGCATCATCATCCTCAACTCCGTGCAGCCAGAGAAGCTGAAGATCATCTTTAGCTTGGACAAGAGCAGTGAAGAGAAGGTGTGGGACACGTCCTGCCTGCCAGCCGAGCCCAGCTGCTCTGCACAGGGTGTGCTCACGGTCCCCCTGGGTGAGCTCTGCCAGGTGACAGCCACCTAGGTCTGAGGCACAGGGGAGGCAGGGCAAGGCCTGGAGATGCTGCTCCTGAATTCACCAAATCCATCAAGAGGCCACGTGGGAAGACACATGACAAGAGCCAAGTGATGAGAATATCGAAATCTGAAAAGGTGTCTCAAATACAACAGTTTGCTTTGGTTTTTTTTTTTCTGTTTTACTGCCCTTCCCCTCTGTCCATCCCTGAGTCTTCCCCAGGATACAGAGACTAAACCAGAACAAACTGGGGAGAAAGCAAGTAACTGCAGACTCATAGAAATGAACCAAAAGAGAAGTAAAGCCCCCACAACAACCCCATCACCCTGAAGACCCTCGAAAAGTCCCCCTTGCCCTTGGATGCTCTTCCCATCAGCAGTCAGGAGGTGCAGATGGAGCTGCACCCCCCAGGGTGCCCGGTACCCAACATCTCCTCTTGGTCTGGGTGAAGAGCAGGATGGCAAAGAGGAACATGATTCAGTAGGATGCTGGAGGTACCAGGCCAGGGGGGAGGGAAGGAGAGGAGGAGGTGGGAACGGAGGTGCAACAGTGCCTTGGAGTTCAGCTATAACCAGTTAGGGACAGCGGAGCAGCACTTCCAGTCTGGGTTCCTCCTGCTCAGCTGTGGAAATGCTCGTGTCAGGGACAAGAGACACTGAAATTCTGCACGCCCAAGGCAGCCACCCACTCAGGGTTGCTGGCAGCCAACAGGACCTTGCCCACGCAGGCAGGGAGGGTGCACACTTCAGCTTTGCCCCCGCTTTACCTCTCTCAGGGTTTCATAACTTTTTTTCTGTTTTGTGCTCACTTATTTTCCCCTCTATCTCAATACAATAAGTTTGACCTGGCCTTTCACTTGCCTGTTGATAGAGGTGTCCCTCTGAGGGCTGTTGCTGTGACATGGCAGCCACAGGGAAGGGATAAAGCAAAGGCAGAGACCTTTTGTGGTCCTGAATGGGGCACCTAACCATGGCCAGCCAGTGCAGGGCAATGAAGTCAAGTCAGTGCACCCTAATTGGGTAGTGGAATATCCCCAGCAAACAAGCAGGGGGATTATGGGAGGACTTGAGCTCCTGGTGTGCCCCTGAGCATGTGGGAGGTTTGATGGGAGCAATATCCAGCCCCGCAGAGAGGTTTGCAGAGGAACCACTGTGGGCCAGGCCCTCTGGGGAGGAGGAGCTCAGCCATAGCCTCCTCTCCCATCCCATTCCAGTGGGAAGAGCCTTCAATGAGAACCTAGAGGACCCAACAGGGTTTGGAGCTGAACTCCTTCGGTTTGGGAGATCTCAGCCAGGATGTTCTCAATGACACCTACCAGGAGATGCTTCCACCTGCAGATGGACGAGAGCCACAGTGCAACAAATTTAGTCAAGTGCCTTTGATTTAGTCAATTGCAATTCAGGCCTCATAAACCTTTCCCTGGTGTGTTCCTGCCCAGGGAGCAGAGCAGTGACTGCCTGCCAGATGCCACGGTGGTTGCAGTGGCTGCCACCAGGGCAGGGGACCACGGTCCTTGCAGAGGCCCAGGCTGTGCTCCCTGAGATGCTCACAGTGTTTTTTCCATTGCTGGCACTGACTCAGGTTGGATGCCAGATTCCCTGGACACTGGGGGGCCAGAGTCCACACGGGCCAAGAGCTGGGGATTTAGTGGTGATCGTTTTACCTCTTGTTGTCCAACAGCAGCTCAGTCCAGCCAGGAAACTGAGCTGGGAGCTGCGGTGAAGGGAGGAGGTGGGACCTGCAGCAGCACAGTGCAGGGGCTGCTCAGCCACAGCTCTCACAGGGCAACTGAAGAAGCTGCTGCGACCTAGTGAGGCAAAATAATCACCCCCGAGCAATGGCCCTGGCTGTGCCCCTCCGTGTGGTGCCAAGGGAGTGTTCGTGCAGGTGGCCGGGCCCCTGACATAGCCAGCCCCGTGTGTCCTGGCCTGCCCTTGCAGTGTGTGAAGTGGTCTCTGCATCCCCCATTGTGTCACTGTCACAGCTCAGCCGGCCCCGTGCAAGACCTGCTGCAGAAATCCCGGACATCCCGCGCTTGCTCGAAGCAGACAAGACACACAGAGACCTGGTGTCTTGGTGCTCCAAACAGATCAAATTTTAAGTTTTGTTTATATGGGTTCATGCTCCTCTATGTCTGATACAAGAGGACAAAGTTTTCCTTCTGGTGAGGATGCCCTAAAGCAGGAGATGAGACTGGAGAGAGGCAATGGCCAAAAGGCTGGGAAACCCCCCAGCCTCCTGTGTCTTCCGTTCATGGGATCTGTCCCGTACCAGGCCCAATAATTTGTGGCTGGCTGTACCATTTTCCCATCAGTGTCTTCAGACCTGGTGTGTCTGGATGCAAGAAATTCTCAAGGAAGGATCCTCCTTTTCCTAAGGGAGTTTTGCCAGTTTAATCTTACAGCTTCAGTCCCAGCACTCAGCTAGTTAAAGTCCTTTTTGGGGCTCTCCTATCTCTTCACAGCTCCTCATGACAAAGATTTCTTGGTGGCTGAACTTGAAAGGTGCCAACGAGACTTTAGTCCCCATGGAAAGGATGCAGCTGCTGGGGGCTTGCCAGAAGTGCAAGACCTTCAGATGTGCCCCAGGGCCCCTTCTTAAGAAACCAGCCCCCCAAATGTCCACAGTGTTTCAAAGGACAGGGGTTTTAGCAAAGTTTCATTGAAAATAATTCCTGCACAGAACAAACCGCGATAGTGACACACAAGTATCATCTGAGAGAAATAAGTAACTGACCAGCAAGGGACTTTTCTCAGAAAGAAAGTCAAAATACTGAAATTATATACTTTATAATTAATTGGAATGAAGGTGCCCAGGTTTCCAGCATTCAGATATAGAATCCCAGAATAGTTTGAGTTGGAAGGGACCTTAAGGCTCATCTAGTTCCACCCCCTGCCATGGGCAGAGACACCTTCCACTACTCCAGGTTGCTCCAAGCCATGTCCAACTTGGCCTGGAGCACTTCCAGGGATCCAGGAGCACCCACAGCTTCTCTGGGCATCCTGTGCCAGGGCCTCACCTCCCTCACAGGAAAGAATTGCTTCCCAGTATCCCATCTAACCCTGCCCTCTGGCAGTGGGAAGCCATTTCCCCTTGTCCTGGTACTCCAGGCTCTTGTCCCCAGTGCCTCTCCAGCTCTCCTGGAGCCCCTTTAGGCCCTGGCAGGGGCTCTGAGCTCTCCCTGGAGCCTTCTCTTCTCCAGGTGAGCACCCCCAGCTCTCCCAGCCTGGCTCCAGAGCAGAGGGGCTCCAGCCCTCAGAGCATCTCCATGGCCACCTCTGGACTCACTCCAACAGCTGCACATCCTTCTCTGCACGCAGCTCTGCAGGTGGGGTCTCACCTGAGTGGGGCAGAGGGACAGATTCCCTTCCCTCCCCTGCCACTCCAGCTGGACAGGGATAACTTCATTCTTCTCTCTCCTTCCTTTCCTATGTCATCTTTTTGGCCCACACTAGTTTTGTCTAATAAAGGCCAAATTTGAAAGGGAAAAGAATCACATCACAACATCCCCCACAACAACCTCTGTGGTACATTTACTCAGTCTTTGTTTCTGGAGCAGTTTTTAATTCCAGCTCCTGCAGCATCTAGCCTGCAGAAGCTGGATCCATGCCTGGCTTTCCTGGAGCGGCAGATGCTCCCAGGGAGAAATGTTGATGCTTTGAGGTGGCTACTAAAAAATAGAGACTAGACAAAGAGTAAGGGAATAAAGGTAGGTATTTATTTGAAGGGCCTTCAAGGTACACCCTGGGGAGCCAGAGGCTATTTCCAGAATGGACCCCAAGTTGGACGACGAGTCACGAGTTTTTCACACTTTTATAGGTTTGGTCCATTTGCATATCAGCATAAATTCACCAATTAAAACTTTAGCTAATGATGTAATTTCTTCAACTTCTCCACCTCTCTTGTGGTCCTAGTTTATACCTTCGGGCCTGGGACAGTCTGAGTGTCCTTGAACAGCGAGCCCAGAAGCTTTGTTGTGTCTGTCTGGCCTAGAAGAGCAGCTAACAAGCTACAAGAAACTTCAGAGTTACACACTAAGTGATCCAGAACCTGAGAAATGTAAAAGTTAAAACCTAAGGCATCAATGTCACCCACAAAGTGTTTCTCAGTTTCAGTGGGAACAGACCAGTGGAGAATCCCTGCACTGCGCTGTGGCAGGGCATGGAGCAGGAAGGGCATTCCTCCTGGGACAGGGATCCCCAGGTGACTGTGCAGCTCAAGTCTCCGGAGCTGTGAGCTGCTCCGATGGCAGCCCGCCAGCACAGCCTGCTCCTTCCGGAGGGCACTGTCAGGGAGATACAGTCTGTGAAGGCACTTCCCAGCGAGGACCTACCCCAGTGCGGACTTCAAAAGCAGTTGGATGGGGAAATGCGTCTCTGGGGACATCAAGGAGAGTCTGTGTTCTGCCCTTTTGGGTCCATCTTCAGGGAAGGAGTGAGAACTTCCTTCTAGATGCTGTGGATTTCAGAGGGCTGAGAAGGAGACGGGTCCTTGTTAATGAAATGAGGGTTGACGAACACCTCGGGCATTTCCTGGTACTCCTCTGCTTTGTCCTCATGGAGATCAAAGAAGGCTTTCAGCAGGTCCAAGTTGAGGTGGTGCATTGCCACAACGGTGATCCCAGCCACAAAACAGAGCAGGCCTGGAAACAAACATGCTCTCTGATTGGGTTCCTGTCACTCCAGCTGTCCCCACCCGACAGCTCTCCTTGAATGGTCCCCTGCCAGAGGACAATGCCTTTGCCTATGGAAGGTCATCTTCTACTGTATAAGCTGTTCTGAGCAGCTTAAAACCCAGGCACAGGTCTGAAAACCAAGGCAAGTGATCCCAATGTCTTTGCACCTCAGGAACTATAAATGCCTCCACTGCCCTTGAGAGGGTGTTCCCCCTTTTCCCATCCCTCTCCACATTTCTGCCAGGATCTGCTTTGCCAAGGCACAAGCTGGGGCTCTGGGGAGCTGCACTTCCCACTTGGGAGGGAAGCACTGGAACTCTCGTACATCCAGAGGGACACAGTGATGACCTGGAGCACCCTGGTGTTCTCACCAATTGCGAGCATAAGCCAGAAAGATCCCCCGTAGGCTACGTGCAGGGTCCTGGTCCCAATCTGGATCAGGCACATCGGGGAGTTCCTCACGGTGGAGAACGAGAGCAGCGAGAAGATCGTGAAGGCCCCTGTGACCAGGAGCATGTATCCTCCATAAACGAGGACGGGCATGGAGAAGAGAATGTTGGAGATGATCCATGTGCAAAAGGCTACCCTGGGGAGACAAGAGAAGACCAACAGAGGAGTCATGCGAGTGCCACGGATTAGGATGCTCTATGTGAGGATTTCCATGTGGGAGAAGGAATCTGGGCTCCAGAGTGCACTGTACGGGGTGGAGAAGCTCTGTGGGCAGGCAGGAATGATCCCTAATCCCCACTCTCAGCAAGCACACGTGCAAGGCTCCCACTGTTGCACCCAAAAGGCAGAAATACAGATTTCCTCTTCCCATTGCCCAGCCCACAGACAGCACCAGCCTCAAGGAGGCTGTGTGTTTTGGTTTGGCACAACCTGGTTTTGGGTAGCGGGGGGGGCCGCAAAGATCGCTCCTGTGAGAAGCTGCTGGGAGCTTCCCACCGTGTCCGGCAGAGCCAGTGGCTGATGGCTCTGAGGATGGACATGCTGCTGGCCAGAACTGGGCCAGTGAGAGAGGCTGGTGACACCTCTGTGACGACATAGTTAAGAAGAAAATGAAAACAAAGTCATGGGATTTTTGGTTCTAGTCAGAGATGAGGAGGAGGTGAGAGCATGTGAGGGAAAACAACATGGAGACACCAAGGGCGGTGGAGAAGGAGGGGCAGGAGGTGCTCCAGGTGCCAGAGCTGAGGTTCCTCTGCAGGCTGTGGTGCAGACCACGGTGAAGCAGCTGTGCCCCTGCAGCCCATGGGTCCATGGGGGATGCAGAGATCCACCCACAGCCCCGGGGACCCACAGGGATGCAGAGATCCACCCACAGCCCCTGGGGATCCACGGGGAATGCAGAGATCCACCCACAGCCCCTGGGGATCCACGGGGAATGCAGAGATCCACCCAC
>VXAZ01009307.1:1194308-1280836 GCA_013399875.1 Gymnorhina tibicen | reverse complement strand
GGCTTATTTTACTTCTCATTTCCCTCCTCTGATTCTGTTAGTAATAAATTTCACTTAGCAACTGAGGTTGAGCCTGTTTTGCCCTTGAAATATTTCTGCCGCTCTCCTTATCTCATCCATGAAGCCTCCATTAACCCTTTTTTCCTCTTTTCCCTCCTTTTGCCCAGCTGTGGTAGGAGAGCGAGTGACTCTCGTGGGTGCCTGGCCTTGGGCCAGTGTCAAACCACGACACTGTGGCAGCCCACTCAGTGTATCTGGACCATCCCAGATCCCTGCCCTTCCACATGTGGGGCAGTGCAGACCCTGAGAGCAGCACTTGGGGCTGAGATAAACGCAGGAGCAGGCAAAGCTCTGCACTTGCTGAGGAGTTGGGCTACAGAGGAAGCACACAGCTATGGACCAAGAGGTCTTGTTCCGTGGCATCACCAGGCTCCTTCCCTAGTTTCTGTGTCCCTGCTGTCAAACACCAAGCAGGGAGAACAGCACTGCAATGGCTCTTGATGGCTGACAGTGTGGCGGAAGGGACCATCTCCTGCCAGCTGGGGACCAGCTCTCCCCCAGCCCAAGTAAGCAGTGACATATCTCTGACCTTGCCAAAGAGTCAAGATCAACTCCACAATAGCAGCAGCAACATCTTTTCCTCACCTGATCCCAATCTTAGGTACAAAATACACTCACAGGTGGAGTTGGGAGAGTTCTTCATGTGTCCACGGGCCTCTCTGGGCCACCAAGGACAGCAGCTTCATCTCCATCCATGGGGATGGTCTTCTGCCATCATCACCACATCACAGGAAGGACCTGCACCGCGGTCCTCTCTGCTGTGCTCAGCCCTGCTGGATTTGTCCAGCAGAGAGAACCAGGACTTCCTCTCTGCTCATCCTAAAGTGTCTACAGTGCCTGGCAGGGACCCCTCCATGCACACAGCTTCCCTCCCGGAAGGAAGCAATCCCACCCATCCCAAAGGCCTAGGGGAAAGGCAGCCAAGCCCTTAGCATCCCTGCATCTCCCGTGCCTGCAGCAGGGCAGGAGGGCTCACCAGAGCATGGCCGAGGCATAGTGGCCGGCGATGCGGTACTGCCTGTGCACGGCGCAGGGGCTCTGCGTGCTGAACTTCTCTGCCACGTAGAGGATGGGGCTGGGCAGCCCCTTCTCCAGCCCCTCGCTGTAGCTGCGGTCGTAATCCGCTCCAAAGTTCCAGGGAAAGTGCTCGTTGTAATTGATGGTCTCGTTGATCTGGTTCACTGGGTTTCCTGTGGGAGGGACTAGCTGAGGTCCTGCTGTGCCAGCACCTGGGCACTGCCAGCCAGGAGCATGGGCACAGCAGGGTCCCAGGAGCCTCCAGACAGACCAAGGGCCTCTGTAGAGCAGCTGGAGACCTCCTGGGGCCGTGGGCACTCCAGAGCTCCAGATGGGGACATCATGCTCACCCCTGAGTGTGACGTTCACCCCCGCCAGGCCGATGTGCAGCCCGATGTCCGCGTTCACCTGGACATGGCTGAAGGACTTGTAGGAGGTGTTTGCCTGCACCCAGCCCGTCTCCCAGTCTCCTGTGAACTGGACAACTGCCAGGAAAAATAAAGCTGGGGTTAAAGCAGGTCTGGTTCCAGGCTTTGCTGTGCTCAAGGGGAGAATCACAGGTGAGCGGCAGCATTCCCACCATGGCACTGGGAGGGAGTGCTAGGAGGGCAGGGGTGCTGATTCAGCCACCAGGATGTGCCCCAACCAGCTCCCACACCCTGCAGATCTCAGGTCCTCCCCTTGCTAAGCATCCACTCCCTGGGTCTGGGAGCAGCAGAGCTCAGATCCCCACGGATGAACATCATGACCTGATTTGTCCTTGGACATCCTCTCCAGAACTTTGCTGCAAGGTCCCCACCATGGCAAGCGCCATAGCACCCAGGAACAAGGCTCAGAGATGAGCCTGTTTGTCAGCCACGGGAACAAGGGTGAGTTTCATTTCACACATTCAGCTCCCTAAATCGCACTGCTAGTGAATAGTAAAGGTCATTGTCAAATGGAAGCAGTGGAGGGGGGTGGGAAGTGTCATCACAGCTCAGATAGTCATTCCAGCTGGGAGAAAAAGAAAAATTTGAAGCATTTCTGGTATATGTTTTTTGGAACAAGATATCCTTTTCTGAAGCACTTCCACTTTGCAGTGGGCTTCATTTTCCAACAGGAAAGTAAAGCCGACGATTTGATGTCAGGTGAACAAAACTTTCCTGAGAAAATGTTCAGTTGCTGAGTCAACTTGTGAGGGCACTGATGCAGTGGGAGCTCCACAGGAATGCTTTTTGGCTGCAGGGGGGAGGGTGCCCTGCTGCTGCCAGACAGAAACGCTGACGCTGCCTTCAGAACAATTTGTTCCTCCCGTGTGCCCAAGCAGAGCCCTGCTGCAGCCTTGTCAGGGAGTGGGGCTGGATGGCTCTCCAGGGCTGACTTGGATGGGGGGCTGGGGAGTCAGCCCCGGCCTCCACCCCTCTGCCACCTCCAGGCTGGCACCGTGTTCCCAGGCAGCTCTGGTGGCATCTCCCAGAACCTGGACATCCCCAGGATAGCAACCGCATGCCAGGATGGTCAGTGTGTCCTGCAGCTGGTCCCAGTCTGGCTACCTACTTCTAGTGCCTGGCCAAATCAGGGCTGAATCTTTTAGGTTATCATTATCCCTCTCCCTTCATCATTCCTCTCCGAGCAGTCCTGTAATCCATCTTGTCCTTCACAGCAGGAGGAATTCTTTGATTTAGGGTCAGGGTTTGTTTCTCTTGCCACCTGGCATCTTCTATCCCCTCAGTACATCTTCTCTTACCCATCCTGTTGCTCTGTCCGAGTTGGAAATCCCACTGCCTGCTTTCCACCATCAGTTATTACAGAAGATTTCCTGGGTTTTACTAAATTAAATCCTCTCCTTCATCTCCTCTGACCTTGCTCCTTGGGAGGTCTTTACCCCACTACTGCAACCTCTGCCCTGCCTGTGTCTTATTCCAACCTGCTCCCTCCACATCACTGCAAGGCTCCTCACATCCTCCAAGCACGCCCGGCTGCAGGCCCAGGCAGCACAAGAGAGCTCACGTAGTAGGTGAAATAATGGAAAATTGGTGAGGAGGATTGTAAACACACTCAACTGATGTGTAGCTGGGGTGTAGAAAAACCCACAGATCACAGTAACCACTGTCTAGCCTTGTGTGTCGGAGAAGTGGAACATCTCTGCTTAGATAGCTCAGAAGCACCTACTGAACAGGCTTCAGGTCCTGCCCTGCTACAGGTAAGATCAAAGTACATCAGTGCAGTACACCTGCACAAATCCCTGAAATACAGGTGAAAACAGCAGGTTTGGTGATCCTCTGGCATGGACTGAGCTCTGTGGTGCCAGTCCCCTCCTTGTCCCCGCTCAGTGCTGTTTTGGGGATCCCCCGGAGGGTGAGGTAATGAAAATAAATCTGCTCTTTGCATTTAATCTGCGCTTTTGTGATTGTTCCTGCACCCTGCCTGTGTCAGGTCACACACACGGTCAGAGGAACATGGGGCTGTGCAGCCTGATGGAGCTGGGGCTGGTTGAGTTATAGCCAGCAAAGCTCCTAGAAGTAACCATGGGCACCTCCGAGTGCCCTCAGCCCCCGTACCAGGCAAGGGAAAACCATTTTGGGAAGATGTGTGACTGCTTTTCAGAGCAGGGGTAAGGTAGACCCCACAACCAGCCATGGCTGTGACCCTCAGCTCACATTTCCCAGACACAGACCCTGCCCCAGGGTTTAATCCTGCCCCCAGATGCATCCCCGAGGGCTGCGCAGCACTTACCAACAATCACCACGCCCACGAAGAGGCTGAGGAGAACACGGAGAGTCCAGTACAATCTCTGCAGGGAGAGAAGTGGGACATCAGCCAGGGAGGAACAGCCCTGGCTCTCCTCCTGCCTCACCCTAAACCACCTGGGAGAGTCCCAACATCCAGAACAAGGGGAGCAGTTGCCCATCCCCAGGGTCACGCACCGCCCGTCCACGGATGCCCGGGATGATGAGCAGAAAGCTGCAAGCCAGCGTCAGGAAGACCACGATGACTATGATGGTCCTGATGTCGAACACAGCAGCCTTCCTCTGCTGCGGGTAGAAGGGGTAGACGCCATCAAAGAGAGTCATCCTGCACCTCCAGAAACCTGTGGGAGAGGAGTGGTCACAGCGGGGACCCTGCACTGCCCTGCCTGGATGCCTCCAGCCCGTGGTGGCTCAGTTCTGGAATAACCAGCTGAGGGAAGTTCACCTAAAGAGTCCCCAGAGGGACAAGGAAATGTGACGCTGCAAGCAAGCAGGCGGGTGGAATACTCCCCAGCAGAGAGCATGCCACCCAAAAGCCCTCAGTGGAGGAGAGGAGGTGCCTGGGGCAGGGCTCCAGCAGCCCAAGGAACCACGAGCCCCTGTCCTGCTGGAGCGTGAGGAGCAGCCCCACAGCAGGAACCTGCTGAGCAGCTCTTGCCCGGACAGGGCCAGGTCTTTCCCTGCAGCCAGGGCTTTCCGCTTTGGGCTGAACCCTTAGGGGAAGTGCCCAAGCCAGTGACCACTGCAGAAGTGTTTTCCTTCAAAATTATAAGGAACCACTGAAAACAAGGATTTCATAATAGCAAAATTATTCCCAGCCAAGGGCCAGCAGTGCCAAGTGGAACAAAGCCCACTACTCCCATTCCTGCCTATTTCCTCCAAGAAGCTTTTCCCCAAGAGCTGCTGGTCTGGTGAAGGAGGAAGAGGAAGGATTGGTCCTGCACTTGGTCCTGAGGGGCCAGAAGCAGCCCCTAGTCCCAGGATGTGGGTCCAAAGAACATACAAACTCCGTGAGCACATCTCAAGGCTAAAGGAAGATGAATTACGTAAGATTAAAAGATGTGTCATTCCTGCAGATGACTTTGAACTGACACTCCAGTTACAGCAATTACACACCTTCTTCCTGCACTTGAGTTAGATCTTTTCTAACAAAACTGGTAATATGCTTAGTCCTCCTGTTTTGCTTATTTAATAGCCTCTCTGCATGTAACTACCCCGGGAAGTTTGCTAAAGTCAGGCAATGCCAGAGCTGATTTGATTCATGACCAAACAGCATTTTATTCTGTCCCTGTACAGAGGAGATGATTTTATTCTCATTTTCCAGAAAGAGTATTTATCATATTTTTAGGGAAGGTCCAACCCAGAGCAATTCAGCCACAAAAAAACCAGTCCCAAATCCCTAGAAGTGAGCGGGGATCACAATAACTGTCATAAAATAGTTCGCTTGGACAGCTGAATTGCTTTTCAATACATAAAGCAATATTTGATTTGAGAATAATTTTCTGTCCAGTAACCCAGATAACAACAGCAAAGAGTTTAATGGAGACTGGGATTTTACAAAGGATCGGGACCTGAATTTATCTTGACTCTACTCCAGACTAACAGAGCTGTTGTGTGCTCTTACAAATCTTCTTTGGGGCTATTTTGCTGTAAGAGCTTTGGGTTATTTCCTTGGAGGGCCAAACCCAGAGAAGGGCAGTCTTCAAGTGCTATGATTACCTGGCAAGCAGGAGCTGCAGCTGATTCCTGATCCTACCAAAATCCAGCAAAAGTGCCCACAAAACAGTCAGAGCTGCTGCAAGAAAAGAAGTAAGTGAGCAGTTTAACCTAGATTAAATCTTAATGGCTTGAATTCCACTTGTTTCCTGGTATTTTTGCCCAAATTTCCTATGAGATACAATGAAGCAAGGAAAGATTTCCAAGTCTGTATTCACCAAAATGCAACTCTTCACAGCTTAAAAAATTAAAAAACAAGAACGTAACATGGAGAATGGTGCCTTGTTAAATCTAAATTTAACCTTCAACCAGCACCAAGGGATATTTGCATTTCTGTACGTTTTGCAACTTCTGGGACTTATTTTACAGAGAATTTCCAGGGAAACAACCCTTTTGCTGTCTGCCCATCTTTCTCCCTTGATTGCCTTTCACAGAAGACCAGCTCTTTGGCATTTTTGCAGCTTTCAAATGGAAAAGTGGTGCCTGCAGTTCACGGCAGGAGAAACTAAACTTGTTGCACCTTGGAAAGCATCCTCCACACTGAAACATTGCTGTGACCTTAGAGCCCCTGTGGTTCCCTCTGTCACAGTGTATGGAGGGAGGAAAAACTGGAAACATCTTCAAGGAAGGATCAGCAATTCGGCAGAAATAGATAATCTATCTTATGTTTTAAAATATTCTGGACTTGGAGGGAAGAAAGACAAAGGAGGCAGAAAGTTTGCCCAAACCCCAGAAGTTTCTCCTTACAGAAACTCCATTTCCCTGCTCCAGAATGAATCGAGATAAAAGGATTTTTGGAAAGGGCTCGGCCAAAAACTCCCGGTGGCAGAGCCAGCAGCAGTCCTAGCTGGGTTGCTCAGGGCTGCAGGTTTGTATTTTCCTTAGGAAAAAGAGAAATCCTGTCCCCTGGAAACTGAATCATCAGAGCTGCAATTGGCAGGTGGAGAAGGAGGAACGAGGGGGCAACCTCGCTGCACTTTCCTGACCCCGTAACAGGGTGGAATAGAAGAAACCGAGGGTTAACTCCCGATGGGAAGCATCCTCCCCTCGGGGTCCCTGCGAGCCGGGACCCCCGGAGCGCGGCGGGCAGCGCCGGGGGCCGCTCGCAAAGAGAGGGGCCGGGGCAGGGGCCGCCCCTCACACCACCACCACCTACCTCCTGCTGCTGCTGCTGCTGCTGCAGGCGGCGGCTCGGGCGGCCCCGTCCCGCACCGCGCTCTTATAGGCGGCGGCGGCGGCGCGGGCCGTATGTAACCCGCGGCACAGCCCGCCCCGCCGCACTCCCGCCGCGCCGCGCGCAGGTGAGGCCGCCGCACGCGTGTCACACCTCGGGGGACAGCGCTCGCGGGGGACCGGGCACACGCGTGTCACTGCCCAAGAGGGGGATCGGGACACGCGGGTAGCCGTCTGCGCGCGGGCTCGACGGAATCGAGGACGCGTTTGCGTGGAGAAAAGGGAGATAGAAGGGCTGGGGATGAGCGTGTCCTTGCTTGCGGGGGGGGGGGGCTGAGGGATCAGGGACACTCACGTTTCCCCGTGGGGGTGCGTCTGAGGGACACTCGTGTCCACACTTGGAAGGATGTCTGAGGAACCGAGGCCACTCGTGTCCCTGCCTGCGTGGGTGGGGTTGCTCCTCGGGATCGAGGCCACGCGTGTTCCCACTTGCGTGGAAGCTGCGGGACCGCGAGCGCGAGTGACTCCCCTGCCGGGGACGCGGTAGCCGGGGCCACGCACGCTGTTACCTGCTGCGGGGGGGTCTGTTGTCACTTCTGGAGGGGACAGGGGCTGGTGCTACTCCCCTTTTCTCTTGCTGTGGGGAGACGCCGGGATGGGGCCGTGCCCGGGGGATGGAAGGGGTCGGGCCATATCCCCATGTCACTGAGGGCTGGAGGGCTGTGGGTGATGTGTGAGGACCGTGAGACGGGGCCGTGCGTGTCCTCACCTGCAGGGTGCGGTGGAGCCACGCACATCCCTGCCGGTGAGGGAGCAGGCACGGGGCAGAGCGTGTCCCTGCGTGGGGGCAGGACGCCGCAGGCACAGGCAGAGACCACTCATGTTCCTCCAGGGGACAGAGTCCCTGCTGTGCTCTGGGGCACTGGGGCATCCGGCCCCAGGGGGAAGCTGGAGACACCACTCGTCCCTGTGTGCAGATGGTCCATGGAGTGTGCACATGTCTAGGATACTCTGGGATCCAAGGCTGGGGAGATGTAGCCTGTTCTGAAATCCCAGGACTGACTGGTGGGTTGGGGGAAGGTGGCAGCCCCCAAGTGTGTCCCACCAGCACTGGGAAGAAGAAATTAGCTGGTACTCACAAGGACCATAGGGATCAGGCTTCAGGCTTCTGGAATGCCTTGGATCTGCTGTCCTCTGTGTGACCACACTTAGGTTCTGCCGTGGGGCTGATGCTCTCTTAGGATGTTGGTGTGTTCCACAATCCCAGGTGACCTGTGGCTCTGGGGAGAGCCCAGGAGACTTTTGGAGGCTGAAGCCCTAACTTTAGGGGAGCCAGATCTGCTGGGATCAGGTGGAACAGAAGATCCTCGCTCTGTGGGAAGCTGTGTGTTTGCACTATCTAACAGACGGTTTTTGGAGGGGTGTGAAACTGCAGGCTTTGACAGGGCACAGGGATCCTCTCTGATGGGAGAAGACAAGGCTGACAAGCTTAATTTCACTACATGCAGAGGGAGGGAATGAGTTTCCAAAGGTGGCACAGGGAATCTGTGGAAAAGCAGAGCCTGGATGGCCCATCATTACAATATTCCTGGAAAGCTTGACAAGGCTGTGGAAATAATCCACACTTGGCAAGCTTTCCCTCAGCAAGCTGCACTGTGGGCTTCCAAGGTCAGTCTGCAGGATCACCACTGTTAGTGTATCACACTGGCCATGATCCAGACTGGAAATTCTCCAGAGTCTTGCATTGATAAGGCAATTAGTGGATTTTAATTTCTGGGGCATGGAGAGATAAAGGGCTCATGAGAACTGGCATCTCATCTCACCGCTTGGGACAAGAGGAATTCCCATCCCTGAGGAACAGGGAGATGTGCTCAGTGGCAGAAGGAATTTTAAAGCACTTGTTCTGCTGGAACTCTGTGAGAAGACCCAGGGGGAAGGGGGAGACAATCTGTGCTGTGGCTGTGGTGATGTGCTTTGAGCCTTGGCTTTGTGCCGTGTCTCCTGAGCCACTTCTGCGGCACCTTCAGACCTCCCTCTGGATGGGGGTTGCAACTCTGTCCATTTTGAGTCAGTTATGTCTCTGGGGTCTCCCTTCCTACAGCACAGGAGGCCACGTGGACCTCTGCACACAAGTCAACCACAACTGCTGCCAATGCTCAGGGAAGGGGCTGTTTCAACAGGGAGAGCTTTCAGGCAGGAGAGTCCCATGTGGCGATGGTGACAGGGCTCTGCCACTCCTGCCAGAGGTCACAGGCATCTCCATGTGTCACCATTAGCCAAACTTTCACGTTGTTTGTACGGGATGGGGCTCACGGAGCCTCTAGTTCCCACCAGCTGCACAGCGCAAATCTCACATCCACCAGATCGCGCTCAGCACAGGGCTGAGGGATGGAAAGGATGTGGGATGCAAGAGCTGTTGTGATGGTGAAGGAGCATGGAAATGTCACTTCTTCAGACACAACTTATTTCTAATGCAAAAGACCAAAGTACAGGAATCTCTGGCAGGACTGACCATGGCTTGCATGCTCTGCTCACAGCCTGGTGATGAGTGTTTGAATTGATGAACGTAATTAATGTGAGTGCAAATGATAATATTTAAGTCTCAGACTACTTTGTTTTCCAAGCAGACAGTGCAACATGAACTCATGTTTTGCAGTTTGCACCACTTGGAGATATAGGTGAAACATCCCCACTGCAATTCTCAGTAAATCAAAAATAAAACCTTCCTGAGTTGCTGGTAATGTGTAAGCCTTTCCAAACCCAGATATTCTTTAAGTTTTCATTAAAAAAAAAAAAAAAAAAAAAAATTAAAAGCATCACTTTGGATGTGACAGAGCGGTGTAGGAAAAGCTGAAACCTATGCGTTGCTGCATCTCTTGGCAGCACAGCTCTTCTGAAATAGTGCTGATCTTTGGATACACACTCAGACAGGGACAAAGAGCCGTATTTAGTGCAAAACCCTGTCTTGGAGTTAAATTCAGGTTTGGCATTTCTGTGCACGGAAAGCCAGTGGTTGGCGGCATTGTCACATTTGTGACTCACTTCACAGTCCAGGGCTGGGAATCCCTCTCTTCTGCCAGGTGTTGCCTGGGATTTTAAAGGTTCGGCTCCCAATGATGAAATCTGCTCTGGATCCAGGGCTTTTGTGGAAAGGGAGGTGGTAAAGCATCATGAGAAAGGCTGGTCAGGAGGGATGGCAATCAGGTTAGCTCAGAGGGGATCAAGTTGTCTTGTCTGCAGTACTCACACACTTTGGGATATCTGAATGTGTGCTGAGGCTTTTCCATCATGTTCACAGCTGGATTTTGCTTGGATGGGTCAATGCCAGAAAAATTTCCAGCTGAAATGTGCCTGTTTCTGTAATGAAGGCCTTTCTGTAACAGAGCAGGCACAACTGGATGATGAGCTGTGAGTCCGTAACTGGGATACCCCAAGGCAGGGCCACCGGTCCTGCTCCGGCAGAAAGGTGTTCTCAGGTCAGCTGACACATCCTGGCAGAACTTTCCCAAGGTGACGGGGTCTCACATGACCCCTGCCAACTTCTCACAGCCCAAATCAGGAGACACTGCTAATGGATGGTGGTAGCAGCGGGGTTTTACCCCGCAGCAGAAACCACAAAAAGGAGCTGAGGTTTTGGTCTATGCATGTTTCCAGCCTCGGGGAGCAGCCCACCTCCAGCTCCCTCCCTCTCCTCTCCATTTGCAGGTCGCTGCTTCCAAAGACCCAGCGGCCGATGCAACCCGCAGCAATGATGTTGAGTTTGGTTGTGGTTCTGGTGGGGATGTGGACCTTGGGGAGTAAGTGCAATTTTGGGGAAGGGAACCCAAGGGGAGATCCTGGGTAGCTGATGCCCCTCAGGGGAATTTCCTCTGGCCCACAGGGCATCATATCAGAGCAACTTGATCTAGTGGAAAGTGTGAATGGCGTGGCAGGGTGAATGGAACCAGATGATGTTTATGGTCCCTTCCAACCCAAATTCTATGATTATATGATTCTATGATGCAGTTTGTGAGGAGATAAGAAAAACTTGGAGCCAAGTGCAGGTTGAGAGACTGCCCTACTGCAGCTGAGATGAGTACACAGCTTGTAAGCAGGAACTGGAACTCTTTGCTAGTATTAGCAAAGTAAAAGGTAAAAGTAAAGGCAATAAAAATTAACAAGAAGGAAATAAGGCTGATGCTGACACAAAAGCACAACTCCAGAGCCAAGATCTTTCCTTGACTCACATGGGCATTGTAGGGGTCAGAAGTAAGGAGAGGTTTCTGATCCAGTGAGAGAGAAAGAGAAAAGGAATGTCTTTTGGGATTAGACTGGTGGTGGCCACAAATTGATCTGGGGACATCAGGATCACAAGCACAAATTTGTGATTTTAGCTATTGTCCCTCAAAAGGACTGCAAAACTTGTCTGTCTAAAAAAACTGCATATTTGGGAAGTTGCAGAAAGAATATGGGAAAAGATCACAATATAAATATAATTCTCTAGTGGTGATGCTTGTTTCATGCTTTTTTCTTGCTGCTCATCAAGTGGGTCCTGTCTCTTCCAGGAGCCCAGGAGAGCATTTCCTGGGAGGTCCAGCGCTACGATGGCTGGTACAACAACCTGCTGCACCACAGCCATGGCTCCGTGGGTGAGTGCCAGGCCTGGGGACAGGAATGGTGGGATGGGGCGAGGTGAGCTGCCCCTTGGGCATCTGGCTTGCTTTGTGACTGCGACAGAAACCTTTCTGACCTGAGCCCGAACCAGGCAGGTGAGCAGACAGTGCCACCTCCCACGGCCCTCAATGGTCCCCAGGTGCACCGGAGAGCCCTGTTAGAGAAGTGTGGAGGGGCCAGGCAGCCCATGTCTGGGCATTGCCACTTTTAGCTGCTGCCCAGGCACAATCTGCAGGTCACGCTGCTGTTGGATCAGCCCCAGAGCAAAGCTGTGCCTTTGTGAGATCACTCAGAATATCCAAGGCAGGGAGGACCCAGCTCTTTTCAGCAGGTGTTTCTGTGATGGTCAGGGATCCCAGTGCTGCAAAAAAACATCTTTAGCCAAAATCAGCAGGCAGTTCGATCAGGATTCAACACAAAGCGGAAGAGTTCGTGGTCCGGGAATGCTGAACCTATTGATTTTCTGCCCTGCACAGAGCTGATACCATGTGCTGGTCGGTACTGGGAGAGGCATTTGGGATTTCCCTCTGCCAGTGGTGAACTGCTTCCTCATGCTTACAGCCAGCCCATGGGCTCAACTCCAGATATCCCTGAGCCAGGGACCGGGACAGATCAGGCAGGTTCTTATCACTGAAGATTCTGAATCCTCATTTCTGGCAGCCCAGGTTGGTCACTGCTCTGGTGACACAGTGGCACAAGGTGCAGAGGTAGTTGCACAGCTTCCTCTGAGTCCAAAGGGCTCTCCCACATGACGTGTGTCACCAGCCCTTCGGTAACACAAAAGCCTGCCAGGGAAAACCAGCCCTGGCAGATCAGGTCTTCCTCTTCTAGTGCAAACAGGTCAGACCTTATCTTCTGGGAAACCACATGTGGAAACCAAGCCACAAACTAAGGCAGAAATTCAGGATTTCCCCCAGCTCTGGGGAGCTCCAGCAAATGGAGCCCACCACACTGGTGACAAGCCTTTCAAAATCAGTGAGAAATGACCTCCTGCCTCTGGGCTTTTCAGTTTTGGGACCAGCAGTGCATGCAAAGTCAGGGTGTTTCTCTCTCATCTTCTCACTTGTCTCACTCCCTCTCTGGCTGTTCCCTCTCTGGCTGTTCCCTCTCCTATTCCCTATGGTGCTGGCAAGCACCACACGTGTGTAGGACTGCACAGTCAACATGGGACAGCTCAGCATCGCTCCAGTTACCCACTGGAGCACCACCTCAGACCTCCAGGAGGCAACAGGGATGCACATAGACAAGAGAAGGACAAGTAGAAGAGAGGAAGATGGAGGATGGAGGATGGAGGATCCCTCCCGGTTTTAGGAGGACTGATCCCAGTGTTGCAAGAAGTTTTGGGTGACGACACCAAAACTTGCATGTTCTTGGCCACTCTAAGAACCTGTGCTATCCTCTGACCCTCTTCTGGGACCTGCACACATAGCTGTGTATCCTGCTATGGCTGTGCCTCCCACTGGGTACCACAGAACCTCTTCCATGTTTTTCGGTGCTGCAGGGGCCAGGCTGCTGCGTCTCCTGCCAGCCAACTATGCAGACGGTGTCTACCAGGCATTGCAGGAGCCCCACGTGCCCAACGCTCGCCAGCTCAGCAATGCGGTGGCACGGGGCCCCTCGGGGCTGCCCTCCCACAGGAACACAACCGTGCTGGCTGTCTTCTTCGGTAAGAGCTGGGGCCCAACACCGACTGGAAAAATGATGGTTTGGTTGGAAAAATGTTGGTTTCTCACACACCCAAGGCCATGCATCGGAGCGCTCCTCACCCAGCCCTCCGTAGCAGACCCACAAAGGTGTGGATATCAGCCCCACAAAGCCTTGTGTACCACTGTACCACAGCACTATCCAGCCGGGAGAGTTTGTGTGGATTTTCAGCGACCTTTGCCAGTTGACCCAAGTGCTGATATTTGTCAGTTAGGAACTACCTCATTTGTTTTAGCAGTGGAGTTTCCCCATGGCAAAAACACCGGACAGGTCTGATAAGAGCCATGCTGGGCTGAACTGCTGCAAGTTGGAGCAGTTTTTTCTGTCTCCCAGGAGCTCAGTGGGGTCTTAGGTCTCCAGGCCTGGAAATTTCTGTCTCTGGGAAATCATAAAATCCCAGGATGTTTGGGTTGGAAGGGACCTCAATGGTCATCTTTTTCCACCTGGCCAGGTGTCTCCAAGCCCTGTTCAACCTGGCCTTGATCACCCTTCCTGCACATGATGGTCCCCTCAGCCCACCTACAGCTGCCCACCCTGATGTCCTTCTCCACATGCTGGGGACAGTCCTCGCAGCTGCTGACCATGCTTTGGTCTCTGTCAGGTTTCCATGTGCTCTTGGACATCCTGGAGGTGGAGAAACCTGGCTGCCCTGCTGAGTTCCTCAACATCTACATCCCACCTGGAGACCCAGTGTTTGACCCTGCCGGCACTGGAGATGTGGTCCTGCCCTTCCAGCGCATTCGCTGGGCAGCAGAGACGGGGCAGAGCCCCAACAATCCCCGGGAACAGGTAGGTGTGATTTGCTCTGCTCTTTGCCTTTCATCTAAATTCTTCTTCGTCCACCATTGGGGTCTGTAGCAGCCAAGACAATTTGCAGAAATAAAATGAGAGCACCACTATTTCCCTAAAAATATACATCTCTCAAGTGTTTGAACCAATGAAATGAACCCAAAGTCAACCTCCAAGTTTCACATTGAGCAACACTAGTAGTTGCCCAAGGTCAAAGCATTTCCCGGACAAAGAAAAGGTAATTAAGTCAGTTAATCATTGCACATTATTTTAGGCACCAAGTCCTATCTTTAATAATGTATCGCAAAGCTGAGCTGGCACTGCCATAAAGTTGTAATGCTTCTCTGAATTTTAGTCATTTTGGAAAATAAATCCAGGTTTTCCCCCAGTTTCTCTGGATTTTGCTGTTCTGCTTGTGTTCCCCAGATTTCTTTCATGCTGGAGATCTTCCCAGCCAAAATCACCAAACTGAAATATCCCCCTGAACCTTTCACATGACAAACCCTGAAGAGGGTTTGTTTAGCAAGTCATGTTTTTATCATCATTTAAAAGCTTAAAAAAATGGAAACTACAGCTTGTTTTCAGAATGAAAATGATGCTTCCATGCAAACATTTGGCAGGGGAGATACTCAACATGCTGCCAGGACAGTGGGACTTCCTGCTGTGAGGTCAGCTCTGGTGTTCCTAGTTTCCCCAGAGATGGGTTTTGTCTCCTTCCAGCCTACACAGGGACTTACAGATGTCTGCTTCTGGGCATAGTCAAAAAATTGGGGAAAAAACCAACCCCAAAAGGACTTTTGAAAAGCCTGGACCTAGTCTTTTCCTCTACCTGGCACTAATTCCCAAAGTTTGCACAGAGATTGTCTATGTATTTTTCTGCTTCCTGAAAGCTCTTGTTAAAACAGGGTTTAAACAGACTGCTTTGCAAGAACAGAAGAGACAGACTGGGGCTTTCCAGACCTCTTTTTTACACCTTTCCAGGGAAATCCTGGCACCTGTTAATGCCTGTTCCTTGTACCTGCCCTAGACCAACGAGGTGACAGGCTGGCTGGACGGCAGCTCCATCTATGGCTCCTTGCACTCCTGGAGCGATGCCCTGAGGAGCTTCTCGGGGGGACAGCTGGCATCAGGGCCCAACAGGAGCCTCCCGAGGCAGACGGACGGGAAGGTTCCCATGTGGAAGGCACTGGATCCGTCCACGGGACAGGGTGGTCCCCAAGGGATCTACGGTAATGGTGGCATTCAAATAGTTTTTCATCCCTGACTGGGAGCAGGGGGAGCAGGAGGTCCCTGGAGCTGAGCCCAGAGTGGACCCCAGGAAAGGGAAAGGGCAGGAGACGCAGGGAGGCAGGACACATGGGTCAGGAGGGCTGTGGGAGAGCAGGCAATTTCCCAAGGGGGAGGAAGATTTGAGCCCCAGTGAAGACATCCCAGCAAGGACACACCAGAAACTCCAGAGGCCACATGCCCAGGAGGCAATGTCAGAGACCAGCTCTGATCCCAGGCGAACTCCTCTGGGGAAAAGGGCTGCTGCTGATACAAGCCTGCTCAGCTTGCTTTGAGTTCCTCACCTGCCCAATCTTTGCTCCATGCTGGGGGCCCGGTGCTGCTTCTCACTTGCTCGGGTTGCTGGTCTTGCCCGGGGAGGAAGGAAAGGCGAGGGGATGAGGGGACACTGGGCTGCATCCACAGGGCTAGGTGTGCTCCTCCAGCCACGGGCAAAGCTAGGCCCAGTGGTGACATTCCCCGCTGATGGTCATGGTGGCTCTTGCAGACCTGGGGAGTGCCTGGGGGAACGAGAACCCCTTCCTGCAGGCTGAGAGCATCGCCTGGTTTCGGTACCACAACCACCTGGCCACAGCACTGGCCCAGAAGCATCCTGCCTGGTCTGATGAGGATCTCTTCCAGCACACTCGCAAGAGGGTCATCGCCACTTTCCAGGTGAGCGATGGGACCCCTCGGCTCTGCTGGGACCCCCAACATCCTGCATGGTTCTGGCCCTGACCCAGCTTCCCTATTCCCTAGAGCATTGTTCTGTATGAGTGGCTGCCAACCCTGCTGGGCACACAGGTCCCACAGTACCAAGGTAGGCAGGCAATGGAGTGTTGGAAGCAGGGGTAGGGGGGCCAAGGGAGAAGGTGGGTGGGAGGGAGAGGGAGCTTGGCCCCTTTTCCCTCCAGCCTGGCTGCTGCCCCACAGGTTATCAGCAGCACCTGGACCCCAGCCTCTCTCCAGAGTTTGTGGCGGCCGCGGGGCAATTCCTGGCCACCATGGTGCCTCCAGGTGTTTACAAGAGGTAGGAGCAGCCCGGCGGGACTATGGGACTGCAGTGCCTGTGTCAGGGGAGGGAATGCCCAAGCTGGGTTGGTGGTTGGGAATGGTCTTTGTTGGGATGGTCTCTGTCCCTTCCCCATGTCCTGCCCTTGGCTGAGACAGCCAAGCCCTGTCAGTTCCAGGCAGCCCTGGCTCAGGGCTGTGGGTCCAATCCTTCTCTGTTGTTCCAGAGACACCAAGTGCCAATTCCAGAATGTGTCCGTCTCCAGTGGCTCATTCCCAGCAGTGCGGCTCTGCAACAGCTACTGGAGCAGAGAGGTACAGGGGAGGGAGCATGGGGGTCCTGAGGATGTGGCAGGCTGGCCAGGGGGCTTCATCCCTTGCTCTGTGTTACGGGGGACCCCCACAGGGGTCTGAAAGGGAAATTAGGTGCAGAGTATGAGAGCCAGACAAGCGGTGAGAGATCCTCCCCATGCAGCATCGCCAGCCTTCAGCTGTGTCAGGCTCAGACCTCAAGGCTGAGCTGATCTGGAGAAAATGAGCCTGGAAGAAGTCCCCAATTCCCCTATACCATGGATCTGCACCCCTGGGGGCACCAGTTCAGGGTTGTGGGGCTACTTTCTGTCCTCCCTCATGCAAGAGGAATCACTTGCTCTTCCCATACCTCTCAGAGCCCCGGGCTGCAGCAGGCAGAAGATGTGGACAACCTCCTGCTGGGGATGAGCTCACAGATCGCAGAGCGGGAGGACAACATTGTGGTGGAAGATCTCCAAGGTCTGTACTGCAGCTGTGCCTTGGTGGGGGACCCCCACGCCTGAGGCTGTGCTGGGGGCAAGGTGGGGAGGTAGGTCCCATTGCCTCCTCCACAGCATCCAGTGACACGCTTCAGCTTCAGCCTTGTTAATGGAGGTGCAGAGAGCTACAGGACACATCAAGCATGTCCGTGGGACCATTCCGGCAAGGGCACGGAGATGATCTCCATGTTTGGCAGAGCCCATGGCAGAGGACAAGGCCAGCCCAGCAGCTTTGGCAGTTGGGGTGGCTCCTCTGGCTCTGCCTTGCCCTCACCATGGCTTCAATTCCACCCACAGATTACTGGTATGGGCCCCTGAAGTACTCCCGCACCGACTATGTGGCCAGCTGGGTTCAGCGTGGGCGAGACCTTGGCCTGCCAACCTATAACCAAGTCCGGGAGCGACTTGGGTTGAAACCTCTCCAGAACTGGTCAAACCTTGCCTCACACCTGGAGCCCCAGGTAACAGGGAACTGGTCTGGGCAAGGAATATATGTGGGCCAAAGGATGATGGGCCATTCCAGGCAGGAACTGAATTCTGCAGCATCATAGGAAGAGGGAGATCAGTGCATGTCCTGCCCTGACTGATTTTCATGCCTGCAGGGGAGTAACTGTGTAATTTTAATTCTTCCATTGGGGTAACTGTGTAATTACATGGCATGAATAAATCATCCTGCCCCGGTGCTAAACTCCCGTGCCACCAGGCACTCTGCTCCTCCTAGAGCTGAGATGCTCTGGGAGCAATGCTCAGTCGCTCAAGTTCAAGCCATGAGCTTGAGGCATTGTGAGGCTCAGCATCCTCCTAGTCCACAGAAGTGTGTGATGCCTGGGAAATGCTCATTCCTTACACCTCCTAAGGCTTGCCAAGACTTTCTGATGCCCTGGCAGAATTCCCTGTGCTCACACACGTGTGGTGGGGGTTTCTCACCAGGCCCTGCAGAAGGTCGCTGCCCTGTATGCCAACAATGTGGCTAGGCTGGAGCTGCTCCCTGGAGGCATGCTGGAGGCTGATGGCTCCCTCTTCTCTACCATCATCCTGGACCAGTTTGTGCGCCTGCGTGATAGCGACAGGTTTTGGTTTGAAAACACCAAGAATGGGTAATGGCCTTGTCCCTATCTGGCAGCTGCTCTGCAAACCCCAGTAACACATGGAAACTGGAGGAAAAAGCATCCTCCAGCTTCCTCAGTTCCCTCCTCTTGCTGGTCAGTGACACCTGGGGCCACCACTTGTCTCCATGTCCTTTTCCTCAGGCTCTTCACAGAGGAGGAAATCAAGGAGATCCGTAACACCACCTTTCACAGTGTCCTGACTGCCGTCACCTATGCCAGATCCACAGACCTCCAGCCCCACGTATTCATCTGGAGAGAGGGTGAGTGCACCATGCACTGGGAGGGCGCAGGGAGGGAACGGCTCCAGCAAGGCAGCAAGAAAAGCAGAGTCATCCCGGTGACACAGCCAGCGACTCAGTGACACAGGGAACACATCAGGTTTGGAGTTTCTCAAGCCTCACACCTTCTATGACCCTAAATCAGCAAAATGGGCACAAAATACACGGGTTACTTGTGAGCAAGACGTTGATGCATGATGCAGATGTTGAAAGAGAGCTGAAGTGCAGGCATAATCCCAAGGGGAAAATGCATATTACTGTGTTCGGCAATATGCTTTTTTCCTCTTGGAATCTTGCCACACTCTGCCCATTTACTGTAAGCATTTCATTTGGGTCACATTCCCGCCCTTGAAAGGTGTTTTTGTTTCCTTCGTGTGCATTCCTTGTAATCACACCAGGAGGACTCCCTGGATTTCCAGCATCCAGATGAGCGGAGGCTGTGAGCCCCAGTTTGCTGTGGCCTGGGGTGCCCCTTGGTCAGCCCATCCCATCAGGAAAGGTGATGGTGCTGAACCTCCAGAGCACTAGAGTCCAGTTCTGTGCTTGGTTTGCTGTGGCAGGCAAAGGTTGAACCCAAACCCAAAGGCTGTCCCCGGGATCTGGAGTTTAACTCAAGCACCCCAGTTTTGCAGAGCTCCCTGAGTCACTCAGTCACGAACCCCATCAGCATCTTAATGCAGAGGTTCCTAGGGGCGGTGCAGGTGAGCTGGGTACAAGGTCACTGACACTCACAGCCTGTTTCCCCCTTGCAGGGGACCCATGCCCCCAGCCCCAGCAGCTGACAGCTCAGCACCTGGCCAACTGCACACCCATGATGGTGCTGGACTACTTTGCCGGCAGCGGTGCAGGCTTCGGGATCATCATCGTCGTCCTCTGCTGTCTGCCCCTGGGTTTGTCACTCTGTTTCTTAACCCTTCCCCTGTTTCACCTCTCCACCCGAGAAAGGGGCTGAGTGCCCATGGACAAAGCACCTCCCAGCAGGAGCTGCTGAGTCACTGTCACTCCTGAGGTGCTTGAGATGGCAAGGTCCTTGGGCACCAGGAGGGAGTGGGAAGGAGCTCTGTGATCTCTCATGCTTCCTTTTCTCATGTGTCCCCAGTGACTCTGTTCGTTGCCTGGGTTGTTGCCACTTTCCGCAAGAGAGATTTCAAGAAGCTGCAGAGGAAGCAGGGCACTAGCGTGCGCAGGGAGGTGTGCAGCGAGGCCATACATGGTGAGGTGGCACTATCAACCCTGCGATGGCATCTGGTGATGCTGCTGCAGTCAGGGCACACACTGAGGCAGGGCTGGGCCTGGGGCTTATACCCAAATGGGATGTAAGGAGGAACTGTTTCCCCAGGAGCATAGTCAAGCAGTGGAACAGGGAGCCCAGAGAGCTTTGGTAGCCCATCCTATCCAAGACCTGACCAGATAAAGCATTGAGCAGACTGACCTGTGGCAGGTCCTACTTTGGGCAGGAGGTTGGGCAAGATACCCTTCCAACCTGAGTCATCCTATGCCCCTCTAATTCCAATCCTCCCCAGATCACACCTTGCCTGAAGGAAACCTGTGTAGAGCAATTTCACCAGTAACTCCAGGACAGGGACTGTATCTCCTTGCTCTGCACACTGGAAAAATCCTGCCTGCCTGCTCCATAGTCTGTACTCCTCCTGTGTCCATGTGCTTGAGCTCTGCAGTTAGGAGATCATCATTATTCCTTTAAGATGTGCCTGGTTATGGAATCACTCCCAAACTCTCGGTGAAGGAGGTTCTGGGATTAGTAGGAGCCTTTCCAGCTGATCCTGTGCTCTCTCCCACCAGCCATGGAGTGGCATGGGCCCAAGACTGACAACTCCCCTGTCTACATTCAGCTCCAAGCTGACAAAGTGCTCAAAGTGCTGGATAGCAGAGGGTCTGTGCTCCGGAGCATCAACCTGAAAGTCCACCAAAGAGTGGAGGTGATCCTCTCCAACAACAAAGGGAACAAAACTCTGCTCCTGAAGAGCCCCAAGGAGTACGACCTGGTGAGTACCATGGTGCCTGGGTTATGACACCTTCTCCTGGACCCTCCACAGTCCTCTGCATCACTCAGCTGGGGGCACTGGGAGCAGTGTAAGTCCTTGAAGGGAGGTTGTGGTCTCCTGAGAACCACCAGGTCCAGAAAATACCATGGAGCTGAGCCTCTGATGATCACAGCCAGTTGGTGGGTCCTTTGCAGGTGCTGCTCTTCAGTGAGGAGGCCGAGAGGAGTGTCTTTGTCAGGAAGCTAGGAGACTACTTGAAGGAGAGCAGATATGACCTGCATCTGTCTGAGATGAAGGAGCAGAGCCTGATGAAACGGGCAGTCACCCAGGAGCAGAGAAAACAAATTCTGGAGACTTTCTTCAGGCACCTGTTTGCTCAGGTATGTAGAGGTGTAGCAAGCCCTGATGTGTGGGAGAAGGTATTTCTGTACTGATTAAGCAATGAACGCTGGGGCTGGTGGTCTCTGTAAGAGCTGATAAGCCACACACAAGGAAGCTGCCAATACTTCCAGGACTGAGGGACATTTTCCTTTGCAGAAGACAAAGGGAGATCTGTTGCAGTGATACAAGTGTCTAAAGTGGCGAAGAGACTTCTGGGTTGTGTAACAGGTCTCCAGAGTGGTCAGTTGCGTGGAGTGTGAAAAGTCACGTTGTGTAGGAGAGACACAGGACTTTCCCCATGGTATCTGCCATGAGTTTTGTGCCAAGGAGCCACCAGTCTTTGTGCAATAGGTCAGAAAGGAAACACCAGCCTTCTGCTCTGCCATCACTCACAGGATTTCTTTTGTGGGACACAACCTGCAGGTGCTGGAAATCGACAGATCCGATGCCGGGGAGCTCAGCTTTGAATCTTCACAGAAGGCAAGGGAGTCTCTAACGTGTGAGCTGAGCAGGGCTGAGTTTGCTGAAGCCCTGGGGCTCAAAGACCACTCCATGTTTGTGGAGTCCATGTTCTCCCTGGCTGATAAAGATGGCAATGGCTACATCTCCTTCCGGGAATTCCTCGACATCTTGGTGGTCTTCATGAAAGGTGGGAGCTGGAGCTGGTTAATGCCTCCATCTGCTGCCCTTGGCCTAGAGGCTCTGTCAGAGTGGAGGACAAGATTCAACCAGCAGGTCAACTGCCGCCGATTAAAATTCCCTTCACTCAGGACAGCTTCAGCTTGGGTTATGGGGCATGAGGGTGTAATTGTGTTTTCTGGAAGATGGTTCATGAGGAGAGCTGTCTTCCACCACCACAGACATGTCTGCCCTGTCTCTTGAAGGGGCTGTGCATCCTGTACTTGAGAGATCATAGCAACTGTGTCTGATATCTGATTCTCCCTAAATGACCACTGGAAATGTGGATTCATAGGAGGAGGTGTTGAATGCCAGATTCAATCAAAACAACTCCCAGAAAAATCATTGCTGTGCAAAAGCACACTTTGACTTTGAAAAACAATGCACAAGAAAGAATGTGTGTTTACCCAATATTTTACCTTAAGAAAGTCAAGTGGAAGGGTGAGGCTTCACTGCTGCAGGTCCAGACACTCAAACACAACATATGAAAGCATCTTTGTTGATGAAAATAGGATCTTGTTCTTTGCCTCTCTCCCTCCCACCAGGGTCCCCAGAGGAGAAGTCCAAGGTGATGTTCAGGATGTATGACATTGATGAGAATGGGTTCCTCTCCAAGGAAGAGTTTCTGAGGATGCTCAGGTACTCTTCCTCCTCTCTCCTAATGTTTTCACAATGCTTATAGACATGTCTTCAGAAGCAGCTCGCAGTTTCTCTGCTTCAGGCCCCATGAAGACCATGGGCTCAACACTTGCAACCAAGAGCCCATTTCTCCCATGAAACTGGTCTGGGACTCTGCCCTGTGTTATTTAAGGGACTCAGCTGGTGTTCCAATCTCACCTCCTTGCTCCAGGTCCTTCATTGAGATCTCCAACAACTGCCTGTCAAGAGAACAGGCAGAGCAGGTGACTGAGTCCATGTTTCGGGCCTCGGGGTTTCAGGACAAGGATGAGCTGACATGGGAGAATTTTCATTACATGCTGCGGGACCACGACAGCGAGCTTCGGCTCACCCAGCTCTGTGTCAAAGGTCAGTGGGCATGAGCACTGGGATCCCCCAGGTTCTGCAAGGCTGGAGGCAATGGCAGCACCCAGTATGGCACGCTCAAATCCTGGCCTCCCCCAACCCAATCGCAGTAATGGGGCATCAGCTGTTGCTTCATGTGTGGCATGTTTGGGACAGTTCAGAGCTTTCTCCTGCCCACAGGAGATTCCTAAACTTTGTCTTGCACCCTCTGAATAGCTGTTTGTCCTTTTGTCTCCTCAAAGGTGTCCCTGAGGTGTTCAAGCAAAATCTGCAAAATTGTGTCTCCTTCATAAAAAAGAAAGAGCCGAAAGGGTAAGCTCCCTTCCTTAGTGTCACTGTTGCTATTCCTTCTCTTTCTGCCCTGGCTCACATCTATCCTTCACCCCAAGCCTTCCAACAAATGCTCCCACCACATCCTGGAACTCCCAGCGCTGGGGAAGGGGTGGGAGATGCGTGCTGGGCGCTGCAGTGGAGCTGCCATCCTCCTCCTCAGGCACAGCCAGAGGGGAGGAATTGCCTCCTGCAGAGCCTTGTTGCATCCTCTGTGTGGAGATGGGAGTCCTGCCTTGCTTTTCAGAGGGAGGGGTTATCTTGGAGTGAATCCAGACCATGTGCAATTAAAGTTAATGCAAGGAGGCTTGTGGGAAAAAGCTGGACACGTTCCCAGCTGAGCGTGAGACAGGAAAAAAAGGGGAAACTTTCGGCAAGCACTTCTGGCAAGTAGAGCTTTGGGCTAGACACAGCTCTATTTCCACAGAACCATCTCAGAGGAGAAGAAAGACCCAAAACTGGACACTGTGAGTCACTACATGGAGCGAAAAGGCCAAGAACTGAGGAAGAGACCAGGAAGAAAGTGAGTCCCCTCGCCAGCTGTGCCTCTGGGGCTCGGGCTCAGCCTGTTTGCTGTTTCTCACATCTCCATGTCAGACTGGGTAGCCCTCCAGTCAAATGACACTACTCCAAGGAGGCACTCTTTGGCCAAGGAACTACAGAAACAGTCCCATCGTGGCAGGACAGTGCCGTAGCTGGGTCTGGGTGATAGACCTCTAAAAAAAAAAAAAACCTAATGAAGTGGACAACTCCAGAGGTTGGGATAGTGGTTTTTAGAGAGGGGTCTTGTCTGACAGTTCCTGCCTGTGCTCCTCTGCCCCTTGGGATGCTGCTGGTTCACCTGGGCTGCCTAAAGAGCTGCAGGAGGAAATTTGGTCCTCCCTGCTGTGGCAGCAGCAAGCATTTCTTCAAGGAAGCAGTTCAGCCGTTGTTATTGATGGCCAGAATATCTTGGTTTGCCTTAATTGCACCAATTAAGGAACTTCCCCTTTTGTGGGATAATTTTAGACGGTTGAATATTACCATGAAATTTTCTTTTACAGTTCTTATCTACAGTTCCATTTGTGAATCACTCTCTCCACATTTGTTATCAGCTTCTGAAGGCACTGTAGAGCAGGCTGACCTGAGATCACCCTCTGATGGTGTGCTCTGCAGGTCACCCCTGTCACTGATGTGCAGGGGTGATCACAATACTTTGGGAGGAAACCCAACCCAATGGGCTCTGAGCCATTCCTTGCCGGGAAAACCTCGCGGTGACACCAGCACTCTTGTATTTGCCAGGGCAAACCAGTACCAGCTGCATCTATACACGGAAGCACAACGGAAGAAGTACGAGAGGAACAGAGTTCAGCAGAAGATCCAGGAGTTCAAGCGCTTTGTTGAGAATTACCGACGCCACATTGTTTGTGTTGTCCTCTTCTCCGCCATCACCGCCGGCGTCTTTGCAGAGAGAGCCTACTGTGAGTGCCCGCCCAGCCCCACTGTGGGGGGGCGTGGGCTTGGAGCCTCAGAGCTGCTGGTTGCCTGAGGCATGATGGGGAGTTGTTCGGCACAGCTTTGGGCAACAGTGTCAGTCCTCCCCCGGAATGACCAAAGGACCACTGAGGTTGGAAGGGATCTCTGGAAGGGCCTGGTCCAGTGCCCTGCTCAGAGCAAGCCCTTTTCCAAAGCTGGAATGAGACTGCTGAAGGCCTTGTCTAGAGAAGGTGTGAAGAGTTTCAAAGCTGGTGATTTTACCACTTTGCTAGGCCTGTGCTAGTTTTTGACCGTCCTCCCTGTGAAGAGTTTTTATTTTACATCAAACCTGAATTTTCTACAGTGAAACTCATGCTCTTGCCTCACATCCTTCCACTCTGCATCCTTGAGAAAGACTTGCTCTGTGCACCCATGAAATGGCTGCAGACAGCCAGCTTCCCTGACCCATGTCCTCCAGCCTGAACAAGCCCATTTCCCTCAGCCTTTCCCTTACATGATGTCCTCCAGCTCCCACCCATCTTGGCGGTCTCCACTGGACTCATTCCAGTTTATGGACACCTCTTATATTGGATTCCCCAACTGAGGCCACAGTCCCAAGGTGTAGATTCCCAGGTGGACATTCTCCTCCCTGGATCTCCAGGGACACTCTGTCATCCAGCAGTTCTGGGTTGTTGTGCCCCTTTTCCCACACAAACCCATCCCTGGTGTCCTCTTTTTGGTGGAGTCACACAGGTGGCTATCCCCTTGCAGGAAGGATCATGGCCCTCAGCGCCAGGCACGTGACACCCCCTCCGCTCTCTCTCCCCAGACTACGCCTTTGCATCCCCCAGCACTGGAATTGCACAGACCACCTTTGTGGGGATCATCATCTCCCGGGGATCAGCTGCCTCCATCTCCTTCATGTACTCCTACATCCTGCTTACCATGTGCCGCAACCTCATCACCGTCCTGCGGGAGACCTTCCTCAATCACTACATCCCCTTCGATGCCGCCGTCGACTTCCACCGCTGGATTGCCATGGCAGCCCTGATTTTCTCAGGTAGGTGAGCTGCTGGGGGATGTGCCACCCACAAGCAGAGGACCAGCCCATCATGGCATGGCAGGACCAGGCAGAAGCTTAAAGACCTTGCAGAGACACAGATGCCTTGCACTACAGAAGAGGAGGCATCTCCGGGTCCCTGGGGACATCAGCAGAGTCTGACACATCTCCCTCCACATCAAGTGATGCTTCTTTCTCCGTGTTTTTGTCTCTTACAGTGCTTCACTCTGCGGGTCACGTAGTGAACGTCTACATCTTCTCAGTCACGCCTCTCAGTGTGCTGTCCTGCCTCTTCTCCAGTGTCTTTACAAATGATGGGTAAGTGGAATTTAAAGCAGAGTCCAGACAGAGTGTCCTGGGCATGGACAGAAGTGAAAATGGAAACCATTAGTTCATTCTGGTCACTCCATGGTGCAATCTCTTGTCTTTCTCCAGGTCACAGCTCCCACAGAAATATTACTGGTGGTTCTTCCAGACTGTTCCAGGTGAGAACACCTAGCACACCTCTGCTCAGGACGAGCAGCCCTCTGCCCAGCCCAGGTAGAGCCCCTGTGGGGCTGCCCTGTTCCCATCTACAGGACTCCCCACTCTTCCTCTCACAGGCATGACAGGAGTGCTGCTGCTCGTGGTCCTCGCTGTGATGTACGTGTTTGCCACCCACCACTTCCGACGTGTCAGCTTTCAGGGCTTTTGGATCACTCACCACCTCTACGTGCTGCTCTACATCCTGGTAAAGGATTTGGGCTGGAAGGGAGGATGGTGCCAATGCACTGCAGGCCTGTAGGTCAAGTCAGTGCAGCTGATGAGATGGAATAGCTGGGATGGTCCCAAGGGAGATGGTGGCTCCACTCCTGGCTCCCCATTGCTGTTGGGGACCACCAGACCACCAACACCAAATCATCCCTGGGGTGACGACTCGCCTTGCTAAAGGGTTCTGCTCCCTGCCCAGGTCATCATCCACGGCAGCTACGCACTGATCCAGCAGCCCCGTTTCTATATCTACTTCATCATCCCGGCTCTTATCTACAGTGCAGACAAGCTGCACAGCCTGAGCAGGAAGAAGGTGGAGATTAGTGTGGTGAAAGCTGAGCTCCTGCCCTCAGGTATCACAACATCCCTGGTCACACAGCACCAGCCCAGCCCAGGCTTCCCGCAAGAACATCAGGGGCTGCAGCGATGCGGGAACATCAACTCCTCAACATCTCCACCTTAACGGAGCCCCCTTCCCCATCTCCCCACAGGTGTCACCCACCTGCAGTTCCAGCGGCCACAGGACTTTGACTACAAGTCCGGGCAGTGGGTGCGCATTGCCTGCGTGGCTCTGGGCACCACTGAGTACCACCCCTTCACACTGACCTCGGCGCCGCACGACGACACGCTGAGCCTGCACATCCGTGCCGTGGGGCCCTGGACCACCCGTCTGCGGCAGCTCTACTCTCCTGAGAACCTGGCCCTTCTCGGCACACTGCCCAAGGTGAGCCCTGAACAGGATGTCACCCATGAGAACATCTGAGCCCAAGAGCATCTCGGCAATGGGTTGTGACAAGCCTGAGGCTCTTCTCCCGCCCTGAGGACAGCCAGGACCCGGGCAAGCAGAGACTTCCGCTAACAGCTGACTCCCTTCCAGCTCTACCTGGACGGGCCCTTCGGGGAGGGCCACCAGGAGTGGAACAAGTTTGAGGTGTCGGTGTTGGTGGGAGGAGGCATCGGGGTGACGCCCTTCGCATCCATTCTCAAGGACCTGGTCTTCAAGTCATCCATAAACTCCAAGCTGCTGTGTAAGAAGGTAAGAGAAGGTATCTGAAAGATGAGCCCCCCTGAGAGGTTGGACTTGATGATCTCAGACATCTTTTCCAACCTAACTTATTCCATGATTCCGTGATGCCTCTTGCTGCTGCTGGCCTCTTTGGGGGTAAAAACCTCTGTGGAGTCCATGGACACTTGTAAGGATGCTGGCCCCACTCTGAGCCTCATCCCAATGTGCCACAGATCTACTTCATCTGGGTGACGCGCACGCAGCGGCAGTTTGAGTGGCTGACGGACATCATCCGGGACGTGGAAGAGTCAGACAAGAACAACTTGGTCTCTGTGCACATCTACATCACACAGCTGGCCGAGAAGTTCGATCTGCGCACCACCATGCTGGTGAGCCTGGACATCCAATGGGAAGGATGCCAGGCCATGCCACGCCATGCCAGGCTGTGCAGGGCCGTGCTGGGCTGTGCTGGGCCATCTGACATGCACCGATCTCTCTTTCAGTACATCTGTGAGCGGCACTTCCAGAAGGTGCTGAACAAGAGCCTGTTCACAGGGCTGCGCTCCATCACCCACTTTGGGCGCCCTCCCTTCGTACCCTTTTTCAACTCGCTGCAAGAGGTGCACTCTGAGGTCAGTGTCCGGCTGGGGACAGGAGGAGGTGCACCCACTGGCCAGCGTGGAGGACTGGTCCCAGCCTGTCCCCAAGGTCCTGGAGACCTCAGTGGTATCTGCACCAAGAACGGGGCGGAAGGGGAATGAATCCTGCTTTTCCTCTGGAGCCAGGCTGAGCTGCAAGAGTCAGCAATGCCCCATACCAGCCAAACACCCCCTGCTTTGGCAGGACCCCAGCTGCAACCACTGACCAGAGCTGGGGGGCTCCCATCCTTCCTCCACAGCCCTGGTAGCTCCAGGGGGAGGTGACAACCTCCCCGAAAGCTTCTGGAGGCTAAGACGCTGTTCAGTCAGCATCCATGCCCAAAGCTGTCAGAGAGTAAGGGATCAAGGGGGGCTGGACTGTGGGGAGAACTGGTGCTGCAGTCTGACCCCTCTGCCTCCCTCCTTCCCCAGGTGCAAAAGATCGGGGTGTTCAGTTGTGGCCCGCCCGGGATGACAAAGAGCGTGGAACAGGCTTGCCGGCAGGTGAACAAGAAGGACCAGACCTACTTTGCTCATCACTATGAGAATTTCTGACCCTACCCCACACTCTTTCACCCTCTGGCTGCAGTCTGCATCGTCACACCCCAGCACCTGGCAGCAGTGCGTCAGGCAGCCATGGTCCCAGGCTCCCACTCACCACTCTCCCCAGGGGAAAGCCATCCACATCTCAGAGCAGGGATGCTGAGACCTGCAGAGCTGAGACCGGTGTGCCAGTAAAGCCTTGCCATCCCAGCATTGCCCCACATGGCCCCAGTGTGAACCCCTGAGCCCAGGGCATCCTGCCACCATCCGCACATCCCTGCAGCCCCAGGCCCAGGGTCAGGCTGGTGTGTCCCAATCCAGAAAATCCACTGTTTGAGTTAAGCCCAACTCTGCCACTTTAATCCCACAAGACAGATCTTATGGTCTGCTGGGGGACTCAGGGAATGTCTCTGACCAGCTTTGGGGAACAGCTTGGTGCCTGCACAACCTGAATTCACAGCACTTTGTTCCAAGACCTGTGTGGTGAACAGATGGAATGAGGAGCCAGAAAGCTCCTCACTATCCCTCTTCTTGAAACAGCTTTCCTCACACACTCTTCAGTGCCTGCTTGTTAACACTCCGAGCCTTCCCTGGGTTTGCATAGGGCCTTAGTTTTGTCTGCATTGGCTTCTTCCAGCAGTGTCACCATCCTTCGATCAGGGATCAGTTGTGCTTGTTGAAGTAATGCCTGGCTTTGCATCGCTGCTGCTTTTGCAGGCTGTGATTGAGCTTAAATAAAGCTGATTGAAGTTTTAAAACACTTTCTTGCCTCCTGTAGTTGGGTCTCAGTCACCTGGAGACTTGTAATACTTGTGGCATAGGGCTGGCCTTGCTCCTGGCACACAGCATTAACTCCAGCCCACTGGGAAATGGGCTAAGTTGGAGTGAGTTTCCCCTGCACTGGTGATGTATGTGGGGTTGGGGATTACAGGCACAGCCCCACTTACTGTGTCCACCAGACCTATGGCCCCCAGCAATGCCCCCGCAGTGTCAGTGCCCCAGCAAGACCTGATGAGTGAGCAGATCAGACAAGGAGCCCAACCAGGCTGAGCTGTGGGAATAACTCCAGCCCTCAGGATGCTAAACAGCCCCCTAAGACTACAGGGAGTAAGTTTCCATTCCCCAGTCAGAACAGTCTTGCAATGGCCACTGGTACCCCAGCCAGGCCAGCGGGGATCCCCATAGGACAGGAGTTGGGATGGCCAGTGAATACCCAGCCATGCCAACGGGGTTCCTCCCAGCATGAGAATGTGCTGAGCACATATTTTGACCACTTCTTCCGGCTACAGAAAGTTCCCCTGGGTTATGTCTCATCCCTGTAAAATTCAGCATGGACTTGGGGCCTTCCATCTCTGCCAGAATTAACTTGGCCACATCTGGAATAAACATGACATTTGATTTCCAAGCAGTTGGGTTTCTTGAGGTTTCACAGTCCTGCCAACACTGAGCTCAACCTGCACGCTGGCGAGGCCTAGGTCTGTACAGTCCCCTGCGAACCCCTCCAACTCACCACCCCACATTTTAAAGGACACATCTGGAAGGTCTCAAGTTGCCAGAATTTATTGAGGAAAGTTCAGTACCAGCCCAAGGAAGAAACTGATCTCTCAATACTAAAATTAACATGACTGTAATCAAAGATTAGGTTTTTTTCTACCTTGTTAGTACCTTGTTTGTGGCTCACAAACTCAGCAGGAAGGCTTGATATTCCCAAATAATTATGATTTGTTCGCAGTGGTAAAACCTTTGAGTGATGCTGTCCCCTCATGTCTCACCTGTGCTCCCCTCCACACCAAAAGCAGCTGTGCTCCCCAACAGCCCCTTCGTGGGAGCCACATAAGGACAGGGCTCTCAGCAGTCCCAGTTTCCCTGCCTGCAGTGGTCCCATGAGGAGCTGCTGGGGGGTGACACGGCAAATGTGGTCACAGCTGGCATCCAAGTTTCACAAAAACCCCAGCTTCTGAGCTTTGAAAAGAGTGTGAAGAGATCGACCTGAATGTGCCAGTGCTTCCCGTGGAGTGGGGATGGCCAGGCTTTGTTCCACAGGCTGTACAGTCCCCGAGCACGCAGGAGGGAAGGTGCCACGGGAAGGGGGGATATTCACATAGGGCTATCTTGCATCCAGGGATTGCCACGCAGGAAATGCTGCAGCCAGGGCAGTGCGGGGCGGGAAAGGGGAGTGCCAGCACCTCCACCCTTGCTGTGCCACATGCCGGTGACACCCTCCCTGGCACAGAGGAACCTGGCCAGGCTCTCCTGCATGTATGGTCTGCGGACAAGAGCCACCAGCTGTGCAAACCATCATCTCTAATTCAGCGTTTTGATTCAAACTATTGGCTGTCCATTTGAAGTTACCTGTTAGTGCTCTAGTGATGTATCCCAGTGCCATTCACCCTCATCACGTGTGATTTCGTAGTTACAAGCAGTAGGGATGAGGGCCGGGCACTGGGACAGCTCAAGGGCTCTGATCAGTGGGGTCACACTTCAGCATGACTTTGACCCCCTCACCCCTCTTGGTGGTCTCGAAGGCCTCTAGAGCCTTCTCCAGGGGAAAACGGTGTGTAACCAAGGGCTTGACGTTGATCCGCTTGGATGCGAGCAGAGCGATGGCCACAGGCCACCTGCAAGGGAAGCAGAGAGAAGGGGATGAGAGCAGCCACTAGTCTGGAGTCCAAGGAAAGAGCACGGAGCAGCCTGGATCATCACAGTTATTTCCTTTGCCCAGGGAAGTTTTGCCTGCAAAGAATCTTCTGGGGAGGGAACCTCAAGTGTCTGGTATGGGAGATGGGACAAGCCAACTGCTCTGGGCTGTCGAGCTCTGAGAAGACAGGCACTGCTACACAGACAGTTGGGAGAGTAAGTGAAATCACAGGAAGCAAGTGAAAATCACAGGAAACTACTAGTTTGGGAGACCTGAATGAAAACTGCCGTGCTCTGCTCTCCTCTTGCCTGGCCTCCTTGCCTGCACACTGACCGTGGTGGAGCTCAAACTCATGGATTCAGTGCAGGGAGAAAAAAGGAAAAGCCCCAGTCAGCCCTCAGCCACTTCTCTGGCACAGAGTCTCTCAAACTCCGTTTAGAATCACAGAAGCACTGAGGCTGGAAAAGGCCTCCAAGATCATCGAGTCCAAGCATGAATGGGCCAAGTTGGAGCACCAGGGGTACAAAGGAATGCAGCAGCTAATCTAATTCTCAAACTGCCTACTTAATAACATTTCTCATTTTAAGAAGGAGCTTGACAACATCCCATAAATCCTTCCCGGAAAGCTACAGATTAAGCAAAGATACTTGCTCCATTAGCAAGAAAGTACAACTTGGAGACATGTCAGCCCCCCCTGCATGAGACTCACGTGTTGCAGTAGCGGAATATCCCGCGGATATCCACTTCCCGCACGGCGGCATTCACAATGGGCACTGTCACCATCTCAGCCCCCAGCCCCACCAGCACCAAGGTCCCACCAGAACGAGTGGCCTGGAGAGCAAACACACAAACAGGTTACACTTTGCAGAACACAGTTGCAGGAGCCTGTGCAGGGTTTGTCAAAAATAAAGCCCCGCTTTGTGCCTGCAATGGACTGTCTGGGGCACAGTAGAGAAGCTGGGGAGAGGCAGGATGCTGTCAGGAGTCTGTAAGACTGAAACACATGGTAATCAAAGCTAAAAATGCAATCTTTTGAAAATCTCTGAAGGAGTTTGGTATCCAAACCCCATTCTGAAAAGTGGCTGGCATTTAGGACTACAAAAAGTACTTAGGGATTTCAATGGGAGATCTAAAACAAAGAGCCTGAGGCTCTACTGGAATTTCTCTTTTTGCAGTTTGTCCCATTCCCCTCCTGTCCTTTCACTGTGAAACTCCACATTAACCTTCCCCCCATCCTCCTGTTAGGATGTTCATGGCAGCAAAACATCCCTTTCTTAATTACTTCTTTCCTTGCTTCTGGAATTAATTTTCTTGATTATTCTTCTTATTTGGACATAACTTCAGTGGAAGGCGCTGTCCTACTCCCTGGGTTTCGGGGTCTTACTGGGGTCTCCTTGGTAAGCGGTTAAGCACCCAAGCATCCAATCAGTTATCAATTATCCCCATGCTGATGTTAACACCTCAATTGTCTCTCTTTGTTTACTGTCTAATGAGCACCTTCTCTCCCCACACCAAGCCCACTTAAATTAATCACTGTGGGAGTGAAATGGCTCATTCACTGCACCATCCCAGATAAAAACAGACCAACAGCATCACTGGTCTGCCTTGGGAACAAGTAGTACTCACATAAATCCCAGTCTGGATACAGGCTTGCACTCCTGTGCACTCCACAGTTATCTCAGGCATGCAGCCAAGCACACTTTCCACTTTGGAGGCCACCTCCTTCGGGGTCTCGTTCTTCACCTGAATGGTGAAATCTGCCCCCACCTCCTTGGCTTTTTGCAGGCGAGAGGCAGATAAGTCTGTGGAAAGAAAATCAAGTCAACCGGAGCATTTTGTGAAAGAGGAGGAAGAACCTGAACCTGGCATCTGCTCACTACGTGTGTTTCCAGGGAAGTGCACAACCAGAAGAGGTGAGGGTTCACTTCTTCTTGGCAGGCAGAGAATGAACATAAAATCTTGGAATAGTTTGGGTTGGAAGGGACTTCAAGGCTCCACTCCACTTTAAAGTTCCACTCCCTGCCATGGGCAGGGACACCTTCCACTGTCCCAGGTTGCTCCAAGTCCTGTCCAGCCTTGAACACTTCCAGGGATGGGGCAGCCACAGCTGCTCTGGGCAATCTGTGCCAGGGCCTCACCACCCTCACTGCCAAGAATTCCTTCCCAGTATCTCATCTATCCCTGCCCTCTGGCAGTGGGAAGCCATTCCCTGTGTCCTGCCCCTCCAGGCCCTTGATCCAAGTCCCCCTCCAGCTCTCCTGGAGCCCCTTTAGGCACTGGAAGGGGCTCTAAGGTCTTCCTGGAGCCTTCTCTTCTCCAGGCTGGACACCCCCAGCTCTCCCATACAGGCTCCAGAGGAGAGCGGCTTCAGCCCTCCTCCTTTATTATCTTCATGCCCCTCCTTTGGACCTGCTCTAACAGATCCACATCTTTCTTGTGCTGAGGCTCCAGATGATAAGGATGATGAAGGGTGAGCAATGAGGACAACTTAATGACACAGGACATGCCAAAGGCTACCCAGCTGCAGAAGAGGGTGTGCTTCAAAGAGACTGAAGCACAAACTCACAGATGAAACCCACACCATGCAGAACAATGTCTGAGTGAAGGAACAGCCACCACCACTAGACTGGAGAAGTGTCTTCTAAGACCATCAGTTTGTAGATGGCCCAGTCTCTCTTTGGTACTGCCGGAACACTGAGAGTGCATCAAGACAAACTAGAAGGCCAAGCTTAACTCCAAAGGGCACTGCAGGGACACCACAAGAAGGAAGCAGATCAGGAACAGCCGTGGCCAAGCTGTTGTGGTTGTCCTGGTCACTGTCCTGACACAGCAGAGCAGAGGAACCTCAGCGCAGGCAAAGACAGAAGGCAGCAGGAGGCCAGGGCTGACAGGGCACCAACTCCAGAGTCAGCTGTGTCCTACCTAAAGCTGCCTCTGGCTGTGGCTGCACTGCCCAGTGTCTCTCTAGCACTGACTCTGATGAAGCAGCTTCATTACTTCCCATGGGACCTTCATCCTCTAGTGAGAACGGACCGTGAGAAAGCCCATTGCACACATTCAGCGAGTTAGCCTAGGGAAGAGCCTACCACTCTTGCCTACTACAAGGCAAAACCCCACCACTCTTGTATTTTTCCTTCTTGGCTGTCCACATTATTTACTCCCACCCTCAAGGACACCTCTCAAAGAGCACAAGCCAGGGGCAAGGTTGCTCTGACCCTGCTCCTTGATGGCACAGAAATCACCTGGCTATGGACAGCACCAAGAAATCTTTCCAGCAGAAGACAACAGGCTCAGAGGATCATTAATGTTGCCATTTCACTTCTAACAGTACACAATGAGAACAGACCGTGAGCTCTCCAAGGGCTTCCTCAAGGAACCCTCAGCAAGTGCTTTCAGCTGAGCAAACTGCAGAATGCACTTAGTGTGTCCTCGCTGTCACAGACCTGTCCTGCTCTTTACACTCCTTGTAGCAGCTCTGGAGGCTGCTGAGCATCTCTCAAGACAGTTTCTGTCACAGATGAATGAGCAGGCAAGCCCATGAAGAAAAAAGGGAGTGGATCTGGTAATAAGGTGGACCTGAGACACCCTATTAACACAAAGCAACAAAGCTGGTGATGATAAACATCTGTGAGGGCATGGCTGTACTCCTGTACTCCATCCTGAGGGATCTTGACAAGGCTGTAAATATCGCCTGAAGATTCATAGGGGGTTTGTACCACGGAGCAAGCTGTCCTGCTGGGACATCCCACATCCCCCGGAAGAAAGCCACCTATTCCTCTCCAGGCACCACTGGTAACCAGGCCACCTCTGGAGATAAGGACGTGGACAGCTGAGGAGAAGAGTGGCATTTCCCAGGAAGGGATCACCTCTTTTCCCTGCACTAAAGCAGTGGTCTACAGGGATCTGCATGCTGGCACTGGAAAAGATGTAACAGCCAAGATTTCCTAGACCCAAAATTGAGGGGTGGGCTCCTCCCGGAGGTCCTGGGCTTGAAGACTCAGAAAACAATACCTGTGCTAGGGGCACATACAGGAAAGAGGCAGGGCACAGTCTTCAGAGAAGTCAGAGATAGGGTGGGGTGAAAATATCAAGGGAAAGAGGAGGAGGATAAGGCCAGTTCTCCAACATGAGCCATTCTGACTCAGCCGCAGTCCTGGGAGCGAGCCAGGCCAGAGGCTCTACCCTGCCCATCCCACGGCGGAAATGATGGCACTCACTGGCAGGGCAGGGGATGGACAAGCCCCCACGGGCAGCTGGAAGGCTCGGGATGCCAAGTGTGGGCACACCTACCAAGCTGAGCACTCAGGAGAGCTGTGGAGGGCATTTCAAGAAGGGGTAACAAAGGGTAATAAAATGCAGACAAAAGAGGAAAAGTCAAGGCTGAAAAGAAAAGGCAGCATCACCCTGGAAGCCCCAGCATGGGCTTGTTCCTGTGGCTGCAGGATCTGTCCCTCCCAGGCTCTGGGCATTGGGCTCCAGGCCGTGTGTGGGGCCATGCTTGACCCCAGCTGAGCTGAACTCATAGACCTTCCATGCACCAATTGCATGGCCAGGGGCTTTTTGAGGCACTTCAAGTGCTATGAAACACTCATGCCCAGCATGGCTGGTCTCTCCCAAATCTCAATGTATGGCAAGGAGACCACAGGGGTTCAACAGTGCTCTCAAGTAATGACTAAACTCCCTGTGAAGTTTGGTCTCACAACACCAGGTCACAGCAGACACAGCTGGATTCTGCCATTTTTAACATCTGCTCAGTCACTAATATATTTTAAATTATAAATAATATATATATTTTATATGTGTAATATAGATAAATATAAAAAACATTATAGAAAGTCTATTCTATTCCATATTTTACATATTTTATATATTTGATACTGTCTCTCTGGCAGAAACAATCCTCAGGCAGTGCCCTAGAGTAACAGGGCAGCCAGTGCATTTCAAAGTGGCCACAAAATCATTCTCAGGCAGCAAAAAACCCCACAACTTTCCTGTAGCTGGTTTCTGGTTTGCTGACCTGCTCAGGGGGGAAGCCCTGGCTCCAAGCAGCACATGGAACGCAGCAGCAGCAGCACTGTCAGCCCTGGCCAGGGCTGCAATAACATCTCAGTACACCTGAATCACCAGGAAGCACTTACTGAGGCAGACAGATCTGCAAGCCACTGGATTGTTCAGAGCTCCAGACACTTGTGAGTCTTGGGAAGGATCAAGTCATTTGGACATTAAACCTTACTGTGGCTGAACTCCACACAGCTCTTGGGAAACTGGTCAATTATACAATTAAAGGCTTGCAACTTGCCTCTAGTCAGAAATTTGTTTTCACTTCCCAGCCCCTGAAGCTAACTAAAGCTTTGATTGCTTCCAAAGAAGTTATCAAATTACCCTTAAGCTTCTCCTGATGGTTTAATAGCCAGCTTAACAGACAAATAAATACTCTTGATTTTTCTCAGATTTTCTGTGTTGATCTTCTTCGTCAAAGGAGTTGAGCTCTGTACAGTTACTCACCTCCCCTGACCTTGAATTCCAGGGTTTCTGGAGGCACCAGTACCCAGAACTTCAGATTCAGATAGAACAAGGGGAATAATTTCCCTTAAGTAGGAACTATTAAAAGCACCTTCAGTGACAGACAGAGCAAAGCAAGACAGCCCTAAAACCTAAACTGTCCCTTCACTTACTGGGGAGGAAGGCTGATCTTTCACATGTATCTAAGGAGAAAAGCAGCTTTTTAGAGCAACAGCAAGGCAGAAGGACAGGAGAAGGCTGCCCATAAATATCAATCACACCCACTCAGGAGTGGAGTGGAGAAAGATGCAGACCTTTGGGAAGAGTAGATGAGGACCCATGAAACAAATTGAACTTCTCACCCAACTGGAGTCCATTAAATACATCAAACACTCCAGGTGAGCCAAAGACGGAAGCTGTAGGAGGTGAGTTCTTGAGAAAAAGCTTTTCTAAATATTTCTTTACCTGTGAGAACCTTGTCAAAACAAACACAAACATTTAAAGCCATAAATGCTGCACAGACAAAGCTCCTGACAGACAAACACATGATAAAAACTCAGGGCAGTGAATTCAAATAATCTGGCAACAAAGTACAAGAGGGCCTCTGTGGGCAGCCAGGCGCCTCACAGGTGTTGGCTCCTAAAGCCGAAACAAAAAGCAATTCCTTGAGACAGGCAGCAAAATCTCCAGCGGCAACGAGCCAAACCAAACCCACTCCTCGGCTCATGTCATGCACAAATATTTGATTTGGGACAGCACCTTCATGGGTGTCTCTGAGCACCTCAGCCAAACCCCTCTCATGCGGAAGAGACAGCTACGAGTCAGAATCAGTACCTAGGCCAGCACATAAAAGATAAGAAGGGGTAATTCCATGTATCCAAGCTTGCTGATCCTACAAACCAAGCACCAGGAACCTCCTGTGGCACAGGACAGCCAGCTCAGCTTGCCCAATGTCCCCAGCAGCAGCAGCTCCTGGTGCTATGGAGATACACCCAGGCTGGAGCGGGAATGGGGGCAGGCTGAACCAGCTGCCTCAGCCCCACCAACCCCAGCTCACCAAGCCTCCCCCACAGGGAAGTGGGCCACCCCCAGCCCCTGCACCAGCCCAGCTGGGCACAAGGTTCCTCGTGCGTGATTCAGGAGGCAGAGTTGTTTTTCCTGCTACAGCAAACATCATCCTCAAATGACAACACTTCACAAAATCTGAGGTGTGGACTGATCACATCCATCAAGCACACACACCTGCAGGGTGAGGCCAGCACAGCTAAAAATGCCCTGGACTTCGCAGCAAAAGGATTAAGGGAGGAGAAGGCAATACGTGCCTTGTGTTTTGACCTGAGCTACTACTGAAGGATGTTTCTGTACAGGCAAGAGGGTGGGACCTGAATTTTATCTCTCGACCCAAAGATGGAAACACAGTAATGGAAAGGTCAAAAATACACCTGGCTCAAAGTATGGGAGGTGAGTAACAGCCTTCTGAGAGGTCCAGATCCTTTAGGGCCTTGACACAAAAATGGCAGCAATCTGTGTTCAGTGTGCAGTGGCACCTCTAACTGCTCCTCCTGGCCATCACCACTCAGAAAGATCACAGAGTCATTGCGGGAGCTGGAAGCACCACTTCCAGACCCTGTTCAACCTCCAGGTGGAAATTTCAACCAGAGAACATCCTGAGGTTACTCCAGTTCTCCATCCTTCTGGGCAAGCTACAGAGGGAGAGGGCCTGAACCTTAGAGGAGAGCTAGGAGGAGCTGGGCTAGGTTAGCATGGCAAAAAAAGGTGGGAATGGCTGTCTCAATAACATGAAGGGCAGCTGCAAAGGTGATGAAGACTCATTTCAGTTCTTGCATCAAGGGGAAATCTCCATAAATGACAGTTTGTGAGTGGACCCCAGAAGAAGCTTCATCATTAAGAGATACAAACCTAGAGAAAGTATCTAGAAAAATGGGACCTCCTTCCTCAGAGGTTTTCCAGACACAGCTGGACAAAGACATTCCTGCAAGCAGCAGCTGGACTAGAAACGTCCAGGATACAGTTATGCAAGGAAGGCCCATTTCTGAAATGCAGAGACCCTGAAAAGACCATTTCACTCACTGTGGATAACCAGTGGAAAATGAAACCCCCAGCAGGAGCAGACAGAAGGGCAGAGAAAGACAAGTGGAGAAGCACGTTGTGGCTGCACACAGAAAACCGTGTCCAAACACTGTCTGGGCCATCACCCAGCACTACCAGAGGAAAAAATAACCTGCTAAGATCAAACCTCCCTGAAAGGGTGGTCAGGTACTGGAATAGGCTGTCCAGGGAAGTGGTGGAATCACCATCCCTGGAACTGTTCAAAAAACATGTGGATGTGCCACTTATGGACATGGTTAGGCTTGGCAGTGCTGGGTTAATGGTTGGACTCGATGATCTAAGAGGTTTTTCCAGCCTTAATGATGCTATGATTCTGTCTGGTGGGAAACAGGCACACTCTGAAAGGGCTAAAAGGACTTACCTGTAACTACCACGGCTGCTGCACCCATCATCTTAGCAACAATCACATTAACGAGGCCAATTGGTCCTGGGTACAGAGGGGAGAAAGACGACATGTACCACTGCCAGGCGGCAGCAGCCCCACCTTGGCACACACCTGGAGTTCAGCGTGTTCCTGGCCAAAGACTTTGGCAGCCCCAAGGTCCCCCTCATCACGCCCGTGGCTCTGCCATGACCCACCCTTACAGCAAAGACCAGAAGCAGAGCTTGAGGCTGTCCATTCCCTCCCAGCAGGCAGGGAACCCAAGGACTGACTATGATCACTGTACCAGAGCCAGACACGAAGACTTTGCTTCCCAAAGTGACTCCCGCTCTTTTGCAGGCATGGATTCCCACCGAGAGGGGCTCGATAAGGGCTCCTTCCTCAAAGGTGACATTATCTGGAAGCCTGCAAGAATGGGACACAAGGAACAGTTACCAATGTAGTTTATGAGGGTGATGAGGAAAGCCACAACACTCGAAGACCAAACGTGGGTGTAAATCAGTGGCACAACAAAGTGCCACCTGTGATCAGAGAAACGCTGGACTGGAACATGCTTCAAGAGGTTCCATTGCTTCTTTCCCTCCTCTGAAGCAGCATCACGTGCACCTGAACCATTTATCAGTGAGGTTTGCCCAAGCACCACACTCAGGGATCCACAAAGTTCCCCACATCAACTCTCCAGTACTTGGTGAGTCAACAAGGACTCCTTTGCCACTCATTCCCTTTGGAAAAAACCCCCCAGTTGAATATGTACCACCCCGAAGCTGCCCTATGGCTCACCCACCAGTGAGTTCCCAGACCCCTCACCAGGGCTGAATCAGCTTTTACAAAACATTCTGCTGCCAAAGGTGATGCCACCAGGAAAGGCAGCCAGATCCAGGTCTCCCCATAACACCCAGGATCTCCTCCTCAGAGGCACCAAGTGTTTTAACAAGTGGACTGGTCCCAGCATGCACCCTCCCAGCAGTCAGGGACAACGTGTGCAGCGGGTATCAAACACCTTTTGGACAATTAACAGCCCTGTGACGCAGCCAACATAAGCGATGGAAAAAAGCAGAGGACATGAAACCCTTCTGAACTGCTGGAAGAAATAAATCTCAGCCCCACAACGCTGCCCACCAGCAAGCCACCAGTGTGGGCTCTCACACAGCTCTGGGAGCTGTGCCTGCCAGGAGGGTCTTTATGACAGCACTGGGAAGCTCAAGGTCAGATCTCACCCAGGCCAATGTGAAGCCAAAGAAATGGAAATTATGGCTGTGGGAAGACAGCTGTAAGATATCTGCACGTCCCTTGTTTCCAGGAGGCTTTAAAGCTCTGACTCCAAGAGTTCAGTTGTCACAGAATTTGGCATCACATTTGCTACTGCTGGATTTGGGCACTGCCCTGTCAGTGGGGAGGGCAGCTTTACAGCATGATCCCACCTCCACCAAGTTACTCAGAGCACCCAACACAGAGTCTGTCCACCAGCAGGACACACAATAACTGCCCAAACGTGCGAAAGCTCACTGAGCTCAGCCATCATCTGTTCTTAGCAAATCTGTGCTGGCAAAGTGACTGCATGCCAGGGAATCTGCTGTACATGAGCCAGCTGCAGCACTGCTGATCTGAAACTGGGAGCACCATGTCCAGGCTTTGCATCCCAAGACTTAAAAATAAAATAAAATAGCCAAAGTAGTATTTTCTCAAATTGGAGGAAAAAAGCAAAAAAGCTGGCCTGGAAGAAGCCAGCTACAAACCAACCACTTCCTCTCAAGCAAAAACTTGTGATGTTGTCAGAAAATGTTATTTTGATACACAGGAAATGGATGACAGCGGGTCTGGACAGGGAGATGTTAATCCCATCCAGACCAGCACCTCATCCTGACAGCAGCTGCTTGGTATCTGCTTTGAAAGCTTCCTGCCTAAGGACTCTCAGGAGAAGAGCAGTCAAGTGCCTCCTTCTGACTGACACAATCCTGAATGCTTTCCCTGCAAACACCAAAGATCATTCCCAAGAACGTTCCTGCTCATGAAAGTACCAGCTCCATACACACTGAGAAAGAACAAACAGGTAGAGCAGCCTCAGGGGGACACTACTTGGGCTGTTTTTAAGTCCTGGTTAAAGGCACTTAAGTGGGTATAACGTTGCACAGGTTTTTTCAGGTCTTGGAGTATTTGAGGCCCTGGCACAGGCTGGCCAGAGAAGTTGTGGCTGCCCCATCCCTGGAAGAGTTCAAGGGCAGACTGAATGACGCTTGGAGCAACCTGGTTTAGTGGAAGGTGTCCCTGCCCATGGTAGGGGGTGGAATGGGATGATCTTTAAGGTCCCTTCCAAACCAAACCCTTTTGGGATTCTATGATTTGCCAGAGTGTTTAAGCACAGATTGGCTTCTAAGCAAATGTGTCAGTGCTGCCACAATCAATAACATATCAAGTTTGCTGAATTGGACATGAAAACAGATGTGTAATGCTGGTAGCTTAGTGGGGACACTCAGAGTCACATGAAAAAACAGCTCAGCAGGGCCACTGCTTCCTGTTCCTGCTCCGCTCAAAGTGGGATGACTTTGTTTCAAATGACAGAGTGAGATGTCAGCAGTCACCCTGGTGTTTCCTGAAAAGCAGCAGCAAAACTCAGCTCAAAGAACCAGACAAAGACCTTCGTGCACCAGCCTAGGAAGGCAAGGACATAAAAGAGACAGCAAAGAAACCAAGAGCAGGAAGCAAATGGGAAAAGGAAAATAATTAAAGGGTAAACCAGTGGTGACATCCAAGGAGACATGCAAGAAATGTTTATGTCTGGCACCCGAGGGGATAAACTACGCCTGCCTGACAAACTCTTTGCAAAGTGGCTGCCATCCAAGCTTAGGCATGTTATTTATGGATCAGAAAGCAATAAAACCTGTTGGGATCACATAAAGAGCTCTCCAAAGGGCCAAGAGGTGATTGCTGCAGCTAATGTCCCCCCGGGGGAGCGTATATTTCTCTGTGGAGGGAACAGGGACTGACTTGTAGCAGTAGCTTGCACTGTGCTTGTAGTAGCGGCACAGGTTCCCGTTGTCGGGGGGTGTCGCGCAGAAGAAGATGGTCGGGGACAGGTTGTAGCGCCCAGTTTTGCAGAACTCATCCACTTCCCTTGGGACACCCGGCTCGATGGCCACGCGGTCACCTGCCAGGGTGAAAGCAAACAGAGTGGGTCAGGGACAGGGTGGCACACAGGTAGAAGTAGCACCAAAAACCACGGAAACACTGGCACCATACAGGCAGGAGGGACATGAGGAAGTTCTTGCTGCACACACCAGTTTGGTTCCCAATCATCCCTTCACAGCAGCCTCATCACCAAGATCTTCCCAGGTACTTAGAAAGAGATGGTGTTTCGGAGGCACAGGCACAGATGGAAGCTCAGCCACACACACACCTCCCTCCAGCTGCCTTGCAGCCAGCCTCAGCAGATGAAAGGGCAGCCCCTAGGCAATCACACTGTGACCAGATATTTTGCTGAATCTGCAGTAAGCAGAAGAGGAAATACTGAGGATAGAGCAGGTGAGCTCAGCTAGCTCACCACGCTGCCAGCTGGAAAGGGCCGTTCCTTGGGAATCATAGAATCATGGAAGTATTTGTGTTGGAAGGGACATTAAAGCTCAGCTTGTTCCACTCCTTGCCATGGACAGGGACACCTTCCACTAGACTGTCCAACCTGGCCTTGAACACTTCCAGGAATGGGGCAGCCACAGTTTCTCTGGGCAACCCATGTCAGGGCCTCCCCACCCTCACAAGGAAGGAAGCTTAAGGTGCAAAACACCCAGGAGCCTGGCATGACTTATCTGGGAACAGAGACAGCTTGGTGCTACAGCAGAGTAGCCAAAGGTGCTGGGAGGACACACGCTGCAGGACAAAGAGCAATTATTTAATCGCAGTCACAAAGCAGGATGGACTAGAGAAAACAGTGTGAGCACAGTACAACTTGCAAGTACACAAGGGACACGAAGCCTCACATTTATTTGGCAGAGGAAGCCAATCAGAGCCAAATCTCTGAGCGAAGCTCTCCACCAACAGGCTTTCAGGGAGACACGGGGACAAGCAGGATGGAAGTAAAGAGCTGTCTAGGCCACTGCATCCCCTCTGAGCTGGCCAACAACAGGTGTCTGACAGGACAGGGACAGGACAAGCACATACTGAATACTCTCCCAGCCTCACATTATACGTAGCTGTGAGGCCTCCCAAGTTGCAAGTGGTTTGTTTGTCTTTAGTAACACTCAACAACTTCTGCTCCTCCTTCCACCATGTAAACTACACGGTCTGCTACATCTCAGGTGGATGCTGCACCTCACTGTGCCTTGCTCTGGTGCTGGAGCAACCAGAGAATGGGCAATCTGTTCTGCCAGCCCTCCATGAGTCCTCACATCTTTGAGTTGTCTCTCTAGCTCCCAGCTGAAGCTCCTGACTTGGACATTCGTCAGAGATGCTGCTCCACATCTCGTTATCTCCTTGTCCTCCTCTGAACCTTTCTCACTTGTCTTACATCCTTTTGGAAAGGAGGACACCAGAGCTGCATGCAGAGTTCCGGATGTGCACTGACATCCTCTGAGTCTCTGTGCCCTTCCTACCAGTGATTTGCATTTTCACCGCTGCTGAGCCAATGCTCCTATGCACAGTGTCAGAGGCAAAGGTCTCACCCTTCAGCAGTGATGGCCAGCACAGCATTTTAGATAAAAAGCTGGTTTTGTTTCTTCTGTCATGGACATCACTTTGTGTTTGCCTGCACTGAATCTCACCTGCATCTCACTGGCACCCCTTGGGTCTCTGTGTAACTCTTGCTGGCTCTCCCCCACATCCTCTCCACCTTGCCTAAGCTGCTCTCATTGGCAAACTTCGCAAAATTCCCTGCTCAGTCCATTTTCTGCTGTGGAGGTCCCACAGTTGCTCCAGTGACCTCTGCACTGCAGGAGGCCATTTGCTACTTCAAGAACACACACAGAGAAGAAACACTCACAGCAAGTGGCTGGCAAGAGCTATAGATGTGGTTTCTGAAGCTTTATCAAGCTTCCTTAAAAGGCACCCTGTATCAGTATACACTGTGCTCTGCATTAAAATACAGCCAGACCAGCTCAACACATCCCAGGATAAAGCTACCTAAGGAATCTCATATACTAGTGGCCAAGGTGGGTGACTAACAGCAGTGCAGTGACACTTTTTGAAGGAGGTCACGCTGTGAGTTCAGAACCTCAGATAAATTTACATGACAGAAAAAGACACAGCCTGTTATTGAGATATTCTCAGGAACTGATTAGGAGGAAAACAAACAGATGGTTTTGGTTGCAGATACCTGGTTTCAGATGAGTCACCCCTGAGCCCACTTTTACGACAGTCCCGGAAGCTTCATGTCCCAACACCATGGGATCCTTGACAACAAAATCCCCAATTCGACCATGCTGCCAGTAGTGAACGTCAGAGCCACAGATCCCAACGGAATGCATGCGCAGGAGGACCTCTGCCAGAAAAGGAGGGAAGGTTCCTTGTAGAAAAACCAACCTTCTCAGGCCCTGGGAGAGCAGCATGTGGGCTGTCCCTGGACCCCAGAGCAAAGGCCAAGCCAGTATCGACACATCCAAATTTACTGGCATTCAATCAACACACCAGAATTGTGTGTGCACACGTTAGAAGAGTGGCAGATGCATGAGCCACCTGCTGAAACACAAAACTATGCAATGATTCACAAAGCAAGAAGGCTTAAAATAGGGTAAGACAAAAGCTAATGTCAATAAAAAATATGGTCAACAAAATAATACAATTTAAGAGGGATGTTATTATTGCTGGAGCAGGAATAAAAGAGCAAGTCCATTTAATTTTTCCTTCTCCCTAAGCTACAATTTCAGCCCTGGAGAGTTAGTTAATCAAATTTCTATCAGCCCATATGCCCATCCTATTAATGCTGAGTCCTGCCTAAGATCATCTGACATGTCCCAAGAGCCATTTACTGTGTCATACACAAACTGATGGAACAGGAAGCAAAAAGGCCAGATAAAGGGGTTTATCTGTGACTACTCCAGCTCTTCTTTTCAGCTGGAAAAACAGCATTATCTGCTTCAGCCACGCAATCTTTTCTGGCATAATTTCGTACTTCTTCAGAAATATTTTATATTATCAAGGAGCAACAAAAGAGAATGAGAGAACAAAGAGAAAAGTAAAGAAAGCAGACAGAATCAGTCATCTGTAGACCTACCATTGGGACCCGGTTCTGGGATTGGACGGTTTTCCTATGGACAAAAGGAAAAAAAGCATTTAGCTGCTTGTTCATATCCCTGGGAATATCTGTGGAAACTTAGCCCCAGTTAGCTCAGGTAAATACATAAGCAGACAAGGTTTTTGGTTCTGTCTGCTCCACAAGACACGGCTGTGCCACGCGGAGCCTGCTCCTAAGCTCCCCTCATTTTCCATGCTCAGTGGAGTAACATGGGCAGCTGTAGGAGTAAGCACACTGCCAGCTTGCAAATCCACTCTCCAAATTATTTTGCAGTAAATTCCCTATCCCTGCCCAGACAAGAGACTCATACTAAATTTCCTTGCACTGGAGCAGCCCCAAGTTTCAGCTGAATCCTTCATCCATCCCACTGGCTGACAAAAAAATCACCTTCTGTAACCGGGAAGATTCTGAACCACCTGTTCTATAAAGCCTTAATGTTGCAGTGCTTGTATTGTTATTTTAAATAATACAAAACATTTTTACTATATAATCATAGAATAACAGAATCACAGAATGATTTGGGTTGGAAAGGACCTTAAAGCTCATCTCATTCTACACCCTGCCACGGGCAGGGATACCTTCCACTAGGCCAGGTTGCTCCAAGCCCCATCCTTGAACACTTCCAGGGATGGGGCAGCCACATCTTCTTTGGGCAACCTGTGCCAGGGCCTCACCAGCCTGTGCCAGTAATACATAATGTATACATAATATTTAAACATAATAATTTATACATTATATACACATAATGATTTATGCCTAACAAGGTATACATTCACATTCTCTTGTAATTGTCATAGCACCTCTTTATGGGATGAATGAGGAAACCAGAGTTAGAAAAGTGGCCCATATTACCCTTCCACCCAAAAGGTCCACAGGGCTTTTGCCTTCACCAAGCTCCCTCAGCTGCCTCAAAAGCCAAAGGAATAATTTTGTTGGGTTTTACAACATCAGGACAATACAATACCCGCTCTGAGGATCATGTCTCTAAGAAAAGCCCCCCAGAGTAGCGCCAACAATAAACCCTTAAAAATTCATCTGCTGCTCAAACTTCGAGCAGTTCTGTTCTGCATTTTAACTATTTAAAACCCAGCATGTTCCTCAACTTCTATTTTGTACTTCAGCCTTCTAAACATCATGGAAAGACAAACTCTGGAAACATGTTCTCATACAACTCAACCAACTCAAATTTTCCATGTTCAGACTGTATCTGCGATTTTTCTATGTGGGGGCTTTGTTTTGTTCCACTGAGGACACAACCCAGAGCATTATTTCTAAAAGAGGTCAATCTAGATGTAACCTCTTTTATAGAAGGTATATCAAGCACAGGATCTGGTGACACACCAGAGGTACAGACCACCTCAGACTGAACAGAAAGCCCACAGTGAGAGACAAAGCCAATTTCTAGCTGAAAAATGTGTGTGTGAAAAAAAACCAAAACCACTTTTTTTTTCTGGCAATAACAATTGTACCCAAAAAACCCAGACATCTTGTTGGGACGTGAATCCTCCAGCCTGAATTGGAGAAAACAGGAGTGACCAAAGTGGAGAACACCAAAGACACAAGTTCTACTTGTTGTCTGTTGTTCACTGAGAAGAAATGGTGACTGGTAAAGTAAACAGCAAATTTTTTCTGTGAAAGGAGACATGGAAAGGGAGGCAACAGTACAACTATAAAACAAATAAATCCTCAGCGGGCAGCAGAGAGGAGCCTGTGCAACTACCTAAGGACAAGAGGAGAGTCAACAAAAGCAAAGCAAACACATTTTCACATAGCACAGGGATCACAGCGATTCTGCCCATGGGAAAAATGTCCAAGAATCAAGAAAGGTGTGGGAATTATGGAAAGATGGTGTCATCCAGCTTTGGGTGTCGATAACAGATAACAATTTCAGAGTTCACTGCTGAGACTACTCCTGTCACCAGTGGGCCAACACAGCAAGCACCATCAACATCGTGGAAAGAAACTTCAGGGAAGCCCAGGAGGATCACACAAGGTGCTGCCAAGTGAGGCAGGAGGGCACAGGTGACCAGCTCTAAGGTCTCCAGCAGTACAAATATCCAAGGAAAACTCACACATCTGGGTCGAAGCCAGTTTAGAGACCAGCAATACAGATGTGATGGAGCCAGTGTCCGCCTTCACAAGTCTCAGACACCTTTCCTAAATCACAGGGGTTTGGGTAGTGTCCTTGAACTAGAGGGACCACCTCAATCCTCAACCCATTTTGACTTCTTTTGGTAGTCAGGCTACACATGATTGTAGCAACTGGGATTCGCAACTGTTGTGTCAAAGGTGCCTGGGAGCCACCAGGAGCCACTCACATGGCACGGCTCGGGCTGTGGCACGTGTTGCTTGAGCTGGGTGGGAGTGGTAAAAAACCAATCTCTTCCCTGGTAATCATCCCCCAAACAAGGCATGTATCCAAAATCTGTGTGTTCCTGAGAACCCTCCTGCCAGGACTCTGTGTACAGAAAGCTGCCTGCCAATGTTTGCCCGTGGAAATCTTCCTTCCCTGCTTTGGCACTCTCCAAACTGGAAAACACGGCTCTCAGCAGCGCCGTGATGATTCAGCATTCAGGAAGAGCCAGCCAAGCATTAGTAGCCAGAGAAGGAGAATGAACCTAAAGTACTAAAAAAGTAGAAAATAAAAGCCCCCCTGTCCAGGAGGGTCCTCCAGCACCTGCTCCCCCTAAACCCTCTGTCCTGCTGCTCACCTGGGCTCTGACAGCCCAAAGAAGCAACAACCACCCTCCACCCCTGCTCCCTGGGAGCGCCTATCTCAGCTGTGAGAGTGACTAATTGCGGGGGAAAAAAAAAAGTATTTTGGGGATTCTGTGTTTCAGGGATAAAACGTTTTCCACTCAAACGGAGTTGGCAAAGATCTCAAGATTATCCCCTCCTGTGTCCCCTAAGAACACTCTGCAGCTGAAACCTTTCCAAGAATGGAAAAACAAAAAACGTACAGGATGGGACACGCAAAGTTGCCAGAACCAGCTAAAAATAGACCATGCTTCTGATACTGTTGCATCCTTCATGCTTGCATGAATGAGTGTATCTATGAATTTATTTCCCTTGCAAAAATATTACACCTCCCAGGCACACGAGGGCTGGTGCATTTTTTTTTTCCTGTCCGGGTCATTCCCCGTAACGCTGCGAAGAGCCCGAAGCGGTCACAGGCTTCCCCACAGAGGGGATGGGAGGGCCCAGCCATGGGACACCCCGAATTTGGGCCCCCGCGCCCCCCAGGTCACCCCCCAGCCATGGGGCAGCCGCGGCCCGTCCCCGCTCCCAGCCGGGGGCCGGTTCACGCTCACCCGGCACCGGGAGGAATCGGGGCTGCCGGACACCCCAGGCCCCGAGAGCCGCCCCCGCCCCGCCGCCTTCCGAGCGCGGCCCCGCCGCCCCCGCCCGGCCCCGGCTCCTCCCGGCCGTACCAGGCGCAGGTCCCCGGCTCGATGAACCACCNTCCAGCCCCAGCTCCAGCCTCAGCTCCAGCCTCAGCCCCGACCCGAGCGCCGGGCCCAGCTCCAGCTCCAGGCCCGGCCCTAGCTCCAGTTCCAGGCTTCAGTCCCTGCTCCAATTCCAGCCCAGCTCCAAGCCCCAGCTGCAGCCACAGCTCCGGGCTCTAACCCCAGCTCCAGCCCTGAGTTCAGCTCCAGCTCCAGCGCCTGCTCCATCCCTGGCTCCCAGCCCAGTCCCAGCCTCACCCCCCGGCTCCAGACCCCGGTCCCAGCCCCTGCTCCAGTTCCAGTCCCACCCCTGCTCCAGGAGCAGCTCCAGCCTCAGCCACTGCTTCCAGGCCCAGTCCCAGCCTCAGCCCCAGCTCCAGGCCATGCTGGTGACAACACTGCACCCTGCACTTTGACTAAAATTCAGTAAAATGCGGTCTGTGGGCTTGCCTGGACATAGCACCATTGGAATGTGGTTCTCTCAGCTGCAGAAATCGCTTATTGGGAAAAAAAAAAAAAAAAAAGAAAGATTTCAGGGATTCTGGGTTTTGGGCAAAAGAGGTTTTCTGCTCCAATGGAGTTGACAAACATCTCAAATAGATTATCCCCTCCAGTGTCATTGAATCGTGGAATCATGGAATATCCTGAGCTGGAAGAGACCCGCAAGGACCGCAAGGTCCAAGTCCTGGCCCTGCCCAGCAATCCCACCCTGTGCCTGAGAGCATTGTCCAAAAGCTCCTGGAGCTCTGGCAGCCTTGGGCCATGACCATTCCCTAGGGAGCCTGCTCAGTGCCCGACCACCCTCTGGGGGAAGAACCTTTCCCTGATAGCCAACCTAACCCTCCCTTGACACAGCTCCAGCTGTTCCCTCGGGTCCTGTCATTGGTCACCAGAGGGAAGAGCAGTCTAAGAACATTCTGTAGCTGAAAGCTTTCCAAGCTTGACTTCCTTGGAAAAATAGAAAATATACAGGATTTATCACGTAAAATTGCCAGAACCAGCTAAAAATAGCTTGTGTTTCTAATACTATTTTGTCCTCCTCCTTGCACGAATAGATGTATTTATGAATTTAGTTTCCCTAAAAATGTTTCACCTCCCAGGCACATGAAGACTGATGCATTTTCTTTTCCCTTTCAGGGTCATTCCCTGGAACATTTATTGGAGTTGGAGTCAGTATCACCTTTGTGGTTACTCTGAGGTCAGGGGAAGGAGTTCACGGGAAGCCATGACTAAACACCTTAGTGTTTATACAGCAATGTAATTCCTACTAAATCCATGGAAGCAGGAATATTTATGTTTTATGGAAAGGTGGGGGACAGCTGTCTCTTCCTGGATATGCTTGTTTTCTCAAGGCACCTGCTTGTGCCTTTCCTTTTTAGGCTGTATTTGCCTCCAGACTTGACTTTCCAGCCACTCAAATTATCTGCGTGGGATTCACCACGAAATCCTACAGATCTACCAGTACAGCACAGCCTGGTGCCTGGGCTCCCTAAATCTGAAAAAATGCTGGAGGCACGGACTGGGCGCTCCCCTGGGAACTCAGGGCTCTTGCTGTGATACAAGTCCTTTGGGTTCTCAAGTCGGTTCCTTGCCAGCCTTTGTGCAAAAAGTGACTTCTTGTTGGAACAGGGAAACTTCAGCTCTTCTGCCTCCCTGCCATGACCGTCAGCACTTTGCCTTCAGTTTTCTCTCCTCTTTCCCGCTTCCTTTCTGAATCAGATTCACTTTACACTTCCATGTTTTCTCTGCCAGAGTTTGCTGCCCGTGCCTGCTGGCTCTGCTCTTCCTTCAGGAGCACAAGGACTTCACCAGCCACTACAAATCCTCCAAGATCCTCCTTTAAAAGATGTTTTGAAGACCTTGCCATGGTCCATTTCCCTTTGTTTGCCTTCAGCATTGCCTGACAAGCCCTTTTGACTGCCAACCAAAGACAAACCACACTTAGACTAGTCCTAATTAATTTTTCTTTCACCTGCATGTGTGGGTGTCCAGCTTTTACTGGCGGGGAGTCCATTCACGTTCCTCCAGGCACACAGGAGCAGTGCTGTGGGATTACGTCATAGCTATGGTGTGACCTCGCACAATAATCATTATTACCAGAACCATTTCACTTTGCATTAACTCAACCAAAGAAGTGCTTGCCTGTTTAGTCAATGATCAGGATCACTGTGGCCTCACTAGGTAAGGAGGTGGGTGCTTTGTTGACATGAAGAGAGCTCAGTTCACTTGCAGCAGTCAAACTCAGTGTGTATTTTCCTTGTGTGCACGTTATGAAACACCTCAGAACTAACTCAGTGAGGAGGGGGGGCACCACCTAAGGAGATGCATCCCCATGTCTTGGAGGATGAACTCCCCAAAACATAGAGCAGCGTTGCAGGTCACACACCCACCGGTCCCCATGGAGGGGAGGACAGTGCTTGGGACCCAGGGCTCCCTGCCATGATCCTTCAGCAGTCCCACACCTGGGGCAGCCTCAGGGTGATGTTGTCCTGGAGACCCTGTGTGGAGTGGCCAAATAGCTGCTGTAAGTTCAGATGTCAGGGTAAGCCTCTGCCTGGTCCAAAATGCAACCAAAGGTCTGAATTCTCTGTAGCCTGGGCTACATCTCTCCATCTGCATGAGCTCTCCATCTCCATGCACAGCTCAAGCAGGACTCACAGTGGAGGCAGATGCTCCTATTTCCCTCCCCTTAGTTACCTTGTAAAGGATCCTTGTGTTTGCCTAAAAGTTACTGTCACTCTCAGCAGGGTCGCTCTGGAGCTTCTTCCACATCCCAATGCCACAATTCTATTTCTGACCAACTAGACCAAAGTGTTTTCTCCCAAACTGATGCAGAAAATTCCAAGGTGCCTGTCCAAGGTTTACCATCACCTTTGACAGAGCTGGAAAAGTAAGTCAATTACCTATTACAGTACTAACTGTGATAACGCTACATCAGCTGTATCACCATGGCTGTCACCATCCTGTGACAGCCTTATCTCCCCTCTGAACCCAAGGGAGCTTGACTGGTAGGGCTTTGTAAGGTGTGACCTACCACCCAGACTAGATTAGGATGAAGTTCAGTAATCCTATGGAATAACTCCAAGTGGGACAATTAGATTCTGAAATAATAATAAAATTATTCAGTGGGAGGAGAAGGCCCTGGGAGCCTTTGTGGCTGCTGGTTGTAAGTTTCTGCATTATTGTTCTGTGCTGGGTCAAGACTTTCATCCATCCCTTCACGTACATGCCACTGCTCCCTCCACCTCTTCTATAAATGCCATGACTCTGTCAGTCAGGTATTTACTAAACATGGAGTTATTTGCATACTCAGATTTGTGATTTCCACAGATACCATCGTCAGCCCTGACTTCCTTGTCCACCCCTGCTCCCAGCTCTGCCTGATGATAAGGCATGACGCCTCATATCATCCCATCAATTAATATGATAACACAATAGCACAATTGTCCCCAGGGAAACACCACTCAGGAAATAATTTGAAATGTCCTTGTGAGACAGACGTTTAGGGACCAAGTGCCAGATTTTTAGGAGCATGAAGGCATGTGTGTTCCCCCTTCCTGGGAGAGGTGGCTGTTCCCTGCAGGACAACCACCCTGTCCCCAAGCCTCAGGTGGGACAGGAGCACAGTGGCTGACAGTCCCTCTGCACTACATGTTGGTCCCCAGAAATACAGAGCTCACAATCAAACTCTTCTGCAAATGAGCTTTGTCTGAATGGCAGTGGTGGATCTGGGATAGGTGTTGGTGGTTGACACTGGGGCAATGTGTCCACCTAATTTTTTGTGTGTGCTTTCCTGGAAAATCCCGTAGCTGTGTGAGTCACGCTGGAGACTGGCAGGCTGTGCCAGGGCAGGGTGCAGACTGCAAGAGTCACCCAGGAGTTTGGTGGAGTTTGGGGTCAGGGTCATAACCCATGGAATCTCTGCTTTGCTTTGTGATTAACTCCCGCTCTGTGTGCCCACAAACAGCCCTTGTCCCTTCTCCCAAGTATCTGCGGTTTTAAAACTGCTTTACAATCAGCAAGACCTTCTTGGTAATCTATTCTGAAGCCTCCCATATCACTTCCTTCCTTGCTCTGACATTGCCACCCCAAGATCAGGCAAATCCCACCCTTCCACGTCCATGCACCAGCATCGTTCTTTTAGTGGTGTTGCTGTGCCCCCACCTGCCTGCTCTGATCCCCTTCTCTTTGGAGAACAATTTTACTGATGTTACAGACACCTTTCACTCAAGAGACTGCCAGAATTCCTCTGGCAGCTTCATCCTCAGCCTCCATGGGAGCCAAGCACTGTCCCAGTTACCCAGGCTCACAGGCTGCACGTTGTGGACTATCACCAGAAGCATTTGGACAACGCTCTCAGACACATGGGGAAATTCTTGGGTTGTCCTGTGCAGGGCCAGGAGCTGGACTAGATCCCTTCTAACTCGGGATATTCCTTGATTCCATGATCCAATGATCTACTTTTTGGTTCAAATCAGCAGAACAAGGCATTCAGCTCAAGCTTTGCTCCTAAAGGCCTCAGTCACATAAGCATCAGTGCTGGTGTAAAGTCTGTATTTGCTCTTCCCTAGAGGAATATTTTCAAAATTATCCAAACCAGCTGACCCGTTTCCCCCACAAAGAGTTTACACATCTTTTAATAGTGACCAGAAATATCAGAGTAGCAGGAGATCCTAGAAAAGGAATAAAAGAGCGGGAGGCAAGTGACAGAGAGAAGGGATGTGTAAATCAGTCCGAAATCCATGGGAGTGGGGGGTAAGGAAGGTGTACCTAGGAGCACACTCTGGACATGAGCGTGTGTGTCCCTCTAGCCCCAGAACTTCCACCGAGCAGGCTGGGTTTGCCCGAGTTTACCCAAAGGCTCTGCCTTGAGCAGCAGTGGCATTTCTGTGGGCAAGTCAGGGCACCTCAAGGCACATCTCTCCAAGTACAAAACAAAGACTGCCGAATGCTTTGTTGGCACCAGTGGCATTTCCGAGGAGTGTCAATCCTTGAGATCAGTTACTGGGCATGACCCAGACCCCACGTGGCTTGCTGGGCTGACTTGGAGCTGGTTCGCCCCAGTCAAGTCCTCTGTTCTCCCTGGGATGGGTTTGTGGAACAGCTTGTCCAAGGAAAGGTGTCCATCCCTGCTCCCGTATCTCAGGGAGGAAGATGTCTCCTCTCCTTGCATCTCTCTTTCATCACAGGCTCTGGAGATGCTGTTCCTCACTACCCCTAGCAGTGCTCCACCATTTGGCTCTTCTTCTGGGACTGTCCCAAAATGCTGCCTTGCATCCTGCCTCATTCATGGAAGGCTATGCTGGGAGGAAGAGACATGAAATTAAATGGAAGTAGTTACAAAAATACTATTTTCCACAGTCCACTGCACAAAGCATTCACTGTGGTGGCTCAGGGATGTTTCTACCCTGAACAGCTCAGCCCAGCTCCTCCCTTTCTCATCCTGATGTTGGCTTTGATCAGTCCCTCTCCATCCTTGGAGCTGCAAGGTCTGACATTCATGTCTGGAACTTTGCCCAGAAAGGAAAAGCCCATAGTTCTGATTATTTCCACTGATAAAAACATGAGGAAAACCTCTTGTTTTTTCAGTGCTCACCCCAAAGCACCTTCTGTGAGCGTTACCAGCATTTGCTTCCACTTTCTAGCTCGAGAACCTTCTGTGCATGGCAGCTTTGCCCTGATCCCATACACAAACACACACTGCTGGGAGATCACCTTTCTCTTCACCACAACATATTTACTTTAGAAACCCAAGGATTACTTACTGGCTTGGGATGTGTGTGTCTGTTTGTAATACCCTTTTTTAAGAATACAAACAGATTAAAAAGAAGTTACCTTCCAGTTTTGTTTTCTATAATGCTTTTTTTTAAGGGCAGGCATGAAGAGAAGTGAGCACCAAGAAGTGCTCGAACACTCCAGAAAGGTTTAAACCTTCTGGAAAACGTTGTCTGCATTCAGTGTTATATATTTAATCCCTAAAACAATAGATATTTTTCATTCTAGCTAGAAACTTTTTTTTATGCAAAAATATCTGTTTGTCCTCATTTACTGAGTGATAAATGACTACTGACCGTGGCCTGAGAGACCAGCTTAGCCAGAGTTACCCCTCTCCCATGCAACGTCCCCTAAATTGCAAGAATCAGGGAAAATTTGAGGTGGAGGCAATTCTGGAGGTCTCCAGGGATGAAGAGATCCCCTCACCACTGCTCTATACCCTGTCCAGTCACCCCACCACTCCCAATGTAAATTTTTTTCCCCTGTATCCAACTGGAATTCCTCCCATTTCCCGACAAGGTTGCTCCCCAGCCACAGGCCCTCTCCATCAGAAATGAAAAATAATAATTTTAAACTGTTAAATGCTAAGAGAGGAATTTTAGACTTGATTAAATGCTAACATCATTTTTAAGGTTCGACCACCACATTTTTGTACATATATGGGATATAAGCTTTCCATGTCTGTTTAATAAAGCCAGATCCATCACGGAAACTCAGCACATCATCCCAAGAGATACCCTGGCACTTTTGGATCTGTGGCAAAGAAAAATTTTTCAGAACTGGCTTTTTTTCTTTTTTTTTTTTTAGAAAAGAGACCAAGACAACGGGCACAGTGGTCCCTTGGATTTCCAGGTAAACTTTTTCTTGGTAAATATTAAGGAAGTAGGTCCATGTCAAAATGCTCTGTTCAAATCCGGTTACTGCGTTTCAGAAGGATACTGACACAGCCAGGCTGATCCACAGGAGAAAACTTTCTCTTCAATTCCCAAAAATTGCACCTAAAGAGGCAACTACCTACAAGTGTCAACTTCCATGGAAAAGCAATATTTCCTTGCTGATTCCCAGCCCACATCAAAGTGCTACACTAGAGGGACAACCTAAAATAGGGGTATTTAATTAAACTTCAATCAAATTTTACCCTGCTTGGTCCTCATCAGCATTTTAATGTGCTTGGGGCACAAAGGCAAGGCTGGAGCAGGATCACAGAATTATGGAATCGTTTAGGCTGGAAAAAGCCTCCGAGACGATCAAGTCCAACCGCTCCCCCAACACTGCTTTGTTCACCACTAAACCATGTCCCAGGTGACACATCCACACATTCTTGAACATTTCTGTGGATGGTGACTCCAGTACTGCACTGGGCATCCTGTTGTTGTGCTTGACCATCCTTTCAATGAAGAAATTTTCCCTAATATCCAATCTAAGCCTCCCCTGGTGTGACTTGAGGCCATTTCCTGTCCCTGTTCCCTGGGAGCAGAGCCTGATCCCCTCCCAGCTGCCCGCTCCTGTCAGGGAGTCGTGCAGAGCCAGAAGGTCCCCCCTGAGCCTCCTTTCCTCCAGGCTGAGCCCCTTTCCCAGCTCCCTCAGCCGCTCCTGGTGCTCCAGACCCTTCCCCATATTTCCTCCTGCAATCCAGGTGGGATTTGGGAAGCAGAGGTACAGCTGCAGGCCTGGCAGGAGGGCAGGAGAAGCTATGGGAGGCTTTTGTGATGTGGGGGTGTTATCAGGTGTTTCTCACCCCATCAGGGGCCCTGCTGAGCTGAGCACGAGGAAGTGACACTGAAGGCTCAGACTGTCTGCTTTGGCAGGACTTGTTCCCGAGGAAGGGTGCCGGGATCAGTCAGCTGGCATCCACCTGCACCAGCGGGCACCTTCAGAAATGCCACACAGGGTCACCCACTGGTGCAGAGACCTCCTGGGGGCACTGGCAGAGATGAACCCACCCCCGGCAGGGAGGAGGTGGCAGATATTTGGGGCTGGGCAGCCACAACGCTTCTTACTGAGGGAAGAATGATCCAGCTCAGGCTGACACCAGGGACACTGTGGACACAGAGTAGTTGACAGCCTTCCCCAGACATCTGCAAGGATCAGGCTCTTCTGCCACAACCTTGCTCATGATCCTTGAGGGTGACAGATCCGCAGGAAACTCCGGCACATTCTGAGTGACTCCAGTTGGGGGTGGGCAGGTCTTGCTGTCTTTGCCACCAGAGAGGGAAGAGCACTTGTAGCTGTCCCATGAGGGGGACCATGTTGTCACCCACAGACCGCTGAGCAACCAACTCAGCCCTCAGCACGATGCCAAGGACAGCGAGAGGACGAAGGGCCGAGGGAAGGGATGGAAACACATCAGTGGTGGGACAAGCCTGCCCTGGCAGTCAGTAATTGCTGCAGCAGCCTTTGGCTGGCACAAGCTGGCAGTCTCCCTTTGCCTGCTGAAACTCCTGTCCCAGGTGAGCAGCATGGAGAGACTCAGGGGGTCCTGCTCACTCCTGGCACCCAGAGGAGCATGAAAGGAATGTGTCAGCCACAATTAAGCCCAGCAGGTGAAGCCCAATGGACAAAGCTCAGGGATGACACCCAGTGGATGAAGCCCACCAGGTGAATCCCACCTGAAGAAGCCCAGTGGGTGAAGCCCGGGAGATGAGGCATGCTCTGCCATGCCTAGGGAGCATGGGAAATGGAGGGAATGGGAGAGCTCTGGGTTCCCATAGCAGGACAAACACTCTAGAGACTGCAATCCATTTACGTCTCAGAGGAAAAGCTGGGATTTCTCCTCATCCGAGTACCTCAGACCAAGAGAGCAGGACATTTTGATGTATTTGGAGATCCTTCTAGGTTTTTGTCAGGCTCTGGTGTTCCCCCGTCCCAGAAGTTGCTGCAGCTGCTTCTTCTTGGTCTCCTGCCAGTGCTGGGCTGAGACCTGCAAGTGCAGCAGTGGCCTCTTCTCCCTTCGGGCATCCCAGTTTGTCCCGGGCTGATCTCCCAGTGCCATCTGCTGTCTGTCACCGAGGGGTGACAGTGGTGCTCCTGCCCGACTCAGGCTCACTCGCCAAGGGAGCTGCACAGGTTGCCCAGTGCCCCGCTGGGGTGGCTCCCACTGCCCGTACGGGTAGAGAACCGAGTGTGTCATGGCTGTGTCATCACAGAAGGCACCACATTTCTTCTTCTTTTCCAGTTATATGAGTAATACCAGGAGCTATGCATGGGAGAGGCACCCAGAAGAGGGACAGCTCCAGCCTCAGGGCATTCCCAGGCTCAGCCGGAACAAGCCAGGACCGGCCTGAGTGGTGATAGTCCCACCTCAGCCCGGTTGGACTAAGAACGGCACCCCCCACCCCATCCTGTCCCAGCTCAAATTCAGTGTATTTTTTGTAACAACGCTGTAGCTGACCAGAAAAATTAAAACATTTTCCTCTATTAACTTAATATAGAGATTCTTTGCCTAAAGTGTCTCCACTCTCCCCATCCCAAGGAGGAGAAGAAGGTGCATGACAAAATGCATGCGTGTTTCCTCCACTGTCCCCAGCTGCAAACTACTGCTGAGCTCCTCCTGGCAGTGTCCTGGCTTCCTGTGCTCAGGTCTCGGGTGCCACCTCCTGGCTTTCCAGCTAAACTGTGCGTGCCGTGACAGCGCAGACCGGGAGCACATTTCTCATCGCACTATCCCAAATAACAACGCCGTTAAAGCCTGACTGGCTCAGAGCAGCTTTTGTTCTTCGCGGATCTGACCCGATACCATGTAGTTTTGAACTGCAGTGGAGGTACCTCCTGTAATTAATAACCCTCAGGATCCCATCACAGCAGCACAAGGCCCCCTTGACTCCCAAGGCCCCTCTAGGATGTTGTCCCCACTTTGGGGGTGGGACCTGGCACCCCTCACCTTTCCCTAACAGTTATTTTTGGGGCGTATTTTGGTACATGATCCCTGTGCCATCCGTTGCTTATCACCTCTGTCTTTCCACGGGGGATTGGGGTGCCAATTCCAAGTCTCTACAGGCTTGTTGGTGGGTTAGGGAATAATTCAACAAGTAGGTGTTTGGCAGGGAGAGAGCAGAGGTATTTTTGGAGCTGTGAGAGTGTGGTGATATCCAAGCAAAACTCCCGAGAGGGAGCACTGTGCAATAAGGAATCGTGAAGCAGCCAGAACGTTGTCTCCTCCCTGCTTGGTGTCCATCATTCCCTACCTCTTCCTGCCCTCCGGGTGATATTTCAGGCCTGGCTGAGCCTGCCTGTACACCTGCCAGCCCAGCCTGCCTCTTCCAGAGGTGCTACTGAGTTCATCCATCATTATACATCTTGGCCAGCCATTTTATCTGGCCACGTGCCGTGGGCTGGGACCCCACAGATGTGTGATGCTCCCTGACCACAGGAGACCTGCTCCTCACCCTCGTGGGGGTGGACAACACATATTTGCCAGGGGAATCCCAGCAACATCGCATGAGATGCAGCTTCTTGCCACAGCTCAAATCCTGTGCTCAGCTTTGGGCCCCTTGAGACATTGAGGGGCTGGAGCATGTCCAGAGAAGGGAACAGAGCTGGGGCAGGGGCTGGAGCCCCAGGAGCGGCTGAGGGAGCTGGGGGCACTCAGCCTGGAGAAAAGGAGGCTCAGGGGGACCTTCTGGCTCTGCACAACTCCCTGACAGGAGGGGGCAGCCGAGGAGGGGGTTGGGCTCTGCTCCCAGGGAACAGGGACAGGAGGAGAGGAAAAGGCCCCAAGTTGTGCCAGGGGAGGTTTAGTTTGAGTGTTGGGGAAAATTTGTTCCCTGAAAGGGTGGTCAGGCACTGGAAGGGGCTGCCCAGGGCAGTGGTGGAGTCACCATTCCTGGGACTGTTCAAAGATGCGGTGCTTGGGAATGTTGGTTTAGTGGTGGACCTGGCAGTGCTGGGGAATGGATGAACTCAATGGTCTTAGAGGGCTTTTCCAACCTACAAATTTCTGTGATTCTATGATTGGCGGAAATCAGCAGGGAGCAGTAGCTGCTAAATCCTGCTGCAGGATGGAGCTGGGGCTCTCTGAGACATTTCCTCACAGCTGTGGCCACTGTTCTCAGCCTGATGGACAAACAACAGGCAGGTCATCAGTGATGTTCAAAATGATCTCTAGCCATGACAGGCTTCGGCCTGAGAGAGGACAGGAAAGGGACGGTGGCAGCGGTGCTGGCACTGACCAGAGGATGGGAATTGCTGGGGTTTGATCCTTTACAAAAGCCCTTTGAATGGTTCTTCATCACATTTCCCGGAGAAATGGGTGGAAAGCACCGATTGTCACCCACATGACTGAGCTGCATCTGGGGACCCTCAACCATCAGCAAAGGTGTGTGGGACACGAGGGCAGCATCAGTGCTGCAGGATGCTCCTGACTCAGAGACAGGAGCTCTTGTGACCAGCATGTCCGTGGATGAATGCTGGTGTGAGATAATCTGAATCCCTTCCTAACTCTCTGGTTGCAGCAGGGACAGAGTTTTGGATCTGGCCCCCCTGGCTGGCTGTGAGCGTGTGCAATCACCTCCAATAGGAGCAGCTCATCCAGCACAGCCGTGCCGAGAGGTCCTTTTGCATCACAACAGCTGGATTTTCTATTCCCAAAGCGTTCCTTGCCTCAGTGCCCAGACCACACGCCGTGGCAGAGGACAGCATGTGCGGGAGAAAAAAGTCCAAAGCTCCAAAATGTATCATTTGTCCCACCTTCAAAACAAGGAAAATAGGGGGAGTTTCCAGTAAAGTGTAAAATGAAAGCATGACAAAAGCAGCCTTTTTCCCCTATATTTTTTCCAGCCTCATTGTCATCTTCTCTATTCCCTGGTAGGTTTGTCCTTTGCCTACCGGCCGACGTGCCCAGGCAGCAACAAGGACCAAAGGTGCCACGAACTGCACCCTTTCCCTGGTGATGCCAACAGCTCGTGCCCCACCCCGAGCTTCCCTGCACCTAGAGCTTCATCCTGTCTGGGGATGTGGATATTTTGGGGGCATTCCCTGTCCCCAGATCACCTTCTGGAGCATCCCTTTGAGTAGGACCCGGTCGGGAGCAGCCGGGGCGGGGCCGGGGCAGCGCACACGCGGCCGATCCGGGGCACACGTGTGTCCACACGCCTGCGCCGGCCTCACTCCGGCCGGGGAAGGGACGCCCGGGGACCCTCGGAGCAGACGTGACCTACTTTAGCTACGAGGCGAGCGGGTCCCAGTGTAAAAGCTTAATAGAGCCGGGCGTAAATTATTCATGGCCTGGCCATGTTAATGCATGTGCTAAAGGCTTTTAAAAAAAAAAAAAAAAAAAAACCAAACCAAAACCCAGGAAAAAGTCTGCTCTATAATTTAAAGCCTTGCACGCTCCCATCACCAGGCCCCGCTGCTCTCCAGGGTGTTTCCGCTCAGGTGAGCAGAGCTGCGAGATGTGGACAGACCCAGCAGGGAAGAGCCGGCCCACTGGAGCTGGGAGTGGGGCTGGGGCCGGGATGCAGGCAAGAGCCTGGGCGGCGGGCGGGGGGGATCCCACGGGAAGGGGCTGGCAGCCCCACTCTGGTGCGGGCAGCCCGCAGCCCCACAGCGAGTCACTGCCCCGAGCAGCAGCCATTCGAGTCCATTCCCAGGCACGGTGGCCAGCGGGGCTATTTTTAGACCTGCCTTTTTCTTTTTCTAATCTTTTTCCTTGCTTTCGCTCAGCGCTGCCCTCGAAGCCCTGGGGAGAGAGGAAAACACAGATCTTCCCTGGGGCGGGAAGATGTGTGGGAGGGCTCTGGAGCGCCCCAGCGCAGGGGTCAGCGAGCTCGGCCATGGGGACTCCTGAGGCACAGCAGGGAGAGCCCCTGGCCCCCGCATGGAGATTCCCACCGGGACAACCACCCCCTGCCCCTGACTGCCGTTCCCACAGCTGCTTTAGCGGGTACAGATAAGGCCACGGAAAGCTTTGGGCAGCCCAGGCACCAGAGCAGGAGCTGGGCGGGTGCGAGGCGATGCTCCAGGCACGGAGAACGTTTGCCTTCTATGGAGATCTCCTTCTGCACTGCTGGCACGGAGGAGAGGCCCTCAGCCTCCACAGACGCTGGGAGGGGGAACAAAAACACCCAAAAAAGCTCAGGGCTGCCCTTGCTCCAGCAGAGCTCAGCACCACCGACCCCCCCCCAGCACGTACCTATAGAGGCAAGGAGTTGCCCTTCTCCCAGCAGGGTAGGGAAGATCCCAGCTCCTGTCCTCAGCTGCATCCCAAACCAGCCTGCATCCTTCGAGCCTGGGAAACGGGACCAGGAAGGGGCCAGGCTGGGCCTGAAGCATCCCACACCATTCCCACAAGAAAACACCCAAGAAGACCACAGAAAAAGTCACAGCAGCCTCTGGGTTTTTTGGTTTTTGGTTTTTTTTTTTTTGCATTTCATATATTATCCAGTTTCACATTCTCATAGGATCAGCAAGTATAGAGCAACTTATTCTCAAATCTTTTAATACAAGCGAGACAGCCATGGTCAGATAATACTTAAAGCACTTCAATACCAAGCATAAGATGCTAAAACAAAAATTGCACAATTTCTTGTTTACTATGCCTGACTGAATCATTGGTACAGAAGACAACCCTTCTTTTTCAAGCTTTTAACTAAACATTAACTTATCTTACAGGATTACAATTTCTCTTTAATAATAATAATAATAATTAATTGCACACAAACACACAAGAAATTCTTTATGATGCATAAATATTTCCTTATTACACATGGTACAAAAATACTCATACTTTTTTTTTTTGTTCGGTATTCCCATAAGGATGGATGATTATTTGGCAGGACTGGATGCTCTCCAATCAGAAGGATGTGGGGGGGAAAAAAAAAAAGAGGTTACATATTTTACAGCTGTTCTATATATAGAAGTCTGAAGAAGGAAAAAAATAATATAATAACCCTGACTTTAAAACCAGAGCAGAATGGATGAGAACAAAAACCCAGTGCATCTTACTTTGAAAACAAAAAAAAAAAAGGAAAAAAAAAGCATTTTTCAAATTTTTCTGGTCGTCCTGGGGAGGGGAGGGTGGAGGTGGGAGAAGGGGTGAGACAAGGACAGTTAGTATTTCTCAAAGCCAAGTCTTCACCGAAGCAAGAGGAAAACCTTGATGGATCAATCCGTTGGGCCAAGACCTGTTGCTAACGGTTACACAAACGCTAGAACAAACAAACTTACACTCACACAGACACAAGTTAAGTGTTTTAATTCATGCCAGAAAACATGCAAAACCCATTTTGCCTTTCGATTCCTTCGGCCGAGCTGCCCCCGGGGCAGGGCAAGCCCGGGGAAGCCCAGGACCTAGCCCCCGGCTGGGTTTCAGTGCAGCCGGATGGCAAAGCTCGGTCAGGGAGGAGGTCCTGGGGCTGGCTTGAGGGAGGGATGGAGGGATGGATGGACGGATGGAGGGAGGGAGGGATGGAGGCAGCGCACAGCCCATGGCTGGGGCCGCAGCGGCTTCACAGTCCGGGGAAGGGGGTGCTGGCAGCCCCAGGGGCAGCGTGGCGGGGCTGGGCGCGTTGTCTGCTGGCCGCAAACCAAACCCAGAGGAGTCGGAGCAATCGTCCCTGGCACATCCCTCTGCGGAGAGGCAGGGACGAGGAACACGAGCCGAGGAGAGACACTGTGGGAGAGGAGCGTGGTCAGTGGCGCAGGCTGGACCTGTGTCCTGAGTGTGTCCCACGGCCCACTCCCCACCCCAGGGCTCGGGGGCAGAGTTGCTGTCTCCCTGCTCCTGTCACCCATCTGAGAAACCCAACCACATCCTTGGGTGGGTGTGTGGGGCTGAGCCCGAGCTCCCGTCCCTCCTCCCCACAAGAGTCCAAGGAGCCCAAGGAAGAGCAAGACAAAGACCTGACTCCAAGAGTAATTAATTACTTACTAATGAACTAACAAAACTGACGAGACTTCCATCCTTGCTGGGTAGCTTCAGAGGGAGGATACCAGCGCATCTGGAAAAGAAAGCCACGGCACAAGTCCATGATCCAGGATTACTCCAACCAGAGCACAAACCTTCAGTTCCTCCAAGCCATGTGCAAGGTCCATGGAGCAAAGATGTCTCCAGCAGGGGAAACGAGGCTCCAGGGTGAGCTCCAAATACTACTTGAGTAGCTCCATCCTCAGCCAGCCAAAGGAGGCATCTCAAGAACACTCATTAAAACCAGACAACCTCTACAGGACATGTATGGGGGAAGAAGTGGCTCATCCATTACAGCAGAGGCCCACAGAGTTTTCCAAGCCCCAACCCTGCTACCAGGAGTGGCTCCAGGCAAACCACACCACGGGAAGAACTTGGCAGAGTTGCAAACCAGCAAGACTTGGAGGCTTCCCTGGCAGGTGCTTGCTGCCACATCTATTTCTCAGACCTGCTCCTTGCCAAGGAAGGGGCTGGATGGGGACCTAACAAGCAAACAAGGGACAGTAACTGAACAGACACTTTCCAGCCCCTTAGGAGACACAGTGAGCTGGCAACGTCCAGCCCCACAGCCTCGGACATCCAGATGATCCCATTTGGTCAGCAGGGCCAGTGTGTCTGGCTGGGCTGCATCAGCAGCTCCATGCCTCTTGACTGAGCATGGATCCAGCAGCTGGAGCAGCAACTGGAGCTTGGTCCTGCTGCTGGAGCACAGCAGCCAGCCCCCACTCCTCCCTCCCCAGGTGCCAGGAGAGAAGCACAGCCTCAGTACGTTCAGGGCTCTGGGAACCAGCACAATGATGGACTCGGCTCTAAGATGGGGAGAAAAGTGGCAGAAAACCCCCTGGAGCCCCATGTGAGCCATTGCCCTTGTCCCATTCATCCTGGCACAGCTGTACTCTCAACCACACAAGCCTGGCTAGATGCTCCTCTCCCGAGGATGTGCAGAGACGTGCAGCAGACTGCCACAACCTTGGCACTGCTGCCTGCAGTAGCCAAGTCCTCCCCCCACAGGCACGAGGGCTGCGATGCCAGGAACTGCAGCCATGTGAGCTGTGGGCTGCCTTCAGTCCCTCTCCAGGAGATGGCTCCTGAAGGAGCCCTGCCAGTCTGCAGAAGCTCTGTCCTCACAGGAGCCTCTCATCAGCTCAGAACAAGGCCAGTTTGGACAAGACTTGGAACAACCTGGTCTAGTGGAAGGTGTCCCTGCACATGGCATGGGGGTGGAATGAGATTGGTTTAAGGTCCCTTCCAACTCAAACCATTCCATGGTTCCATAATCTGCTGGACTCTTACCAGACACCTTCACAAGGCAAGTGGGTGCACTAAATCAGCTCCCAGCTGGCCCCATACTGCACTTCACAGCACAGCATGCCAGTCAGTCCAGCTGTGGGAATCAGGGGCATGGACATTACCAACACCCTCCTCCCCAGTGAGGGGTCCCATCTAGTGCCAGGGCCAAAGTGCCACACACAGCATGTTTTCACTTCTCCTTTAGCCCGGGAGACCTTTGTCCCCGCCTGCTGCCCAGCCAGGGCCACCACATTGTGCACAGACACCACCCAGGGAGGCTCAGAATGGGCAGAAGCATCACCGACAACTTACAGGACCACCACAGCAGCTGTGAGAGCAAGGACAGGGGTTTCTTGCTCCCCCCAAGCCCTGTCACCAGGAGGTGCTTGCTCAGCAGAGCCACATCTAGTCTGCAGCCATCCTCCCTGGCCAGTGTCTCCCACTCCACACCCCTCCCCTCGACAGCTGGAAGCAGTTTCCTCCTGCCCAGCAGCAACAGGAAACTCCCCCCTCGTTCACAAGGCTGTGAGTGCTTAACCCTGAGAGCTGTCTCCATCCCACGCGAGCTTGGCCAAGCAGCACAGCCGGGCCATACGTGAGCCAGTACAGCCCAGCCTGGTGCCCTCCATCCTGTCCTCAGAGCCACCTTGTGGCCCACCTGCAGAGCCTCAGCACCTCCACTTTCAACAGAAATCCCAGTTTTCTCTTAAAACATGCACTGTTCGTAGCTGTGGTGCTAATAAACCATCACTGCAATGGACCACCCCTCCTTGCCTTCCTCCTGTAGGTCTCCAATGCTCACACCAAACCCACCCAGCCTGACCCACCGTGGCCCCACAGACCACTAGCCCAGCCCTGCATTCAGAGGGGCTCAGCCTGGAGCCCAGCAGGAGCTTCTACAGACGTGACAATCTTGGGTACAATCCAAGGCTCTGACATGCTGGCAGGGCGAGGGAATGACCTGCCAGGTCTTTCAGCCCACAGAAGGATTAAGGGCTTGATGGGATGAGGCAGGAACTCAGTAGGAGGGATGTTCCTGAAGCCAGCAGAAAGCACTGGAAGCAGTGGATCGGAGGCAGCAGATAGCCAACAGGACACTCTAGGTATCTGCCAAAGCAGTTTTCTCTTCACACCCCTCAAAATACTACATCCGTCAGGGAGGAAGCTGAGACCTAATGGAGATGTCCAGCACTGGGTGAAGAAAGCAGAGCAAGAGAGGCTTTTACTGGAAGAGACACAGTTGTTTCCGGAGAGGCATTAGCTCACAGTTGGAAAGGAGTCTGGTCCCACCACTGAAACATCTCCTGCTCACAGGGACGAGGCAGCCACTGCCGGCCAACTGCAGCGACCTCATGCTGCTGCCTTCAACATCTGTCCCAGGAAACAGCTGGAGAGGAGAAATGTGTGCCTCTGCCTGCCACCTCCCAGAGGCCAGGAGCCTCTCCCTTTCTGCAGCACACCAGCAGCTGCCTAAAAAATCACAATGAAATTATAAATGGGGCAGAGAAACACCCCATCAGAGCTTCACTCTCCTTTGTCAAAACCTCCTTTGTCTCTCCCAATTGCCCTCAGAATTTAAGTATCCAATTACCCACCATCCTCATGGGGAGCAAGTCCTTCAGAAGGAAAGAGGGGAAGCAAGGACCAAGTACACAGGTCCCTCCTCAGACCAACTCCGGCTTGGAGGACCTGCCTTTCCTCCTTAGTTACCTCTAGGTCTGCAGCCAACCCCAGCAACCCTCCAATCTATCTCTACAGCTGGAATGGTCCCCAGGGATCAGAAAGACTCCCAGTGCAGGCAGGGACAAAGCACTCCTTGTGCTCCCGGGAGCCAGCAGGATCCAACTAACACGTCCAAGAGCTGCATCTTGCTGCCAAGCCGCTGGAGTGCAGAGCAGCATCTTCACTGGTGCCGCTGAGATCCTCAGATCCTCAGCCTGGCGAGCCACAAGCACCTCGCAGGCAGCGCCGCAGGTCACTGGGTGTGAGCCCTGCGCAGCCCCCGTTGGCGGCCAGCGAGAGCCGCTCTGCTCCAGCTGGAAACGCAGCCCGCGGGAACGTGACCCAGGCAGGCAAGGACAGGACAGGCAGCGCAGGCACCACCTCACCCACTGGTGTGTGCTGGACACACGCCCGCCCCAGCAGCGGGCACTGCACCCAGGCCACCCGCTCGAGGGCTCCTCACGGGGCTGGTGTGGGACCAGAGCAGCTCAGCCCACCACCAGGAAAACCAGATGCAGTGGGATCGAGCACGTGCATCTCCCCAGGCAGCTCTGGTGAGGGAGAGATGGAGGATCAGCACATCATCCCACACCAGGGCGAGGAGCATGTGGGAAAAGACAGGCACTGATCCATCCTCTTGCTTAGGAACGTTTTAACAGGCACGCATCCATCCATCAATCCAATGCCTTGTACCTCTATGGCTCAGGGAGACACACCGCTCTCCCAGACTGCAGCAGACAAGCATTTTCCCTTTTCCAGCAAGTTGTGCTGCTTTCCTTTGGATTGAGCCAACCAGGGAGAGCCACTGTTGGTCACAAATCTCTCCTGATGGCATCTCAGTCCCGTTCACCCACCACTTAGTGAGGGCAGCTGCTCAGGAGCATCCTCTGCTTGGAGGATGCTCAGAGCATCTCCTGCCTGCTTTTCCCTGGCTAGGAGGGAACTGCTGGCTTGGGGCTGCTTGGCCCGCTATGCCACCACTAAGTCACTGTAGCTTAGGAAGTTACCACAACCATGAACATCTTGAAGAGGCTTCACATCTCTGGGAAGCACAGAGCTTGCCCAGAGAGAAATAATCCTGGGAAGTCCCTACACAGCAGCACCAACAAACAGGCAACAAGTTATTAGGGACAGAAAATTCATCACTGTCTCCAGTCTAGGAAAGGTCTGTCAGCTGCAAGGGACAGGGGGTTTAGAGTACTGACCTCTGCTTTCATCAATGGGATCAGCTTCAACCCAGTTCTAGGAAGTCCCAAGGCCCTTGCAGGCTCTTGCACAACCACATAGCCATGATCCAGGACTCCTCCCTCCACCCACCACTCACTGGGACAGGTCCCAGAACCAGAGGCCCATATCTGCCATCTCCTCAAGATCTCCAGTGGATGCGTCGAGAGAACCTTGGGCAGCCCACTCCCAAAAAGACTGGCATCTCTGTGCTCTCAGGCCTTGACCTAGCTGCCTGCCTTGGAAGCACCTACCAGGGTCTCCAGGGCTCCAGGTACCCAACACATCAGCTGTGTCCCCAGCAGCACCATGTGGCCATGTTCTTACGAGCCAATCCTGCATTCAGCCCCTGCTTCCCAGGGCAAGTCCTGCCCAGAGCAGAGTCCTGTCCTCATGGGTGCTGCCACAGCCGGAGCATGTCTTTGCAGAAGAGCTCAAGGAGCATGGATAGCCCTGCCATCCCCTGCTGCCCACTCAGAGCCTGGCTTACAGGCACCCCAAAAACAGTGGTTCCACCTCAAGAGACACAACGCAGCCCAACTCCATCCCACCAGCAATGGGTAGTCCTGTCTACCAGGACCAAGCAGAACAAGACAAGCTGTATCATTGTCTCTATGCCTGTGTCAAGCTCTTCCCATCTTCCCAGGAGGCCAGCTCTGCACATCTTTGCACCTCACAGCTTTCCAAAGGCAAAGGCAGACCTGGGCCTTCATCTTTGATGGCTTCTTTTCCCATCATCACTTCCACAGAGAGAGGTAAAAGTCTGCTCAGCACCACTGCAGGGAGAACTGAACCAGGGCTCGTTTCCTTCAGTCAAACATCAACCATCCCCCTGCCAACCAGTCGCAGGCCCTTCCCTCTTCCCAAGCTCCCAGTCGCCTACACAGTTCCCCTCTCTCCCAGGCTGCCAATTCCCTCCATTACAGCTCACACAACCTGGGTCCTGCCTGTGATTCCAAGTTGTAAGACAGAAGCCAAGCTCCAAGTAGGAATGGCTCCGTTTCCATTACTGGAGAGGAAAGAGGTGAGATTAGACCCATGATTAAGGGCAGGGTCTGTCCCGGTATGCGATTCTGGAACAAAGTGACCGGCAAGTGATGTTGTCTAAGGTGCCCACTAAAATTTAGTCGTGTGCTATCACTACCACGTCACTCACCTCCCCCACCGTGTGCCAGGAGTGAGGTCAAGGTGTATTTCTGGTTGCCCTCAAAGGGTCAAAGTTGGGGAGAAACCAGGTTTCTTTCAGGCCGAGTGGCAGGGTGGTCTCTGCCCCGGCTCAACCGGGCTGCTCCCCTCCCACCGGCAGGGCCTGGCCGAGCCTGGCTCAGCTGGGAGGAGCTGATGTAAGATGGTGCCATGCTGTGTGCGCCATGTCATGTGCTGCGAAGTTGGAGATGTGGGTTAGAAAGAAGGCCTGGCATCTCATTCCCCAGGCTCTGGTGGGTGGGTAGCGTGAGGCCCATGCACTGGGTTGCCAAGGAGATACGGGCTACAGAGATGGGCAGAAGCTTGCAAATCCCACGGTGCACCTTGGAGGAGAGATGGTTACCTTACCAGTCTTTCCAGACGTGGCTGCCATCATGCTTAACACTTCTAGGAATGGAGCTGTAGTACAGCCACTCCACTAGCTGCAATAAGGCATCACTAGGGCGTCCCATCTCCAGGGACAGCTCTGAGCTTCGGGGCTAGCCTGCGCTGGCATCATGGCTGGAGTTCACTAGGGACATCAAAGGAGGGATTTGAGAGAGGGTGGGAGGGAGGGAAGGCAGATGGGACAATCTTAAAGTCAGCAGAGTCCCCAGTGGGGCAGGGTCAGGCCACACTCATAGCCACAGCAGCCTGCTGCCTGCCCAGAATATCACCGAGACATGGAGGTGCCAGGAGCAGCAGCCATCAGTCTTGGCTGGGAGTGGCTTACCAAGGGTTCCCGAGGCCAGGCCAGCCTCTCACCACCTCCTGCCCCTCATCCCTCCTGCCAGCCCTCTGGGAAGCTCTTCAGAAGGCCAGGCCACCTCGTTTCCCCCTTGCTGAACTCAGCGCTGCAAGAGGATAAGCCCTTCAGGTTTAAACCTCTTGTGACAAGATCTTGGTTTACCTACAGCCTCCAACTTCTCGTCTGCCTCAAGGCTGATCACTACAGAGCTGCTACAACTCTGGCCATCCCCAAGGGTGCCCTCCAGCCAACACCAGTCCACCAGGAGGAAGAACTGTGACTGTTCTGAGCCCACCACATGAGTGAGCCAGCCCCTCCCAGTGAGGGCAGAGGGCTCAGCACACCGGGACTAAGGGCACAGCTTTTTAGCCCAGTTTGTGAGCAGAAGTCATCTCCCTGTTGTGCTCCACCCTCAGCTCTGCAAAGGACAGGACTCCAGCCCAGAGCAGCCAGCGTGAGTAATGTTTAACCCCACTAAATTTTATTGGTAACATATCCTGTGCCAGGACGTGCCCCTGCGGGGTCAGCACCAGCTCAGCACAGCCAGGAGCGGCTGGGACTGCCCGGTGGCCTCTTTGGGAAAGAGCTGGGTCCAGCCACAGCCTGGAGGGGCTGCCCTGGCTCCCCCTAAGGCTTAGAGGGCCATCACCACCCATGGACCCCCTTGGGCAGGGAGCTCTACCTACACAGGGAGCTCCTCAGGGTTTTAGGGTGAGGCCAGACAACCTCTTTGGAAACCAGTAGTTCACCAGCTGGAGGGCAGGAACTAAGACCCCAGAGGGAAAAGATGTAGCTGGAGGCCTCCTTAATACTCTCCACCCTACAAGAGCAGAGTGTTCTCCCCCACCATGGACCATAAAGTTTTGGTGTCTAACCCTCACACTCAGGGTCCCTATACAGTCACCAGTGACCATCCTGGAAGAAACTGCAGTAAAAGTTCCACCTCCCTCAGCCACCTCAGACAGGTTGTTTTTTCTTGGTCCTCCCTTCCAGGGACAATTCAACCTTGACCACCACCCTACACACACAAGGGGCAGGAAGACACCTCTCTCCTGGGCCACTGAGGAGCACAGCACAGCCCTGTAGTTGTGGGCACCACCACCAACTTTTGGAAAACACCAGCAAGCACAACCTTCCCAGTGAAGAACCAGCCTGGCTCTGGAGGTCCTTGGAAGAACATTCCAGTACCTGGTACTTCTCCCTACCCCGCAGGACCTTCAGCCCAACACCAGCTCACCTGGAGAAGGGCAGAAGCAGGAGAGGTCTGCAGGTGTGAGAGGGGCAGGACAGAGGACAGGAGCTGGCACCCACTCCACGTGGCATTTGGGAAGCAAGCTTGGCTTGAAGCTGGGCAGTTACCATCACAAAGCTTGCGGGAAGCAACGGGATCAAGGGATGCCCAAGGGCCAACACAGCTCACTGCCAGCCAGGACAGCAAGGTGAGAGGACACAGCTCCACTTCCTCTCCATTTAAGCAGGGAAGAGTAGGAGTCAACACCCTGCTTGGCAGGGCAGAGAGCAGAGGTTAAGCCCCAACGCTCAGTTCCACTGCCCCAGTCCCCCATGGCACCACTACAGGAGCAGAGACTGAAGCAGGCAGAGCACAGCTGGCTGGTCACACTGAGCAGGGCAGGGATAGGGGCTCCAGCTTCTCCTAGACAAGTGCTTCAAGCCAAGCACCTTAACCTGGAATTAGGACACTGCTACTCTGTTTGAATTTCCCTTTACATGTTCATGTTTCAAGGACTTTATGTGGCCTCTGTACATTAAAGCATCCCAGTGTCAGACCAGTACAGGCATCCCTACATCCCCAGCTGTCAGCAAGCAAACCCTGGGACACCAGGCAGCTGGTTGCACCACCACCTGCACTTCCAGAGGCTCGTGCATGGAACAGACCCTTCTCACTAGCCTGTGCCCAGGGGGGCTAACACCCTGTTCCATCACAGTTTCTCACTCTGGCAAGGCTCTAGTCACTCATCTCCTGCAGGACACCCTCCTTCAGCTTTGGAAGCGTTTGAGTCATTTGGCCCACGGGGTCCCAGCTGAGCCCCTCAATTTAGCACGGAGCTAAGCCCGTTGCTTTTGCTGTGACTTGGGATGACATTTCATTCTGTTACTTGCTGGCAGGGAGTGTTTCCTCCCAGCAGTCCCTCAGTGTACTTCTCTGGCCATGGGGAGCAACAGGGCCAGCCAGAAATTGAGCCCTGACTTCCTCCCACCCACCTGCCCCTTGTGGGAAAGCAGGCTGGACCTGCAAGGTCAGAAATCACCACCCCGCTCTGCCTGCTCTCGGCCACACAGACCCCTCCCTTGGGCTGGCTCGGGCTGGGCGCCCCTGCCCTGCAGCCGGGAGCAGGCTGTGCCCAAGAGCCAAGGTGCAGAGGCCAGGGTCGAACCGGCCAAGCGGAGACCGCGGGAACGAGAGCACCGCGGCGGGGAGAGAGGAGGGCCCAGCCCCGGCGCGGGAGGCGGGGAGCGACTCACCTGAGCGTGAAGAGCAGCGGCCGCAGCAGCGGCCGCCGGGTACGTGAAGGCGGCGTGGGGGATGGCAGGGGTCAGCTCCGTGGTGTACAGTGGGTAGGGAGCCCACGCTTCCGGGGACGCTGGGATGAGAGCCGCTCCAGTCAGGTCATCTAGACAGGAGGAGGGGACAAGGGGACAGCATTTCAGTAGCTGGCCCCAGCAGCCTGCTTGGGGACAGGCTCCGGATTCTCCACCCCAGGCTAAAGCTTTGCACTGCCATCTTGGTGAGGTATAAAATCTGTGTGCACAGCTGCTTCTCTGGCCTCCCAGCCTTGCCAGGAGAAGCCAGGAATGCCTTGCATTACAGCCCCACATGGGCTTTGGACAGACTGGTCCACACAGGCAGCACATGGCTGGTGCCACAGCATGCAGGACAGGGGACAGGGAACTCAGAGCCACGTTACAGGTCACCCCATGAGCCTCAGTGGGGCTACACACCCCACCAGGCTACACAGAGGGTGATGGTACAGAACTCATCCTTTATGCTTCACAATTAGGGATGCTTTAAAGGATTTATGGTATCACTTGAGCTACCAAATCCAACTGTCATGTCTCAACAGTTCTATGTTGGTCAGATGCCTGCTATCCTCCTGCAGCTCCAACATCCCGCTGGCCTCCCTGCCCCAGGCAGATTTCAGGCAGAGCAGAGGTGGGTCTGGGTTCCTTTCCACCCTGGCAGCATTCCCAGAGTTGGGCATCTCTCAGGTTGGAGCCATGACCTCCAAGCCCCTCCCAGCATACTCACAGGGGTCCCGTGCAATGAAATGTGCGCCCAAGGCAGGGTGGATGTTGGTGGGGTTTGGTGTGGCCATCAACTTGCTCTTGGCCATCTTTGTGTTGGCTTTAGCGAATTCTAACCGCAAGGTCTGGGGGTTCTCAGGGTCAAAGCGGATGCCCTGTCACAGGAGAGAGCACAGGAGTTTCTCAGAGGTGAAGCTCCAGTCCAAGCACAGAATGTGGTTATTCATGGAGCAAAGCCCAACTGAGGAACCAAGGCCACCACACTACAGTCACATGCCCAGATTTTTGTCACCTCACTGCAACACTCAAGCTCCCATGTGCTTTTATTTTTACGTTTAGCTGGCCCAGGACCACTGCTTCCAACATGAGGGGGACAGTTCTGCTCCTTATGTGCAGTTCACCAACCACTACAGCAAGCAGGGCTACCAATACGGGTCAGGAAAGGTCTGTCTGCTGGAGCTGGGATAACCCTGTCCCATACTGGAGTCGGAATAGCCCCCATCTGTGTGGGAGCTCCCATCTGTGGTGCCAACTACAACTTCTGCCAGCCTGAGCAGAGGCACTAGCAGGTGCCACAAAGCCCAAGGCAAGGTCTACAGCACAGCAGAACCACGTTTTGCTGACCAGATCCCACCAACACTCCTGCAGGAAGGGGATCATTTTGGGTGTCACTTCCATGCTGACCATCCTCAAGATATTTTCTTGAGTCACAGCAGTTCCCCACACCCTCAGAGGCCCTGGAGCTGTCTTCCAGTGGTCAAAAACTACATGGAGACAGCTTGCATCCATTTGCCCAGGCTGATGTCAGCCTCGAACAGCTCTCCTGCTTCCCTGGTGGGATGCTGCAGGACCATTTCACTTCCATAGTCAAGGGCACAGCTGGGAGACCCTGCCCCTTCCCTGCCCTCAGCTCTGGGTCCAGCAAGGCATGTGGCCCCCAGCCCCGCAGCACTTTGGGTACTCACATTCAAGGCGTTCTTCGCTGCTTCAGCACCAGCCCGGCTGTCAAAGGTCACAAAACCCACTGGCTAAAAGAAACAACACTGATTTCAGCTTGGAAGCTTCTTCCAGCTCCTCAGGTTGCCCTGCCACCCCCTCTGCCCCAGACAACCAGCAGAAGAGACCATCCTAAGCTGTACAGGGGCTTCAAGCAGAGCTTGGGTCATTGGCCCAAGATTCCTGCTCTGCATCTGCTCCCACCACAAATGCCTTGGCATTCCTACGTGTGGGGACACCGCTCACCCTGACAGCCCCCAGCATGGGTACCCCTGCCTTGATCAGAAGGGGACTGGGGAAGGCTGATGGCAGCACCAGGTTTGAGGCTGAAGCTTCAGGTCTCACCCAGGGCAGCAAGAGAAGACATGGAGACATTCAGAACATGCTGGGTCAGTAGAACCCCGCTGTGTAGCTGGTGCTGGTCCAGACAGTGCTTTACACAGTGAAATAGGATTTTTCCCCTTTCCCCTCCTGGCATGTCCAGTTTTCTAGCAAAAGCCAAAAATACACAGGCTGGAAGGAGGTACCTGCTTTGAAGTCAGCTTGATCAGTGACCCTTCATAACCCTGCAGGAGGGAAGAAAGCAAGTCAGCGTCAGGCTCCTGAAGAGGCCACGCTACAACCAAGACACAACACGACAGCTCCAGGAGTTCCTGTAGCACCAAGCCCTCCATAAGGCAGGGGCTGCAGCAGGAAGAGGGACAATAACACTTGTTTCCACCAGTGGAGAAGACTGGGGGCAGAGCAGATATTTTAGCTGTTCCACCCTGGCCCTTTGGGAAGCAATCCCATTTTCTAGCTCTTCATCCAGCTACAAAGATGAGCACCCTGGCCTGGCTAGTGCCTAGAGAAAGCAGAGCACCCACTCTGTGCTAGAGGAGTGCAGACAAGGGAACCCCACTTCCCCAGAGACAGCCTTAGAGAAGGATGGAGTTTGGGGGATGAGGACACATCCTCAAGGAAGGGCTGGTCCAGTTGGGCAGCAGGGCTGACCAAGCAAGTTTCATCAAGCTTAGAGACAGCCCGATTCCAATGGCAGGCTCCCAGGGAGGTTTCCCAGTTGAGCCCAAGTCATGGGATCCCATGCCGGCTTTAGGTTCCCATGTCATCCCTACTTCCCTGACAGACCTTCGCTGCCAGGTCACCCACAAAACAGCATCTTTCCCACCAAAAACCAGATCTGAAGACCTTCTTACCTTGAATGGTCGGAAGAGAAGGTAGAGCTCTCTGGGTTTGATATCCACAGGAAGGCCACTGACAAACAGCGTCCGTACCTAGGGGAGAGGCCAACCAGCTGTACTGAAAGGAGATGTTTGGTGCCCAAGCAGGAGCACAGAGCACAGCTCAGAAGATTAAGTGCAGTAAGAACAGGACACCTTGGATCAAAGGTCCACTAACCCTTCCCTGCATTAGAGGAGCATTTTCCAGGATAAAACACACCCAGCCCTTTGATCTCTGCCTCAAAGGACTGAGGCCTTTACAAAAATTCAGTCCCTGGCATCCTGGCCTGGGTTGATCAAGGCATGGACGCCAGCCCCACAGCCTGACAGGATCTTGGTGGCTAAACTGGAAAAGACCATACACTGGCCACAAGAACTAAGTTTGACGCATCCCAAAGGTCCAGAAGGGACCAAGTACAAACTCCAGCTCTTTCTACAGACCGCATACTAGATGTCCTCTCCTCAACCTACCCTGGGACTTTAATTACATCACCGATTCAAAGACAGCCCTCAATTTTGAGAAACACCTCACTGCCCCACTCATAGCTTTTGACTTCTGCAACAGCCCCAGACCAACACTGCAGGAAGATTTTTGGGTCCATCCCAGCGCCTTCCCCAGTACACCTCAGACCCTTCAGAAGCTGCTCCCAAACCCACTCTCAGAGCAGTTGTTCTGTTGTTCCCAGACAAGAGCAGCTGTGCTAGGCCAAACCCCTGTAGGCGTCTGCTCTTCCCAGGCTGTTCAAGTCATGGACCAAGCCCAAACACACTCATGTCAAAGCAAAAAATACAGTGCCAGGGGAGGATTTCAATAGATAATCCATTAAAATTATAGATAATAGCTCACTTGAAAAACCAGGAAGAAGAAAGTGCTGAAGGCTCATGGCCTGGGAGAATTCTGCTCAACAGTCAGACTCACCATGAGCACCTTCTCCCTGCACACTGGCTGGCAGGCTATTTCCATAGGAAGCAGCATGATGAAGCTGCAGAGACTTCTTGTAAATTAGCACAGAGCTGGAAAGGGAAGTTATGCACAACAGAGATCATGAAGACACTTGTCATTATTAACAAGGAGCAGGAGCCCCAAGCCGGAACTCATCTCCTGGCCTGCTTCCAGCATGGAGTGACCCCACTACATTTGTAGGGCAGAAGGACTCTGCTCCCACATTTTTGGTTTTGCTCAGCCATTTCCCCTTCCCCAGACAGAGTGGGCTGTATCCAAAACCTCTTTTACCACCAAACTAAGCAGCACACACTTGCCCTGCTCCTGGGCTGGAGACAGACCTGGAAACACAGGAGCCTCTGTAATTCTTTGGGGGCAGCCAGACACAGACTCCTTCACACAGGGAAATTTCTCTTATTTACAGATGAAAATTCACCTCCTTGAGCTCCTGTGCCCAGGACAGTCCTGCCAACGCAGACAAATGCCCTTCCCAGGGTAAAGCCCTCCAGGATGGACAGTGATTGCGAAAGGCTTGGGGTGCTCCCGCTCTCTTGTGCGTGCTGAGACTAAGGGCTGCCACTGTCCCCCACTAGTGTGAGAAGCCCTTCTCCAGCCCAGCACATCTCAGGAGCAGAACCAGAGCATCCTTCCCATCCCCTCCTCTGGCCCCTCAACACGGATGGCTCTACCACACACTCTTGCTTTGCCCTGCCTTGGGAAGCAGGATGCTATGCGGAGCACTCCAGGAACACTTTCCAAGCCCAGGCTTGGTCTGACAGGCTTCCCAACCATCCCACCCCTCATCTGATGCTTTAAGGCACCACTCCAAGGCCACCCGATGCCCAGACAGAGGGGACAATGCCACTGTTTCTTGGCTTTTGGCTGCCTCAAAGACCTCAGCGCTTGCATTCAGCATGAGCTCTACAGAGCACCCGCAGTGCATTCCCAGAAGACCCACGGCCATCTCTTGCAGGGAAGGACTGCAGAGTGTGGTGGCACACATGTGCCTCAGCCATGTGAAAGCACCGTCCCTTTTCAATATTTCAGGATCCGAGTGTGCTCAGCCCCCAGAATGGATGTTTCTTCCAAGCAGATAGAAATCTGCATCCCTGTTGGGTCTCTAAATGGTCCCGTGATGCGTCACTTGGTAAGTCCTTGCGACAGGCATGACAGGATGGAAGATGTGTGGTGGCTCAGGGAAGGGGGAGTCAGAGCTGGAGCCCTCACAGCAGCCTGAACAGAGCAAGGCAGGTGCCCAGGAAAGCTCTTTGTCGGGGGTAACACGCTCCCAGTGCCAGCCCCATAAGCTGCTGCCAAGCACAGGAGCAAGAAGCCTTCTCTCGCTGGCCAAAAGTTTCCCTTGGCCTCCAAGTCCTGTTTGTCACCATCCACAGCACTGGAAAGGCACTGGAAAGCCAAGCCACAGCATCAAGGGCTGCCATTGCTCCAAAGCCTGGGCAATTCCAAATGCCACAAGCCAACCTCTCCAAAGAGGGTCTCAAGACAAACCAAGCAAGTCCCCGCTCAGAAGAGCTTGTTGGAAGTGACAAGACCAAGTGGTTGGTTTTACAAGATCTCTGCAATTCAACACATCTGTAAGTGATATAGGGAAGGGTAAGAAAAAAGGGAGACCAAGTTATTCAGTGGAGGGTGAGGCTGGTGAGAGACCTGAGCAGTATTTTCAAGGGACAGTGTGAGCTAAGCCAGAGGGAGCTCACTTCCAACACCAGGCATAAAGCAAAGGAGATCTGGGTTATCCCACAGGAGAAAAGCAGGAGGCAGCTCACCAGTCTGAGCCTCTTGTGCACTGTGGGCAACCTGGTCCAACCTCTTCCCCTGCTCAAAGAGAGGAAACTGTAGATGAGGGCAACAGGGTCTAGACAAGCATCTTCCAGTGGAGTAAGCAAACTGGGACTCTCCAGTCAGCCCAACTCCTGCAGGCTTTGAGAGCCCAGTAGTACCACCCAGGGCTGACAAATCCAGGCATCCAGCCCTTACACTCAACATGCCACAACAGGATAGCTTCTGCTAAAATATATCTGCCCTACTTCAAGTCCCTGCCACCAAACACCAAATCCAGCGTCCTGACAGTGCATCTGAAAAAGGCACAGGACAAAAAACACCAAACCAAACCACCATCAAAAATATCCATCCAGGGCTAGATCAGGAACTGCCTGGGCCAAACTGCATGTCCAGACATCCAGCAGGAGCAGATCTCCAGGAATACCATGTTCTTCTGCTCATTCTTAGGTGCTGCTGCCAGCCACTCGAAAAGAGATGCCAGGTGAGAGCAGCCTCATCCCACCCAGGACTGATCTGAACTGGACACACGGATGTGGGGGGAAGCAGGACAGAGAACAGCTCTCAGCTAGGACAGCCCAGTAGGGTCACACTGCTGCAGGCTGTGCAGAAAACATTCTCCCTTCCCCATCCCTGCCCCTCTGGGGATGTCCCCAGTCCAAACACCTGACAGAGATGGAGGAGAGCCACGGAAAACAGGATTCACGCTAGGAGGGACAAGACCATCTAGGCCATCTCTTAGAGGGAGGATCCCAACATAGCTTCCCACGCAGGAGGGGGGAGGGACAAGGACAAATCATTTAGCCCTCGAGTTCTCAGTGTCAGTCCTTGCACAGCTGCATCTCCCCAAAGAGACACACACCTCATGCCAGCACAGCCAGGAGCTTTGCACCAAGACTGCAAGGGAGCCAAGCAGCAGCACCTGCCTTGTGCTACCACAGCCCCAGCGCCACCAGGAGACCAGCACAGCTTCCACAGCATCCACAGCTGCTTTGGAGTAAGAGCCCTCAGTAGGGAGTTCTGAGCTGCCCTGCAGCCCAAAAAGGGAAGAGTTATGTCAGAAGTGTCCGATGCAAGGGCACAGGTACCCACCCCCTGAGCCTGCAGCGATTGGTGGTTTTTTGTTAGAAGACTGCTCTGAATCCCCCTCTTGGAGCCAGCAAGGCTGACCCTCCCCTTCAGAGAGATCAGTCCTTTAACTACATCACCCACAGCACAGCTTGGGCTGCTCCAGCCCCCAAAACTGGCTTGGTCCTGGATCCATACTTCCAGCACCTGGAGCACACAAGCCTTTACCAGCAGTGGTTCAGAGACACCTGAGGACAGGTACAGCAGGAATGTGCTCTAATGCCTCCCCCACACTGTGCCGTTGGACATTCCCCCTCTCAAGGAAGCCACCCAGTTGCACGCCAGTTTTTCCTAGAAATGAGCCATTTCCCACTAGTCCACACCAATATGTCCACTGAGCCTTCTTCCTATGCCACCAGCCCCATGCCATCCTGCTGAGGACAGGGACAAGCTGCCACAGTATCCCAAAGGCACTCCCCACTCCTGGCAGCCACCCTGAGGTGCCAGGAGCTCAGGGACATGGACTACAGCTTTTCCCACGGGAGAGCATCTCAGTGGGGTGCCTCCCTGGCATCTGGGGTCACCAGCAAGGCCAGAGGGGGACACAGAGCCCCGGTCCTGGCCACCGCGATACAGCCAGGGCCACTTGACGCGAGACCGCTGGAATGCGGCGAGGCTGCGGCTGCCCCCGGAGCCGGGACTTATAAGGCACGGGAGCGGAATGGGGTGGCGAGCTTGCACAACAGGGCTGCGGGGAGGGGAACGCACAGAGTCCAGCGGCGGGGCTGAAAAATGGGGCAGCATCCTCCTCTCGGTGTCTCACACGAGCCGTGGGGCTGCAGAGTCCTGCGACTGAAGCCCGGCACTGCTTTGGTCCTCAGCATAAAGTCCCAGGAACCACAAGGGAGGAGGAAACTGGGAGAGAGGGATGTGTGGTCTGTGCGAGGGACAGCTCGGCAGGCAAGCAGGGCAGCCTCCACACCACGGGGCAAGAATCCTGAGGGAAGGGGCTTGTAACAGGCTACTTCACTGCTCCCTGCCTCAGTCTCCCCTCCACTAATCAGAAGAGAGGTGGCAAGAGCCGGGAGTCTGCTGCCATTTCAGCCCTAGCAGAGCTCCGGTGTCCTCAGGCAGGATCGCACTGAGCCCCGGCAAAGGATCAGGCCAGGAGCCACTCCAACCAGGAAGCCCCAGGCAGGCACAGAACTTCCCACCGTCTGGAAAGATGTCCACCCATCCCCAGAGGGGAAAGAGGGCCTTGAACCTCCCCCAGCACTTGAAGCAAGGCGGGCTTCAGACATTTCCCTCTGAAAACAGCCTTTTGCACGAAAGGCACGTGAGGACCAACATCCTGCTGGCCCAGAGGGAAGAAGGCTGACCACAAGCCAGCCCAAGTGCACCAGTATTCTGTCCCCAAAGCAGCAGTGTTCCACACTGCTCACAGCCGGAGCAGCTCTCCCCAGCACTGCTCCTCCCCCACATCAGGCAGGGGATGTCAACAGGGCTCAGCCACCCCTGTGGTCAGGGGAGGACAACACTCCAACAAGTGGAAAGCGGGGAGAGGCACCAGCCCCACTCCGGGGGAGCAGGAAGCACATGGGAGCTGATAAGTCCAGGCACAACAGGACAGCACCCAAGAATAGACCTTGGCCCTGGCAGAGGAAGCACTGCTGGTGTGGCTTTGCCATGGATGCCTCCTCCTGCTATCAAGTCCCATCACCTGTGTCTCTGCAGCATCTCATGAAAAGGATGGCACCCAGATGGGCTTGGATCACAGCAGGGGCTCAGAACTGATGAAGCATTTGGAAAGGTCAGCCCCACAATTCCCAAGAGATTACTGTCCAATGGGGCCGCTCCCCAGCACAGAGAGGTGCTGGCTGAGCACCCTCAGGTTGCCATCATCACCTTTGACCTTGCCAAGAGGTCCACTAAGCCAGAGGAGACAGGCACAAGTGCCACAGCCAACGTGCTGAAGGACACTCACATCCATGCTGGCCCTACCCAGCCACCACACTGAGCCCTGGGCTCCAGAGACCCTCACCTGCCACTCTCTGGACCTGCAGACACCTGTCACCATCGGCTGGAGACATGGACTTTACCTGCTATGGATCAGCTCTTCCTGCCCACACCCAAGCACCTGTTCTGCTGGCAGGAGACAGTGGTGAAAGGAGTTCCTCCCCAGGGTAGAGGCTGGCAGGAGACATGGGTCTGGAAGCAGGACCCTCACAAGAAACATTCTCACCTCAGATCTTTCAGTACATCTGTATCTGCTTCACTCCACCTCACGATGATTCCTGGGCATTTTTCAGTCCTGTGCCTCCCAGGACACATCCAGAGACAGAGGAATCTCTCCTCAAATCAACCCAATTTGGGGCAGCACACCAATGGCCATGCCCCAGCCCCACAAGCAAGTACTCCATAAAACCCAGGTGGTGGAGAGCTGAAAGCTCACAGCAGCTCTTCACGGTGGGCAGCAATTATTGGAGTGTCACCCCCAACACAGGGAGACCTTTGGGAACACCAGGAGGATGGCAACCACCCACAGGACTAAGCTAACATTGCATCAGCCCAGCTCTTAGCAAGACAGGGCCACTAGGCAGCAGGGAAGGGCTGTGCTCCCAAAATATGGACCAAAAGTGCCAACCCTAACCCACAACATGCCCTCTGGCTGCTCTCTCCCAATCCATAGCTCATGCTGCACTTCAGGCCGTTGCTACAGGTGACCCAGGGCAGTTACACATTGAGGGAAACACTGGCCTCCTGTCCTTGGAAACAGATGGGAAGGACACATCCCCAGGCCAACAGCTTCCGACCCACGGACACATACCAAGACTGACCCCACAGAACCTGTCACCGCCTGCAGCACAGGCAGGAAGGCACTATCCCAGACTGGGAGGTCAAACATTTCCACAGCTTCTCCTGGGCTGTGCAGCAGGGCTGGAGAACCTCCACAAGGGTAAGACCACCCACTGGGCCCTCAGGTTTCCAGCCACCCCAGCACACCATGACCCTATGGGGCAGTGGCCAGAGCATCCTTGCCAAGCCTGTAGCACCCACTTCTGCCATGCCAAGGGCATGGTCACCCGGTGCCACTACTCCCTCCTCATCAGATGTGCTGGGCTGGCTCGGGATCACACCTCAGTATGGGCCAGGTTCAGCAACTCCAGTGCCGGGGCTTTCCCCCACTGCCCTGCCCCTCATCAGGTCCAGCTCTGCAGAGCCGGGCACACAGAAGGAACTTGGTTTCCACCATCCCACAAGGTGCAGGAAGATACTGAGTATTGTAGTGAGGTCTGACCACCTCGCTTATACACTCATGCCACAGTGAAACTTCAAGCTGAAGCCTTTATTTCAGGCAGAGCTCCAGCACAGGCAGCAGTGTTGCTCATTGCTCTGTGATCCAAGCAGCAAAGTCTCCATGATTTGGCATGACCAAGACCAGCAGCCTCAAAGGATCTTTCACTCCACAACCTTCCACATCAGTTCCAGAAAGAGTCACTCTTGAATTCCCACAGTGCCAGATCTTCAAGCAGAGCTATGAGGAAGGACAGCAAAGCCTGAACTACTCTTAGCTACCTCCTAGACATCTCAAAGGGCACTTCCTACTTTGGTGAGGGGAAAGCAGAGACCTAGCAAGGGAACCTTTGAGTTTGGCCCTTCCTAACTTCCACAGGCACCACCAAAAACCCCTTAATACTGAGGCTAAGCAGGGAAAGCTCTGCTCAGCAGCTCCTCAGATTAGCCAAGAAGGAAGACTAATTTCTGAAGCTGGGTCTCATTTAGTAGCCCAGGTGGCAGGAGAAAGCAGTTACCCCATCATGGGGACTAGTTGAGTTGGGATGTCGATGCTCAGACTCGTGTCTAAGAAATCTAGATTTGAAAGAGTGAGAAAGGAGAAGGACACTCCTTCAGAGGGTATTCACAGGCACCAGGACACAAGGAGATAACGGGGAGATTCCCATATCCCTCCTCCTGTCAGAGCAACTCAGGTCTCAACTCAAGACCAAGAGGATGTCTGGGAACACACTAGTTCCCAGAACCTCTGTGTGCGTGGTGACTCCAGGGTGTCTGCTCAGCCAACAATCTGTCACTGACAGAAGGCTGGATCTAACTTAGGGGACTTCTAGGATGCATGAAAACAGCTCTGAGGCACCATCCTGCTTCAGCCAGGCCAAGTGCAAGAGGATTAGCGAGTGGTGACTGTAACTACTACAGCCTCATGTTCTTCATAGCGAAGAGCAGCATCAGAGGAGACATTTGACTCCAGAACTTACACCAACCTTATTTGTTTGCAGCCACAGAGCTGGAATCCACACATGCACGAGGTATCTAGGTCCACTCAAGCAGAGATTACAGAAGTCAAGAGATGCCTGGCACCAGTCCATGAAGTGCTACAGACATCCAGCACATAACACAGCCCACTCACCAGCAGCATTCCCAGGCAGTTCCAGCAGCCCTGGAGTGCAGCAGCTGAGGAAAAAGGGATGAAGGACTTGCTACTGAGCAGGTTGTCTGGAAGCCAAGAGCCTTCTTGCCTCCCCAACACAAGAGTTTTCTAGCCCACAGCCTTCCATGGACCAACAGGGAAGATCACAGGATTACAGAATGGTTTGGGTTAAAAGGGGCCTCAAAGACCCACCTCATTCAACCCCCTGCCATGGGCAGGGACACCTTCCACTAGACCAGGTTGCCGCAAGCCCTGTCCAACCCGGCCTGGAACACTTCCAGGGATGGAGCAGCCTCAGCTGCTCTGTGTTACCTGTGTCCTGGCTTCACCCTATCCCATGGAAGAATTTCTTCCTAAGATAACCCTCTCTGGCAGCGCTTAGCCAGGTCCTCACCTGCGCTCTCCCAGCGCAACCTCACATTTAATGCTTTCCACCTTCAGCAGTCCAGGATGCCCAAGCTCTACCTCAAGAGCAGCAGCCACCACCCATGGAGTTGCAAACAGGCCCTTGAGACCAGCCAAGAGGACACACAGGATAACCACAGACTTCAACTGCCGGTTTGGGCATCTACGCAGCCAGCTCCAGGTATCTCCCGCTCCCGGTAGACCTACAACTTCCCAGTGACTTCCCGGGAGAGCAAGGATGAATTTCTAGTGTAGAACCAACACGTCTGCACCAGGCACTCCAGAAAGCAGGGTGAACACACAGGGTTTTATTGCAATACAGCCACGGACACAACACACAGTGTCCATGGGAAGAACGAAAGCTCCTCCAGCTGCCGGAAAAAGCTCTGCCTGCCACAGGGGTGGGAGTGCAGCACCTAGGCAGCTGCCTGTCCCACACTACCCCTCGGGACTGCCAGGACAGATGCTGCCACACAGATCAGCGGCTGCCTGGAAAATTAAACAGAAGATAGCAGCAAGTGGGGAGGGATCGCGTTTGGGGAGGTGTCTGGTGAGGAACAGCAGGGACTGACATTAGGCCCTGTTTGTTTAACATTCCCGTTAACGACCTCGAGAGGAGCGAGAGGCATTCCTGTCCTCCACATGTCACCGGCCAGGAAGCGGCTGCAAGATCCAGGGGCTCACAGATAAGATAAAGGGAAAGGCTGAATTTGGGAGCTTCGCCCCGCTGTATCTGGGGCACACGGCGCCCTTCTGCAAATGCTCGGGGAAGCAGCAAAAGAGCTGCACGGCGGGGGGGATGGAGGAGTGTCCACAGCACCAGGATCTGGCAGTGTTATCCGTGAAGTGTGGGAAAATATTCCAGCACACCCTCCTGCATGTTGGGACTGAAGGATTCCACTTTGCACTGAATGTATTTATCACTCTGCATCAAGGGGAGCTCTGGGCAAGAATTTGGGCCCCCAGACCATGCTGGGATCCTGAACACAAGGTCACTCCTTATGCCTCCATTAGCTTCTGCAGTGAGGAGCAGCTCCTGGTCAGCCAGGAGGAGGTACTGGAAAAACAAGCATTCAGAGTAGGCTCAGGGTAGCCGCCATGGAGCCCAAACTGTGCTCACCACCCACAGCATTATTTCTGTTGGATTCTGGTAGAGAGGGGACTTTCCAACTGCAATCCCCCCAGGGACTGGGACACTACCCCCCACCAGTCCCAGCCTAACCAAGGTGGTGGGTCCTTTGCTGCAGCCTTGGGTGCAGGGTAACAGACACACCCAGCGAGGCCACAGACCATCCAACAAGGTGGACAGACCGTCCCCCTCCCCACACGCTCCTGAGGCTGTACAGTGGAGAGCAGGAGCTGCTTCTGTCCAACCCCTGCCCACTGCTCAGGGATGCCATCTTTAACTCAGTTTTCCAGCCATGAAGCTCCACTCCTGAGAGGACCAGCCTCTCCAGAGGGTGAGGATTTCCGGGCTCCTGAAATGCTCCAGCACCTACTTTGCCGAACAACATCCCGGCAGTGGGGAACAGACCGGCTCTGCCCCAGCACCAGGAGCTCACCTGACCACCACCTGTGAGGCATCAGCCCAGCTGGAACAACACCACTGGGATGGGATGCACCAAGTGACATCGACCTTGGGGAGCTTTGCAGGCCAGTGAATAATTGGATCAAGGATCCGCACTGAGTCTTCTGCGCACGCGTGCACAGCCCGCAAAACCCCCAGGTACCAAACCTCCCTCCACTGGGAGCGGCACAGGGCCCCAGGTGCTCTGGCTCTCAGCCCACCCACACCAGTGCCACCCAGCGATGCTGGGACATCCCACCAGCAGCATCCACATCCCATTGCACCATCGCATCACCTATGCCCTGCTGCATGCTGGGGACAGAATCACTGAAGCCGCCACCTGCCAATCCATTCCACCCCATCACTCTGGTCACCCTGGCCGGGGTCGAAGCCCAGGGGACACGACGGCCCCAAGTCAGCTGGCGCACGGGGCCCGCACGGCCCCGGTGGGTGGTAGAGCAAGCCAGGCGCCATGTTGCGGCGGCGCGAGCGCACGGAGGACAGCGAGGGGAGGGGACTGAGCACCTCCCCGGTCATGAGGGCCAGGCGCAGAGGACTGCAGCAAAACGCTTCCAAGGCCGGGCATTTTCCAGAGCCCTCTCCAAGATGGAGGGCAGCTGGTAACCCACTATGCCAATACCTGCTCAAGGGGTGCAGTGATGACATCAGCCAGTGGCTCCAACAGCCAAAGTGCAAATGTGGAGGGCTGCAAGCTCAGCTCTGGCATGTGGCTACAGACGACCGACCCTTACTAGCCTTCCCGGCCCAGAGTCCAGCAACATTCAGGCTTGCTGTGGCATCTGGGGGAAGGGGCTGCCGGCAGGTCAGCTCGCAGTCCTTGAGCTCAGCCAGGCTGCCAGCATACAGGGAGCAGGGCAGGGGCTCCTCCACTACTGCCCAAGTGTGTCCCTTGCAGCTCACACGGGCAGAACGGTGCTGGATCCAGGAGGCCTCCAGCTGCAGGGACTTGGCAACAGGAAGCCGTGCCCACGGGCACCGGCTGCGCTGGACGGAGCAGGGACCTGCCAGCCGCCTGCCCCGCAGGGCTACAGGGACACTGGGCTAAGCAGGGGACTCGCCTTGCCCGGCCCCAGCCCCTCCTCCAGACGGCCCAGGGACTCCAGCGCCGGCTCCCCGACACCTCCGTACTCCGGCTCCACAGCCCGGCCCCAGCTTCCCAGCCCGGAGCAGCCCCGGCAGCTGGGCTCCGGTTCCCCGACGACCCGTGGGTCCAGCCCTGGCGCCAGGTCCTCTGTTCCCCAAACAAGGCGCTGCACTCCTTCCCGGCTTCCCCGACGCCCCGATGCCGCGTCCGCGGTCCCCTATGCCGCTCTGCTCCATCCCCAATACTCCAGCCCCGGTTCTCCGACGCCGCCGCGCTCCATCCACCGTCCTCCGACACCCTGGCGCTCCATCCCCGCCGCCCCGTCCCTGGTCCCGCCGCCGCTCCCAGTTCTCCGCCGCCGTCGCGACCCAGCCGCAGCCCCCTCC
>VXAZ01009307.1:1089602-1193966 GCA_013399875.1 Gymnorhina tibicen | reverse complement strand
CGGGGCCGGGACCCGCCCGCCTGCCCCGCCCGGGGCCGCCCCCGGCCGCAGCCGCCGCCAATCCCGGCCCGGCACGGCCCCCCGGGACCTCGGGGAGGTTTTTTTTTGTTGTTGGGCTCGAGTTATTTTAATTATTTTTTCCCCTCCTTTCCACGAAAAACTTTGTCAACTTTGATGAACTTTCGGGTTTCGACTTTCTTAAAGGGCCCGCCAGGCTCTGAGCCCGCGGTGGGGCCGGGCCGTTCCCTCCGCGCATCCCTGGGGCGGGGAGACGGGGCTCAGCCCCGCGGGGGTCCGAGAGCCCCGGGACGGCACCGTTGTGACCCGCGATGAGAGCCCCGAGCCCCAAGAACAGCAGCCCTGAGAGCTCAGGACGGGGATCCTGTAACTCCGGGACAGCGGCCTTGAGCCTCAGGAGAGCAGCCCCAAATCTGCCCCGACAGCATCCCCGGTCCCCTGGGGACAACAGCCTGGTTCCTCCCGCCAGGGCAGCCCTAACATCCATCCTCACGGACCCCGATGTGCGCCCTGTGCAAAGCCCTGTTCTTGGGCCTGGGAGGAGGAGCAGGGTTGAGGCATAGAATCATGGAATCCCATAGTGGTTTGGGTGGGAAGGGACCTTAAATTTCATCTCGTTCAACCCCCCCTGCCATGGGCAGGGATACCTTTCATTAGACCAGGTTGCTACAAGCCCCATCCAACCTGGCCTTGGGATGGGGCAGCCACAGCTTTTCTGGGCAACCTGAGCCAGGGCCTTACCACCCTCATTGTCCATCTCCTTTTCTTTCTCCCTGCCCACAAGGGTGCCCAATTGGCCACATCCTAAAGCACAGCCCGCAGTTGGATAATATGAGCAGAAAATGGGATACATAGCCTATTCCTGCACACTGCATCCCACAGCTTGGTCCCTCTGTGAGTCAAAGGTGTAAAACCCCAAGAGCTTGGGTCAACCTGACGACTGGGAGATGTCTAGGGATCTGAGCCCTGTTATTTTAACCAGCATTTCTTGTGCCCAGTCTGTGCTTCTTCCCCAGCACTGAGGCCAGGTGAAAGAGGGGAAACATCAGCCCTGCCCTGCCCTGGAAGTCCCACAGACCCCCCTCCACACTGCAAAAGCCATGTGTGTTCCCTGTCCTCTACTGGCCCTGGCTAGAGACACCTGTGCTGTCCCCATGGCACTGAATGTCACTTCAGAGTCAAACTGAGTCCACACCTCGCTCTGAGTGACCATTTCGTTCCAGCAGGAGCTCAGGTTTTGCTCATGTGCACGTTGTGAAGAGGTGTGAGCCTGGCTGGGGGTAACCACAGCTGATTTCCCACCACACCTGGGTCCACTGCCCTGTTCAAGCCCCATCCTCTGACTCCATTTGCCACCTGGCTACACAGAGGCTCCCTCTGAAAACGTAACCCTAAACTCAGCCATCCCCCTGCACAAGCATCGTCCGGTACAACCCACGGCACTCCGAGTCTGGCACCAGAGAGGCAATACAGGAAACACCATCACCGAGGTGGTGCCCACAGCCAAGTGCATGTGTGGCCAAGTAATTCCAACGCAGGAGGTGTGTTGGAGGGGATGCAACATCCTCCTGGGAGGATTAGCTTTATGTTTCCCTGCTTTCTATGTTATGGCTTATATCAGCAGCAGCCGTTCGTGCGCAGCACAGAGGGTTTGTGTACAGAGTCCTCACACTGACAGTGGCAAAACGACCACTTCTTTTTCCAAGGCTTTGTAATGAGCTGCTAAGCCAGAGAGCCTGATCCCTGCCAGGTCCTGCATGAGGGGAGAAAACTCCCACTTTCTGACTAAAAAACCCCAATTTATTTATTTAAAATGCTATCCTACAGAATGGTTTTGGAGAGACTTTTCACACACCAGCTCTGAGCACCACAGCAAGAGTCCCCCCCAGTCCATCCACGGAGTTCGGCACGGACAGATGCAGATCAGAGCAAGGACTTTCTCCAGTCTTCAGGGATGCTGTCCTTCACCAAAACTTTGTCGCCAAGGCTGGGGGACAGCCCCATAAGGCTGTGCAGGAATAACTCCCAGGAATAGAGTTGCCTGCCATTTCTCAAAGACTCGAAGCAAGCCCGCCCTGACAAAGACCAGGAATATTTGCTTCCTGTGCTAATTGAGCAAAAACCAGCATAAGATCACAGCGCTTTCTCTGTGCTTAGGTTTGGTGTTTTGCTTTCTACAGACTCTGAGTGTGGAACCTGAGGCAAGTGGAGGAAGGCACAAAAGGGTGGAAGTCAGGAGCAGCAGCAGGTTTTCTTCAGACCCCCAAGGAAGCCATGCTGCACAGACATGCAGAGGAGACATTCTGCCTCTTCCAGAGCAGGAAAACCCTGGCCCTGCTTGGAAAACAAGCAGAAGAGTTTCTGTATCCATCACTCTGGGGCAATAACAGTGGGTCCACCACGTCACTGCCACACTGATGGCCACAGCCTGTGGTTTATTTTGTAAGCAAATCCATGGCATTGGGCTGGAGATAAATATCCTCCTTGCACACCCACCCCTCAGAGCTGTATGTGGTGGCAGCATCCCTACATCCCAGTATCTTGTGGCTCATAGTCCCTTTGATATCTTTGTAAACATCACACCCAGGCAGCCTCTCCTCTCCCAAAGCACTGCAGCGTGTGCTTCAACACATGGAGCTGGTCCAACCAGCTGCACACAGAGGGGATGTTTTCTCCCCCCAGAAACTGAAAGAGATGGACAGAAGATGGGACAAATGAAGCCGTCACTGCTACCAGCTTGTGCAGGTGAGCCAGTCCACCAGAAAATGGTGATGTTTCTGCAGAGACTTTGGCTGAGGATTCCACTTCCACGTGGAGATGCTCAGCTTTAAGTGTGCAATTCAAGGCCAGACCAGCTGAACCAGTGCAGGACCAGGCGACAGTTCGGTTTGGACCTTGCTTACCCACGTCTTACAGTGACGTATTTTTACACCAACACTTTTCCTCCTAAAGTATCTTCCACTCAACGGCACCTGGCTCTGCAGTTCGGCCAAGGGCTGCACCAGAGCCTTGTCCTTGCCATAGCACGTCCACCAAGGTGGGACGGTTAGAAGAGGAGAGGTGATGCTGTGACCCATCCAGCATCCTCTTACCTCTCCCACATTGATTCCTCATCAGGGTGGACAAGCTGACAGTGAACCCTGTGACAGTGTCCTCCACAAGCAGCTGCAGCCATGCTGTTCTGCCTGCAAACAATGGGAACTGCAGAGCCTCACCAGGGAAAAGGAGTAAAAGCTGTGAGGTGTTCACAACCAACCAGCAGGTCCTAGAAAGGGGGTTAACAAAGTACTTGAGATAGAAACAGGTTGGAATCAGCTGAGACATCAAGGTGGGACTTGAAATGACAGCCAGCTGTGGACAATCTTGTGTTTTCACACAGTTTCTCAGCTTTGCATTATCCAAGGGCTCTTTCTCACTCTTGAACAAGCAGGTGACCAGCTCAGGACACTGGTTAAGGTGATAACAAGGGATGTCTCTCTCCAGCTGGGCTCCTGCATCCTGCCCACTCATTCTGGGATCCCAGATCTCCTTCACCCACATGTAGAAAGGCGATGAATGTTATTTTGGGCATCATGGTGGTTGTCATAGGGGGTACTTCAGGCCCCTGTTCCTGCTGAGCCCATCACAGGCAGTGCCACACTGGCTGAGGTGCTGGATTGTTTTTGCTGTTTCTCAGTACTTATCTGGGACAACAACTGAGCCTTGGCACTTGTCCCAAGGCAGAGAGGATGCTCCCATGCCACTTCCAATATTTCTGAGGTACAGAGAAGGGAGGATTTCCTCTGCTTGCCACTGGCACCAATTTCTCCTCCTCCTCCTGTCCTTGTCCAGGAGGTCCCACATCTCCCCAGACTGTTCTGCTGCTCTCCTCCATCCTCCACCCATTCCAGCTCTTGACTCATGCTCTTAGTCTTTCTGGTTAATTATTCTGGACTGGGATTTGCTATGCTGGCTGGAAAGAGGCCACCAACCATGGGACATGGAGGAACCCTGATTTCCAAGCAAGCAGTGAGACCAGACAACATCCTGTCACTGCTCAGACCAGTGACAGGTACACGCAAGCTGAGTGCTGGTGTCACCAAAGACTCTTTACAAGGCCTCAGATGAGTTCTCAAAGAACTTTCTGGCCACAAGAAGGTGAAGGCTTTGGGGCTGCTTTTGGTATGGATCAGCATCCAAACATCTGGAGACTTATAGCAAAGGTGGGAATGGACCTCAGAACTCTCCCAATCCAACATCCTGAGGACTGTCACTAGCACTGGGTCAGGTTGGTCCTGCCTTGAAAACCCCTAAGGATGGACCAACCCCACCTCTCCAGGTGTCCATCCCAAGGCTGCACCATCCAGCAGGGAAGAAGTCTTCCCTAACACCTATCCTGACCCTCTCAAGCCACCACGTGTGGCTGCTGCCCCATGTTACATCATCTGCTGCCGCTATCAAGAAAAGCGTAACTCCACCATCTTCGTAACTACCCCTCTAAGGGAGGTGTAAGCTGCAAGTAGACCCTTGTTCAACCTCTTTTGGCCAGACTAACCCAGCCCAGTTCCTTGCTGACCCCTCACTAGCACCTTCTGTGCTTCCCCTTCTCCCAGTCTGCATCTCTGCCTGACACAGAGCCTACCCAGCCACTCCTCCCAGCCTGCAGCCTCTTTTGGTCTATCTGTCTCAAAACAGCAGGGATGGCACTTGTTCAAGGCCAAGCTGAAGAGGAGCTCCCAGCCCCTTCCATGGATTTGGTCCTTCCATTGGACCAAATGCCATGTGGCTACAACAGCCCTAAGCACCGCAAAGGGCAGAGGATAAAAGGTGTGGCAGGAAAATTAGTACCAGAGACCACTGATCTTTGGGTACTGAATCACAGGATGCAGTTAGCCCCATCCTGGGAGCTGTGCAGGACTTTGAGTGGCCCAGTGGGTGCAGGGCAGAGACTAGCAGCAGTGGAATTGCAGGGCTCATCCAGCATCACATGCCTGGAGTAGCTGCTTTGAGGACGGCGGTGAGCACTTTCAAACTTTAATTCCTTTCCATACGTCACCACTCGTCTCCTCCAACTCCGCCTTCCCCCAGGAGGACAAGCTGAAGCTAACTGAGAGAGACAAGGGCTCGGAGGTGTGCGCAAATGTTTGCTCAGACGCATCGGATCGCTGCAAAGCTGCTTTTATGGGCATTTCGGAGCAGCTCCTGGCAGCGCCGCCCAAGCTGAGCTCTGCGGACGCTGCGGTGCCCCATGACGTGAACCCACCGAGTGGGCTTCCGACCAAAAACGGGTGAGGAGAGCTTGTGTTTACACAATTTGAATAAAAAGATAGCGCCAAACAGAAAAGCCTGCTTGGAGCCAGGAGCAGGAACAATAAACCCAAACGCTTTCTCTGATGGGTTGCAGATGCAGCATTGCCGGTGATCTGGTGGAAAAAGCATGGCTGCATGGAGGGATTTGTCACTTAGTCACCTAGGAAATGAAGACAGGACTTTAGTCTGCCCCAAAACTCATACTTTTTTTGCCTAGAAGATGAAATACAGAGAAGAAAGAGGGCAATGCTCCTCCTTGCTTGTGCAGCACTGAAACAGCGCACTATCCCTTGGCAACCTGAGCTAATGTGTCATTTGCACTGCCAGACATATTAAATATGAGGGAATGAACCAGGGGGAATCCTTTATAGAGAATTTGTTAACTAAAGGCCCCAAAGCCAGCTCAGCCTTGTGCATGGGATGGCCACACACCTGGCTCTAGCACTCCTGCACTGAACTGCTGCCCAAGGGGCATCCACGGCTGATCATTAAGGAAGACTTTTTGAAGCATGGGGTGCAGGCTGTCTCAGCTCCAGGTCCAGAAGATGTACCCAGACCTGGCAGACATGTTGGAGCAGCTCTCCCTCTGTGTCCATCCCCTGCAGCTCCTTCCACCATTGTTCAGCCATGAGAGCAGCTGAAGCCACCACCATGGTGCTCTTGTGGGCTAAAATTCTCACAGTGCAGCAGGACCTCACCAACAACAGGATCATTCCATTGCCTCATCCACAGAGGAGCTGGGAGCTGCCCAGGCTGCTGTGGTCCCATGCCAGCTGTAATGGAGGGATTTCTGCAGCTGAATCTGTCCCTCCTCACTAGAGCCATGGCAGGAGCCATCCCGCTGGCAGAGGGACAGGCTCAAGGCTTCCCAGCCCCACTAACACCACCCCTGTCAGCAGGCACAGCTCTGCTTTGGCGCCTGGCACTCTGCGTTAACAAAGTGGCACCAGTGGGTCTCCAGACCTGTCCCAGCAGCAGGGGGGAGGCACAGCACCTCTGGCAAGTCCTGCCGGGCCAGATCCTGCCCCTTCCCTGCTCTGCAGTTGTTTGAGTGAGGTTTTTACCGGGTGCTCAGTGAGAACATCGGCTTCAGTGCCAACAGGGATGTGGAGCAGCAGGGATGGGACGTGGCTTGACCCAGAATACTTGACCCAGAGACAATCAGTGTTATTGGTGTCCTGAGCCCTCATGTGTGGTCCTACCCCCAGGATCTGGCCCAGGCCCCTCAGGGTGTCAGCAGATCCAGCTTTGGATCCCTCAGCCAGATGCTACCAAGTAGAGGACCATGTCCCATTCTGCTCTCCAGAGCCACCTCTGACCATCAACAGGGCTCTGCAGGCCTCATCCTCTGCTAAATCATCTTTATCCCTAATTAACAGACATGATGGATCAGAGGGACGGGAGAAATGCTCCCAAAGTTTGCCATTAAGTATCTGGACAGCCAAAGAGGGCCACCTCTGTAAGGGAGGAGGTGGGCAGCTTTGAGCCGTGCCACGGGATACATCCCCTGGTCACAGCAGAACGCACCAACCCGAACTCCCCGAGAGAAAGGCGTCCCATTTTCACCACGGTTATTAATGTCCAGCCCCTCTGCACACTGGAGACCTTGTCAAACAAAACAAAAGGACTTGTTGTGGAGGAATCCTTGGCAACACGACCAACATACACATGACCTTCCGACTTGGAAAACAGATTGTCAAAAACCCAAGCGAGCGATCCCGCCACATGCGGCACGGCTCAGCTCCCCTGCCGCCGCCGCCGGCCTGGGATGCACAGCGAGTCCCAAAGCCTGCTGGAGCATGCCAGAGAGCAAGAGGGGATGTGTGGGATGAGCATCGCTCCAGCCTGGATGTGGCACTTTCTCTGTGGCAGCTGCAAGCTTGGAAGACCCCTTTATCAGCTCAATTATCACGTCCTTCCGCAGGACACTCCCAGCTCCCATGGGTTCCCCTCAGGCAGCCCTCTGCACATCCACCCCGGGGTATGTGTCCATGGGTGCCCTCGAGGGTAGGGAAGAAGTCTCCTTGCAGCTTCCTTCCTTCTCCCTGCTGTTCTCCAGGTGCTGAGCACTGCGGAGGACAGCCTGGGACACCTCTATTGTTAGACACCCTGTGTGATACTGCCCAGCATGGGGGAGATCCCAGCATGGGTGTGGCACAGAGGAGAACTTCCCGCTGACTGCAGCCTCCCATCTCCTCTGGCCAAGCAGGACCCATGCCCTCCTCCTGGAGATGACCCTGCCCATCCGAGGGTGCAGCCTGCTGTGTAAAAGCTGCTGCTAGAACTCTGAAGGCTGCTCCTCAGTCATGTGAATAACGAGAGGGATTAGCAAGTCAGGGGACAATGAGAGCTAAATGAAGCATTGCCTTGCAAGAGGCTGCTCCATCCATCCTGCTTGTCTTTGGGCAGAGAAGGGAAGGTGGAGGGCAGCGCTGGGGTAGGCCAGGGATGGCAGCATGGCTCCACTGTCCCTCCTGCCCTCCTGGAGCTGGGGGTACAATGAAAGCCAGTGTGCCACAGCAACACCCTTCCCAGTGCTGTTCCCACATGGGGGATGCATCACAGCCAAGGCTCCTGCACCACCTGCGGGCTTTTCACGGACTCCTCAGCTTGGGCACAGCCCAGAGTTCCTGATGGGCACAGTTAGCGGCCTGTCTCCATCCACAGGGCACCCCAAGTCTCACCCCTTGGAGTTTCCAGCCTTGGCAGCAAACCAACACAATACATCTTCCCAGTTTTCAATCCCAGCAAGACCAGACTTGTTTGAGCCGGGTTGCTTAGATGACTTGGTGTATGTTGGACACCCAGCCTGAAAGATTCAGCTCATGATGAAAGTTTGGCAAAGCCCTAAAACCAGGGAAAACAAAGAGTTTTATCATGGGAAGCACGGGTCCCTGAGATGAGCTGTAATTATGTCTGTCCTGCTTCGACCACAGTGCATAAACATCGAGGACTGATGGCACAAGGGCCGATTTTCCAGAGCTGATCCCTTCAGCTGATGGGACAAGCTGTGGTGCAAAGTGCCCGTGTTCCTGCAAGGAACATGCTGGACTCTCACCTGGAGTCTAGGCATTTCCCCCCAAATCCCTATGAAACACCCGTTGCATCACTGACCATCACCAGTGCAAACTTCCCTGGAAAAATTCATTTTCATGCAAGGAATACAGCTTGGAAAATTCCAGCTTCGGTGGGGAACGACAAGCAAGGGGCTGTGATGGAAACTATTTTGCAGCCTTAATTATTTCACCCCAAAGGCTGGCAGCCTGTAATCGCATTAGTCTCCTTGGGAACGCCTGCCCCACCAGAGCCCCTCTTGCCCTCTTATCACTCCCCCCAGGCCCTGAGAAGAGCTCCCGGGGAAGCTCGGGGGCCTGGTGAGCCCCTGCATGCAGCCTGCCAGGCAGATCTCGGGAATGCCTGATTTATAGTGTTATGCCTCATTCTGTTTACGCCAGGCGAGTTATTTAAAACGACGAGAGCGAGAGGAGCCCGGGTTTTGTTTAAAAGTCCAGCGAGGAGATTTGCCTTAAATAGTCAAGAGCTGAAGTTGGAGGGGAGGCCGCCCAGCAGCACGGACCTCCGGGATGGGAGCGGAGCTGGCACCCGTGGGGGGAGCTGGCTGGCTGCAGGAGAGGTGGCAGAAGCCTCGCGTTTAACCCTGGGGAGTTAAACCGTCCTCGCAGCCCTGACTTTGTGTGGCCTCTGGCACCGGGGACATGGTTCACCTCCACAATGTGAAACAGGCTCAGAGGAGAAATGGCACTGGTCTCGCAACGCTCTGAATCCTAGTGATGGCAATCCAAAAGGCTGCTCCACAGCCAGAACTGGCACAGTCATCCCAAAGGAAGCTGTGCGCAGCCCGGCACGGCCCCAGCTCTGAACCCTCTGGGCAGCCCCTGCCAGCTCTCGAGGCCTCCTCCTCAGGGCAAGGCTCAGTGTGAGGCCACGCTGCTGGAAGGGCCTCCCTCGGGGCACTGACATGAGCTTGGTTTGCTTGGTGCCGAGCACAGATCTGATTGCTCTCTATAAATACATCCGGGGTCAGCACCAGGGACGGGGAAGAGCTATTTAAACTCAAGGGGGACGCTGGCAAAAACAAAAGGCTATATATAAACTTTCCATGAGCAATGCCAGGCTGGAGGGAAGGTTTATGTCCTAGAGCAGTGGGGTGAAGAAAGAGCCCCCCAAGGAGTGGGGTGAGGCAGTGGGATGGGGCCAGACATGTTTCACTGTGTCCCCAGGGTGGGTAACCTCAGTTTCCCTCCATCCCCAAGACCAGTAAAACCAGCTGAGGGGCCAGCAACTGGCCTTGGCACCACAGAGGGAGCTCCCAGCCCCACCCCAGGCAGGACAGCAAGGGGCAAGAAGCTCTTCAGATATTTTTCCACTTTCTTGACTTATTTGGTCAAAACTGCTGACGAATTAATCAGAATAATGAGTAACTCGGGTGCCTCAACACACTCAGCAGCAAGGGTCGACTGCTGAAAGGCCAAAGTGTTGTGCCACGCCTGGCACCCTTTGCTAGGCCTTTCCCTGCACTGCTGCTAATGCCTGTATCCCACATAATTCCTGTTCCTCCTGCCCATCCTGCACCCACTGTTAGCACATGCATCATCTGCTAATCCCTAACCCTGGCAACCTTGCCCATCCCTGAACCTCTCTGCACCCTGATGCACCTTGCCCATCCCTGATCCCTGCACCCCAAGGAGCCGTGATGTCTGCTCCCAGCGCACCCACTGGATCCACCTGCCAGATCCTTGAACCCCAACAGTGGCTTGTGGGCTCAGCATGCGTGAAAAACATTGTGTTTGGGAGGTGTCATGGAGACGGTGACAAGGAGGACAAGGAGTTACGTGGTGGGGCAGGCTGGTGTCATGGCCCCAGTCAATAGGCAGGCTTGTGGGACACTAACCTGACTTGCTTTGGAGCCTGTCTCAGATGGAACTGAGGCCAGGACATCACCAGCCCCAGCAGAACCATTTGCAGGGTGGAGGATGAAATATTCAGAGAGGTTTAAAGCAATTCAGTGTCTCCCATGGAACACTGATGAATATTTCAGAGAAACAGGCATCCAAAGGAAGGCTGGGAGCCAGCTGAGCATTCCAGCAAACGGCCACCCAGTCACCACAGTGGCCATGGTGTGGTCTGGCAGGGATGCTGCTGGGGATCGACTCGGAGCAGCCTGTTGGCCAAGGAGGACACCTCTTCTGGAGGTGTCCCATGTCTTCCTGCTCTGCCCCCAGGGATGCAACAGCAGCGAGGGCTTGTTCCCATGCACATATCCATGACAGCCATCCATTAGGTATCCCATGTCACTGCAGAGTGGCTTCCCGGCAAGCGCCAAGGCAGACCCCATCTTCCCAGTTCCTCCCAGCTCCCCCCACCTCGCTCATCCCCTCCAAGCAGCGTGGTCACTGTGCTCCCACACTGCCACCCCACATGCTGGGGTTGCTGTAGGGGGAAGGTTGGTACAGCAGTTGGTACAGAGGACATTCATTCCATCATGGGAAATCCCTCTCCTCACCCTAGTCCACACAATCTGGTCCTTTCCAGGCTGTACGAGGAGGGATCTGACTACATGGACAACGACGTGTGGGCTCTGCGTAAGGCCCATGAACACTTGTCATTGTAAATTAAAGCAGAGCTGCCCATATCTGCCACTCTCCCAAATCCCCTAAGCCACAGCCCCAAGAGCAGCCCCACCGGCGCCAGTTTTGCAATGACCAGGGGAGTGTGGGGAGTCACGTCCTGGGTGAAAAGTTCAGGTCTGAGACAGGAGAACCTCTGGGGTAGAGTAAAGGCTGTGGGGTTTGGGATGCGCTGCCAAAGGATGTGCTGGCACCCTGCTGTCCCCTATCTGGCACAGAGCTGCAAGCCACCATCGAACACATGCCCTCTTTGCTCCCAGTGGAGTCAGCGGAGGGCAGGACCCCAGTATGCTGGGAAGGGGTTTTTAACTCCTGCTACATCCCCCGGGAATGGCAGCAGCAGGTCTAGGAGCCAGCAGAGCAGGGACGCGGCTGGCTGACGGGAAACTTTGGGACAGCAGGAGGGAAGGCAGCATGGCTGTCGGCACTGCCGCCACAGACTCAGCCAGCACTGGGGCCGCATTCCCCAGAGACAGATAAAAGCTACCGTAAAAGGGGAGACCTGTCACTCAGGCTGGCCTGGCTTGTCTCAGCACAGCGGGAGAGTGGAGCACCACTCAGCGAGCGGGTGCACTGCAGCTCCAGGGGCTGAGGGCCACCTTATCGGCTGCATGCCACAGCCTGGGCGCTCAGGGATTGCTGAGTGATGCCAGGGAAGGCACCAGCTCACCAGGCACCTCTGAGCGGCCTCAGCTCCGCCCCTCTGTGATGGCAACCCACAGCCTTATGTCCAGCTGGAGCCATCACATCCCATCAAGCTCCGCTGGCCACCTGATCCGCACACCGTCCCCGTGCCACTGCAGCTATTCAGTGGGAAGTTGGGATGGCTCCTGGGTGAGCCCAGGGTTTCCAGGGGTACAGCCATGCTTGGTTCCCTCCATCACCCTCTGCATGCAAGGGAGAGGGAGCTCAGACAAAGCAAAGGCAGGAGAGAGCAGCCCTCTCCAAAGGAGTAAGAAATGAGACCCTCAGCGCTCATAGTGCAGAGCATATCCAGCAGGAGCTGGGGGGGAAGCCACCGGCTGCAGCAACTATTGCTTACGATGAGCAAAACACTCAAGATCCATAAGCAGGAAGAGGCTCTTTTGGAGTGAACTGCAAAATACTGTCTTTGCACAGCTGAACTCCCCCACTTGCGCCTTCTCCTTGAGGCCTCGGCAGCTCTCGGGGAGAAGGTTCCTTCCTGCTCACCCCTCCGCAAAGGGCAGGGTTCCTCCCCACAGTCAATTAGTGAGCTGGGGTCGGGGGTCAAGGGTCTTCCCGAGTTCATGGCGCTCATCTCCGAACCGCTGCCGAGCGAAGCCAGCACCAAGTGGCATATACAGGGCAGTCCCCATGGTTGTCCTGGGACACTCTGGGGACAACCAAATTGTGAGTGTCCCCCGAGGTCTGCAAATTCCCCTCCTCACCACTAACTGCCAGGTCCCCCCCCTGCACCCGACTCCCCGCTTCATTCCTCCCTCGACCTGACAGCCTCCAGCTGCCGGTCCGGCCCCCACGCATCCCTCTGCAGAGCCTTCACAGCTTCAGCCCACCACTGGCAGGTTTGCAGGGGTGGAGGAGGAGCCCACATCTCTCCAGCCCCATCTCAGCACCACCACACTGACCTGGGCAGCCCCACTGCATGCCAGCTCCATTGCCAGCCCCCACAGCCCCATGCCAGCCCCATCCCCTTCCTCTGCAGGCCACGCTGCAGCGGGCCGGTGGCCACTATCAAATATTGATGGCACTGTGTGGTAAATAAGCATTATGAATTTATGACTTGCTGAATTAAACAGGCCCTGTTTGGGCTGGCTGCTGTTCGGCGAGGTGGAAGGAACAGCGGCATTGCTGGCACATGCAGCGGCACAGGCACGGCCCCACAGCCGACCGCGTTCAGACCCAAACCGAGCCCAGACTTCAGGAACACCCAAAGCCCTGCAGCCCTGGAGGGCTTGCAGCAGGCAAGGGGTTCCTTCCTCTCCTGCAAATGCCTTGCTGCCCTCTGCAGTTCAGCTCTCCCGGGGCAGCTGACAGTGCAAACCTCCCCCTCCTTGGAGCTGCAGTACCTCGGACCAGAGAGAAGGGAGTGAATTGAGGCTCAGGTTCACTGGTTTAAACAATAGTGAGTCCAGCACTACAGTTATGTGAGTAACCAGGTTAATGAATAACATGGCGACTGTTGCCTGACACAGGAAAGAAGCACAAAATGATTCTGCCCGGTACAAAGGGGCTGGTGGAAAGTCACCTGTGAAAACCCCAGGCAGTGGGAAGGAGAGATGCCCAGCTCCGGTTGGAAAAGGCTGGTTTGCCACAGCCAATCCAACAAGCTGGGTGCAAGGAGAATCATAGACTGGTTTGGGCTGGGAGGGACCTTAAAGCCCACCTCTTTCCACCCCCCTGCCACAGGCAGGGACACCTTCCACTAGACCAGGTTGCTCAGAGCAACCTGGCCTTGAACACTTACAGGGATGGGTGTGAGAGAGTGGCATGGCTTGACATCTGAGCCTGGCTGCCTCCCTGGAAGATGTTTGGGTGTCCTTGTGAACATCTTCACAAGAAGTGAGATGTAAGGACAGGATGATGGGAAAAGAGATGGGATAAACACTGCAGCAGCATGTGAGACATCACCTAATGTGGGCCAGGGAGGTAAGTGCCAAAGGAAAAGCCAGGGGATGGGATTTCCAGGATTGACACAAGAGGGAGCAAAGGGAAACAAAAGGAGAGAGAAAGGCTCCCTGCCAGCACCATGTCCCAAGGGAGAACCATGCAGGGCTGGTCCTGTGTGAGGATCATAGAATCACAGTTTGGCTTGGAAGGGACCTTCAAGATCATCTCATTCCACACTGCTGCCATTGGCTGGGACACTTTACACTAGACCAGGTCGCTCCAAACTCCATCCAGCCTGACCTTGGATCAAGCCCAGAGACGGAAATATTTTTGCCCATGCAAATATGGCCCTTTACACCTCCCTGCCACACGACAGATTGGCCACTCAGCGAGGCCTGGGACATTGCTGTCACCATGTCCCCTGTGAGGTGGCAGCAGGGTGTCACCAGGCCTGGCTGATCCCCATGCTTAGCAGATGGGACCCCCACCCTCGCTCTTAACACAGCAAATGATCTCCTCACCCACCCTTGGTGTGCCAGGCTGGGGCTGGCTCCCAGCACTGGGCACATCCTTCAAGGACCAGCATGGCCAGGCCCCGGCCTGACACCACAAAGCCACTGTCCTGGAATTGCAAAGTACCCTGCACTTGGATGGCCTGCTTCCAAGTCAGCCCCAGCATGTCTTCTCCAAGCTCCTCTTCATAAAGTGACAACGGAGCCACCGAGGAGGATCGGCAAAGGGGGGCTGGCTGGGGTTGCTGCCTTGGGTCACTGCTACCCCCTTCCCACCCCATCTTCCTGTCCCCATCGGGTGTCCAGGGCTTTGCCACCCAATGAGAGCAGGAACCATAGACACACCTGGCACACTTGGCTCATCATACATCAGGCAGAGCCAGCTGGGCTCTTTCACCACCACTAAATGTATCCCTGAAGACCCACCCCCCCGGTGCAATCAGTTCCCATCACTGGGTGATGCTTCACTCCCTCCCCCGCAGTTCCCTCACCGACACCCCCATCTCCTCCCCCAGGACAGGACGTTCGCACGTGGTCGTGCATGAGCTGGCCGGGCTGGGAGCAGCCGTGTTCACACGGGACAGCAGTGGGGCTGGACCCGCTGAGGATGCTCCAGCCTGACTACCAGAGAAGAGCCCCCAGGCTTCAGCCCAGCAGCAGGGGGACCTTGCTGTGCCCTCCACAAGCCAGCCCCACACACCACCACGGCATCAGCTCCTCTCCCCGGCTGGGCAGGGTGCCGCAGGGTGTGTGCTGGCAGACCAGGCATGGCTTCGGTGGGTCTGTGCCCTGCTCACACCAAGAAGGAGGGAAAACCAAACATGGGATAAGACCTCCCCACAGGAAGCCCAGCAGGGTCCTGACATCACCTCACACTCTCCCTCCTGGAAGCATGGAGGGTTTGGGGTGCTAAGGAGGCTGCAACAAATGCCATGGCGTGTGTTCACATGCCAGAGCTGGGGATGACACCGTGAGCTTAAGCCACACCACTCCCCCCACCAGTGACAGCCGGGAATGGCCAGACGAAGAGCAGACCCCAGCTCCCTTGCTGGATCCACACCCAGAGAAGCCCAGGGAGCTTGAATGCAAATTTATCAAGCTTCCAAGACCACAGAAAAAGCTTATTCCTGCATGGCTGCAGTATTAAAATCAGAGATATTGCTGACCCTGCGTTTGTCCAGTGAAGAGTCCTGGGAGCTTGAAATCCCAGCCAGCACAGGATGCAATGCTCAGAGCTCGTCCTATTGGAAAGCGCAACTGGAGCTCAGGAGGAAAACACTCGTTGTGAAAGAGTGACCCCAGCTGTCGCGGTGGAAGGAAACCTCTGCTGGAAAGCTCAGCTGGGAACCTCTGCTGCTGCTCAGCCGTGCGATGCCAGACAGCGAGAGCCGAAATCTCCGGGACAAAGCGTGAAACCACTGCGGGGAGACACAAGAGAGGAACAGAAGTTACAGGGTCTTGCAGGGGACTTGGCTTCCCTGTCCTACTCCAGCAGGAGTTTGCTGCGGGGGGAGTAAAGCAGGCTGGTGACAACCTGGTTTGGCATTAAAACATTGAAAAATACATTTGAGTCCCAAAAATTCAGCTGGGATTTAAAAGCACGGAGCTCTCCAATTTCACTGCCAGCAGCACTGAGACACAGCACTGTTCCTGCTGTCACCTTCCCGGGACTGGGGAACCCTCCTGGCCCACACCGGCCACCTGTGCCCCCACAGAGCCACAGGAGTTGGTATGAACCCCAAAAAGGAGAATACAGTCACTAGTGGGAATGTAGGGGATCAGAGGACCAGGGGAGGGACAAAAGACCAGGTAATGGATGAGGTGACAAGTGACACTGACAGGGGCTGCCTGGAGATGTGGCACAGCAGCAACAGGGTGGCTGCAGGATGAAGATGAAGCCTGGGTTTGGTCCCAAGGACCCATCACTGCACAGTGCTCCCCTCTGGCTGCAGGGCAGATAGGGTACAGCCCCCTCAGCATCACTCTCACACCTGGATTCACTCCATCACATTCCAGGACACCCTCAACAACTGATACCAGCCAGGGAAATATGGACCAGCCTGGGAATGCTGCAGAATATAACCCACCAACTGCCTGGAAATCTATCCCACACCTCCCAGAGGCTGCGATCATTGTCCCGTGTCCCAAGGACCAATGAAGAGGGCAACCACAGCTTTGGGTTGGAATTTTTTCACCACCACAAATAGAAATTTCTACAGGAAAAACTGTCTGCATCTTGCCATTGCTTCCCTGCTCTGTTGTTGCTCCCTTTGACTTCCAAGCAGTCCCACACCCATGTCCCAAATAAACCACCTTCTTCACATGCATCCAGCCCCACTGCAACAGTGACCTGGAAATGCATGGAGAAAACAGCTGGAAGATGGTGGCTGAGCTGAATATCCCATAAAAGCCCCACAGGGCTGTTGGTGGAAGCAGGCCTAGCAAGGCTGCGCTTGGGGACAAGCACAGGGCCCTGCTGCACTCATGTTTCCGGGGCTCTTCCTCTAGGATAATGGCCCCAGCAAGTCCTGGGAGGGATCTTGAGAACAAGGAACTCCAAAAAACAGCTCTTTTTGATCAAGTGAAAGGAAAACTTGGCAAATAGTTTTAAAAATGCTTTAACAAAGCTGCTGTCAGGGCTAAAAGTGACACTTTAATAATTCCCAAGCACTCAGAGGTTTTAGTGTTCAGAGGAGGCTCCTCATTTAATAAAAAGAAGGAAAACACTAAAAGGCATATGAGGCATTTCAGCTGGTCCATAACAACCTGCCCAGCTTCACGCAGCGCCCGGTGCCCGCTCAGACAGGGGTACAGCGGGGGAGTGACGGCTGAGGAGGGAACAGCGTGAAGGGGGTGCTGGGCACCCACACCTCGGTGAGGAGCACGTGGGGTGCGATGGTGGGAACACGAGGCCGGGCGGTGAGGGCCGTGTGCCTGAGCTGGAGGTGCGTGTGCCCCCAGGAGAGCGGACGCAGCATGCCGGGCGCTGCTCTTGGCTCCTGCGGCGGCTCAGCCTCCAGTCCTCGGGCCAGTTCCCACGACCTGCTGCACTTCCTGCGGCTGGCGGCTGCTGGATGGCTCCGGGACGTGGCGGCGGAAGCGCCGCAGTTCGGGTGGAAGGAGAGGCCGAGAGCTGGCCTCGGCCTGGGAACAGCCTCCATGTGGTGTTCCCCACGGCCGTGACACCCGCAGTGGGATCTGCTGGCAGCCAGGAACTGCTCTGCCTGCCTCCAGTGGGTCTGTAGAAGCCCTGGGAGAGCAGGTCTTGGGAAACTTGGTCCCAAGTGATTTCTGCTCCGTGTCCAGCGCAAGGCTGCACCCTGAGCAGAGCCATTACATGAATTTGTAAAATGCCCGGGGTTGGCTCCAGCCCAAAACCACTTCCCCTTGCTCCGGACGGGCTGAAACAGAGCACTCCAGGAGGCAGGTGTCAGTGCTCTCGGCCTTGCAGTGGTTCCCATCCCTTCTTCCAGAGATGTGCAGGAGCAGGCAGGGAGCAGCAGTGCTTCCCTGCTCAGGCTGGGCACCAGAGCTCACAGAGGCATCTATCTTAGGTACGTTCCACACCTACCCATCACAGACACAGCAGAGCAAAGCTATCCAAAAACTGAATTCGGGAATGCCCTCCATGTACATGTCTGGGGAAGCTTTTTATCAGTGCTCCAGAGCACTACAGCTCACGTTTGATGGGCACGTTCTCAAGTTTCTTCTTGCAAAACATTTAGACTTCTGGAGCTTAGGATCACTTGGAGGTTGGAACTAGAGCTCCAGGACAGCAGGCTGTCCCTGCACATGGTGGCAACAGTTGCAGCCCAGCCTGCACCTGGTTTGGGTCTCCTGAAGGACAGAGGTCTTCTGGAAATCTGTTTAGCTGTGGGCTCTGGAAGACAAAGGCATTTGGTTTCTCAGGGACTCCTCCTGATGGTCAACTCACCAGGATGAATCCAGCTGGAGTCACCTGCAACTCAAAGGTGTTCCTGTCCCAAATCACAGGCAAAGCCATGTAGAGCCCGGGAGGCCCTTTTCCTGCCTCCCTTTTGTTTCTTTCCTCTCCATTCTTTGAGCAAAGCTGTGTTCAAATAACACTTCCGTGGAACAAGGAGAACTGCAAGGTAATTGGGATGAAAAGGTTTGGCATCTGGCCACGTTCTGAGCTGACAAACCCTCACCCTGTTTTCCACTGCAGTTGTAACAATACTGGAATACTGCACTTGGAACACACCCCTGCCACGAGCCCCCAGGCCCGAGCGGCCGCAGGAGACACGGCTGCCCAGCAGGCAGAGGAGCACAGAATGTCACTGCAGGCACCCACAAACACTCATGGGAGCTCTGAGAATAAAAGATCCTCCTCTCCCACCTCATGGTGGCACAAAATCTTCCCAGGTGTGTTCCCTGCTCCCAGGCAGACACACATCCACTCAGCTTGCTGTGGATATGTGCCAACAACCCCCAAAAGGTTTGCAGTCATTTTTGCAAGGTAAAAACTGAGTCATTAATCATCTATTGTAACAGGAAACTGCATGAGAAACCCTGATTTTACTTTCTTTGTATCAGTCTGCCCCGAGAGTTCCAGGTGATGGGAGTTTTGAGCTTTTGAGCCTTCTATGATGGTAGCGTAGACCTTTATAAAAGAGCTCATGGCATTTTTCGCATTCTTCTCCCAAACTGCCCTTCCTAAATTAAACTTTCAGCTTCTCCAGAATCCAAGCTTTTTCTCTCCCTCTGCGTGCCCAAGCAGTGATTTCTTGGAGAGATTCAAATAAAGAATGTAATTTTATGAAAGCAAATTAATTGCATCTTTAAAAACCCAAAAAAACAGTAACTTTGAATCACAAGGGAAAGGTGTATTTGGTGGGTTTGAAACGGGAAAAGATCTTAAGTTTTTATCAGATAAAGGAATTTAGCATATTGTGAATAAATAAGTGACCGACATCACTTGGAAAAATATCCATTAGACCATAAAGCACAAAATTCAAGGAGACAAACACCTACATACCCAGACATTCATAATAAAACTACTCAGATGACAATTTTAACAGTATTTGGATATTATAAAGCAGCTCATCTCCAGAAAATGAGCAACCTGAAGAATAGCAGCACCCTGGCTTGTAGTTAACACACTGCAGCTGCTGACAGAAGCCAAAAGCCAGAGCACGGCAGGCAGCTTTGCAGAAAAATTTTCTTCCATCAGCCCTTTGCCTCTGCTTGCAAATGATGCAGAGGGCTAACACCCAGCCAGCCTCTGCAGGGAGCCCCCAGCGATTTCACTGAGCCTGCAAATTCCTGTGGGGCTGCAAAAACAGGAGCTTTATGAATCTGACTGCACCGGAACAGAAACGTGCCCAGCAGATGTCTCACACACACAGAGCCATGGAAGAGAAGAATCCACACAGATTTGGGCATTTTGCAGGGAGGGCATCCCCAAACCCATCTGGCAAAATCCATATTTGCATGTGTGACATGGAAAGAGAGAAACAACACTACCTTTTTTCCAGAGGATGGGACAGAGTCATGATCATGTTCTAGAAGTATCTGGATCTCAGAATGAATCCTCTGAGTGATCCAGTGCAGTGAAACAGGCCTGGACACATTATTACGGGGGTGTAGAATTGAGAAAAACAAAATTATTAAAGCAAAAGGAGGTGTTTTGCCTGGACAGGTCCTCAAGTTTCTTGGTTCTTTGTTTCCAACAGCTTCACCGCCAGCATAGGAGGTGTCAGCAGACAGGAGCTCTGCAGCCAGGGGTGAATCCTCTGCCCTGAACCACTGGCACTGCCTTGCAGCATCCCCAAGACTTGACACGAATCCCTCCGGAGGATGGGACCAGCCCCCTGTGTCGGACCCACGGGACCCCACTGCTTGGCTCAGTCGGCTTAAGTCGAACACATGGGGAGAGAGAGGCTTAGGGTGCTGCCGGTGTCACCTGACCAAAGCACCCTCTGCTCAGGGAGCTTTGGGGCAGCACTTGAAGGATTTCAAATCTGCAGGGACTCCAGATTTCCAGAGTTGGGATTTCCAAGATTTCCTATTTTATGGTACAGCCATAGGTTAAGATGAATGATACAAAACAAGCTCCCTCAAGACACAGTTCTGAGTTCTTGCCATGTGAAGTTTCACTCAGGCACTGTGAATGCCATAGGCAGACACAAGGTGTTGTTTTTTTTTTTTACTGTCCTCACAGTGTGCAGTCAGCTGGTGGTCTTAAAAGTGCAATTCCAAGAGGCCTTTTGGATTTTTGGCTGGAGTAGCAGTGGCTCATCACCATGCACCAACACACCCCTCAGTCTTTCCCACAACTCCGTCTCTGTTCACGGGAATGTTTCCCTAAGTATTGACCACAGAAAACCGGCTTTTGTGCAAGTCCCACTGCACAGAGGCAGCACACAGGCCCCGTTTTGGCTAAGTTCAGGCAGCTCCATCAGAAACACCTTCAGCTCCATCCATCCCACCTTCACACAGTGCCTTCAAGGAGCCAAGACCTCTTTTTCTCCAGGGACAAGCAGCAGAGCTGCTGTTCCCAGCTTACATGTGGATGACTACAGAGAGGTGAACAATGCCTGCCGTGCCAGCATGGAATGAACAGGGAGCAAGGATGTGCCAGGAAAGATGAGCTCATTGTAAAAATAATTGAAAGAGCTTTTAAAGGAATCAATACAAAGCCCTGGCTGGATTCAGAAGTGCAAATGCCAGCAGCAATGCACCTCCCCACCACCCAAGGGCTTTCCTGTATGCTCCTTTTTATCAATTTGTCCTTGATTTTATCCCTTTTTTGTCTCCTTGTGCCACCCACCAGACCCTGCACTGAGTATCCTGGAGTGTGTCCTACTCCACAAGCAGCCAAGAAAAAGAGCTTCGGGCACAGAGCAGCAGGGATGATGCAGAAAAGCTAGAGGCAGTGGAAACAGGGGCAGGGAATCACAGAAGTATTTATTTTGGCCAAGGAAGAAGTGACCTCTGGAGTGAACCCCAGCTCCCACAGATACTCCTCACTGCCAGCTCGGCTGACGCAGTCCAGAGCCGGGAGCCACATGTCTGAACCTCGCATCTACATGTTCCTGGCTTGCTGGAGGCTCTGTACTCCATGGATTACTTTCTCCATCACACCCCGTTCCCAGGTTCTGTTGCACCAGATCACCACAGGTGGAGGAACTGCCTTTTTTTCCCCAGTGTTTGCCAGTAAAACCCCTCTGCCTCTTCAGGGCAACCCATCCCAACACTCAGTGCTTGGAGGGACAGTCAGGGTCTTGCTCTGGCATGTCTTCCACATGGCCATGTCATCATCCCAGCAGAGCCCTCTCCAAAGGCATTGACACTGGCCCACAGCATCCTTCTGGCGCACAGGGCTCATCAATGACACCAGCTCATCCCCCTGACACCATCCAGCTCCTCAGCCCACCCCAATACCACCTAATTCGGGCTGCACGGGAACACCTTTGCTTGGTTCTGATGCACATCCCACTGGCATGAAGAGGGACAAGGCCTCCTCAGAGCACAACAGTGGGAATTCATCCCTCGTCATGATTTCTAAGTTTTCTTCTGCCCGTTCCCTGGTTCCAGGCCTTGGACACACCAGTTATCGCCATTCTCTGAAACAAGACGTTCCTTGACCTCCTTTTCCCTCATCACTAATTCACACCGAGCAGGTTTCAGCTCAGCTCATGCATGAACTCCGCACTGGCACCGCTTAATGGCTAAAGAACGAATTCTGACAAAGCTCATTAAAAAAGAAAGCCACTGATGTCAGCAACGTGCCTTAAATCTGACTCTCAGCTCTAGGCAGGTCTGCCAAAGAATCAAGTCATCCTGCTGGAAATATAAAGGGAGAGCAGAAAACTATCAGCACGGTTTGGAAGGAACCTCATTTGTTGTTACAGATGTGAAGCAGATTGAAGACACAGGTGAGTGACACCAATCAATTTGACCGTTCAAACAATTAAAACCCACCTTGCAGATGGGCACTCAAGACACAATTCCAGACGTACAGATGGGCCAGCTTCAGGGAATTTATGCACAGCTCACCTCAAAACACAGGGAGCCAACATCCCAGGAATGCTCCTGGTGCTGTTGTGGTTGTAACAGACACAGACATGTCAGCACAGGGAGACCGAGCTGGCAGAAGGGCTGGGCCTGAGGTATGAAAACAAAATTCCCTGGCAGGGTTCACTTTTGTTTTTTCCTTAGGAAAACAAGATCCACATGTAAAGAAAAAAAAAAAAAAAGCAGAAAGGGGATGAAAAGGCACTGTTGAAAACTTAATTACGTGCCCAGATCCATGTCCAGCCCTAGAAAGTTCTGAATGACACATTTCTAACGATGTTTTTAAATAACCACAGGGTATTAATTACACTTAAAGCTACCAACCCTTTCCCCCCTTTGTCTGGAAACCTTTGGAAGTGTTTTCCATTAGGCAACACTTTTAAGCACAGCCAGCTATGCAGCGCTCCTGCAGGTAGCGAGGACTGTCTGATGTGATCCCATTACACAGCCCAGTGCTGCCCACACTCTGCTGCGCAGGGAGGACGCAGCGGAGGGACACGCGTGCAGTGCTCCCTGGGGGAACAGACACAGGGAAAGGCTGCATCCCACTGCTTCCCTGGTACAATCCCCTCTGCAGCAGGGCTGTTTCCCTTATCTGAATGGTCGCGTTACCGCGAGGTCAGCAACAGCCGCTGTGACTGCATGGTCACAGAGCCGGTGAACTCACTCCCGGCGCTTTCTCACACACAGGCAGAGCCAGGACTGCGGCCAAGGAAGAGCACAGGGCGAATGTTGGAGGGACAGCCTGTCCTGCAGGAACCCCACTTGCCTCCATGGACCCGAACATCTGGGCAGTGTCTCTGCTGTCAGCCCTGTGCACAAGGCAGCTGTGACTGAGCGATCTCGCCTTGGCCTCGCCTCTCTCCCATCTAGGAGCTTCCATCCTGGCGTCACGCAGCTCTGAGAGGCTGGAGCCACCTGCCCAGCCCCAGCCCACGAGTGTCACCAGCTCCAGGCACAGAGGGGCTCTGAGTCTCCATTCCCTAACTGGGGAAAAATTGATCACTTCTTTCCATAGTTTGTCCTCATGGAAAGTATTTTTAAGAGATACACAGTCTACATATTTAATCACAATAATTAAAGAGATGCTCAATTATTGTTTGCAAGCTTCTAAAACAGAGTGGTTGCAGATTGCATCTGTTTTACATCTAGAATTTGGGATAGTCAACCCCAGAATCCAGTGTGACAGAATAAAGCTATTTGGAGGTGCCCGTCCTTCATCAGACTGGCTGTGGCAAAAAGAAACTGTCAGAAAATAAAAGAAAACAGCATTTCTCACTGCCAAAATCCTGAACAGGGCGATAAAACCCAGGGAGAGAAGGAAGGCCCTGTGGCACAGAGGGAATGGAGCAATGCAGGACCTTGCAGGGCAGGGAAAGAGAGAGCCAGGAGCGCTGCAAGCAGTGCAGCCATGTGACAGTGACAAGGGAGAGGACAGGCAGGACCTGAGTCCAAGCAAGGTGTTTTTTGCTCTGTGAGATACCTGCCTGCCCGGGGGCATGGGAGCTCAGGGGCAGCGCGGAGCTGCCACAGCCCGGCTGTGCCCAGAATATCCCACGGCAGCTCCGTGCAGGGAACAGCCTCGCATGGCCAAGAACGGCAAATAAAGAACCCGCTGGCCTCTGCTGGCACCAGCACCACACAAACAGTGACCCCATGGCCTGGCTGGCCAGCCTCACGTGGTAGCTCTGCCACCCCAAAACCGTGGCGCAAGGGCATGTCTCAATGCCAAGCCCCAGGCAGAGCAGGAATGATAAGCCCATTGCTCCCAGCAGGGTTCTTGGTGTTCCCTCCTCCACACTCGGGGGACACTGAGCACTGAGGCACAGAGCAAGTGACATGACGGGTGCTCCCAGGGTTTGGCACCGAGACAGGGGCTATGTCTCGAGAGCGATGCCCCTCTTTGGCCTCCATCCCCATGGCTTATCAGGACACCTCTCAGAGCACCCAGCACCCTCCCCGAAAGGGGCTCATGGGAACAGACCCCCAAACCAGCAGTGGCAAAGCGTTGGAGAGCTGTAAGCAGCACCAGACACCTTGTGCTTCACACACTCTCTTCCTCAGCACAGATGGGGACACGAAGTGACATGCAATAAAAAATAAAAACCCTTCCCAGGGGAATGCAAAAATAATACTATGTACATTCCAGCTTCCTGAACAACAATCGCCTGAGAAGCCGGCACTGTGGGAAAGTCTCAGTTCGCTTTTCCTGGGCATTATAAATAGAATCAGGGCTACAAGCAGGGCTGGAAATGTGGAGGAAGGGGGGAAAGGCCATTTAATGGGCTCTGTTTGAACTTGGGCCCTGGCTGATGTCCAGCTTTCTGCAGAACAGCTGGTCCCTTCCTGCCGAGCGAGGGGCAGTGCCGCTGCACTGGGAACCGGGAAGCCCCAGCCCAGGGCTGCTTGTCAGAACCCAGAGCCCCTGAGCCTGCCGGGGCATCGCACCTTGAGCTGCCACATGTGTCACTCAGGAGCCTGCACTGTCATTCAGAAGCTGCCTCTGCCATGCCCAGGTGTGAGACCAGGGGGGTCAGTGTGAGATTCCACAGGACTCCAGCCCTGGGGGCTAGCATCCACAGGGACTCCAGAGCTTCTCTTCCAGAGGGCTGCTCAGTCCCTGACCCCATGTGAAGGCTCAGCACCCACCAAGCTTTCTGCAGGACTGAACCCCACAAGTTCTTCAATCTGCCTGGTTCTCCAGGAACATCATCTTTGGCTGTGTGACTGCTTTTCTCTTATGGATACACTGCTCACCAAAAGCCTCTGCAGAGCCCTGCCATGGGCAGCTGCACATTCTGTGAGCCATGTGTTCATTCCTTACTCCGGCTCCTACTTATCTGGGTTATAAGCCTGTTGTATCCCAGGCCACATTTTATGCACCAGCAACATACTTTAAGCAGGATATAGAATCATTGTGTCATGGAATGGTTTGGGTTGGAAAGGACCTTAAATCCCATCTAGTTGCAACCCCTCTGTCATGGGCAGGGACACCTTCCACTAGCCCAGGGTGCTCCAAGCCCCATCCAACCTGGCCCTGGACACTGCCAGGGATGCGGCAGCCGCAGCTGCTCTGGGCACCCCGTGCCAGGGTCTCACCACCCTCTCAAGGAGGAATCTCTTCCCAATCTCTTACCTCTACACCAGTGGCTTCTTCTGTGTGGCTTCACCAGTGCTCGGCTGCTCATTCCTCGGCCCTATTCCCAAACCTCTTCTCCCACCACCTCTACCCGTGTTCCTGCCTGGGCCTTGTCACTTCCCACAGCCCGGGCCGCCGGCCTGGGGCTACCTGAGACCTGCCCCACATGGGTGTGGGGGGAGAACCGGGAGCCCGAGAAGAACTGGGAGCCTGAGGGGAGGACCGGGAGCCCCTGGGGAGAACCGGAACCCAGGAGNCGCGGCGTGGGGGGCGTGTCCGCGCGCGGGCCCGCGGGGTCAGTCGGAGCGCGGCGCCGAGCGGAGCGGAGAAGGGGCGNCTTACCTCTACACCAGTGGCTTCTTCTGTGTGGCTTCACCAGTGCTCGGCTGCTCATTCCTCGGCCCTATTCCCAAACCTCTTCTCCCACCACCTCTACCCGTGTTCCTGCCTGGGCCTTGTCACTTCCCACAGCCCGGGCCGCCGGCCTGGGGCTACCTGAGACCTGCCCCACATGGGTGTGGGGGGAGAACCGGGAGCCCGAGAAGAACTGGGAGCCTGAGGGGAGGACCGGGAGCCCCTGGGGAGAACCGGAACCCAGGAGATAAACGGGAGCCCGAGGAGAGAAGCAGGAGCCTGCGGGGAAAACCAGGACCCTGGACATAAACGGGAGCCCGAGGAGAGCCGGGTAGCCTGAGGGAAGAAGCAGAAGCCTGAGGGGAAAACCGGGGCCCTGGGGAGAATCAGACCACGGGGAGATCCGGGAGCCTGAGGGGATAAGCGGGACCCTGTGGATAACCGGGAGCCTGGGGAGCACCGGCAGCCTCAGGCGCGCTCCCCTCACCCCCCTTCAGGGACGCAGGAGGCGCGCGCGCCCGCTCGGCTCCGTGACGTCNGGACACAGCCGGGACACAGCCGGGGCACAGCCGGGCACCAGCGCCAGCAGCGACCGCAGCCGTACCGGAGCGAGCCCAGGATGATAAACACCCAGGACAGGTGCGCGGCGCGTTCCCCGCTCTCCCTCGCTCCTCAGCGCGGCGGCGGGCGGGCCCGGGGCGCGGGCGGGCGCTGAGGCGGCAGGGAGGCCGCGGGACGTGGGGATGCCGCTCCGCTTTTCCTCGCTTAAAATCCTCATCGAGGCGTCGCTTCCCCACGGAGGAACCCCCCGGGGGTGGGTCTGGGCTCGCCGGGGCCTGAGCACCTCTCTCTGAGCAGCCTTCACCGCGGAGAGGTTCCGAGCGCTCCCTCCCCGCACCCCCCGCACCTCTCTCTGCCTGGAGGAAGGTGGCTTTTCCGGGAAGGTTGGGTGTCAGCAGGCACGAAGTTGCAGGATCTGTGTATTTTTCTCAGCTGACCGATTTATCTCGTGTGTCTGTTCCTTGTTTAGAGTCCCCAGAGTGTCATTTCCTGCGCCTCTGTCGCCGATAAGAGCCCAGAGGATGCGTATGAAGCAGCCTTGGCTCTTGGCCGTTGCCTGTCTGGGAGATGCTTGAGCTGTGCTGTGTTCATCAGATGGTTATTTACAGTTTACTCCTCAAATCGTGCTCCTGGATATGTGTCTAGCGTCATTATTATTATTATTGTGATGATGATGATGATGATGCAGCTGCATCTCCAGAGCCTGTTTCGGGAAGGGGCAGAAAGGAAAACAAACAAAACAGTCATTTCTCCAACGTCAGGGGAGCTGTGTCGATCCTTCCATCTGGTCTAAGTGTTCAAAACAAATAATGTGTTTTGGGGGTTTCCAAAACACAAGGAAATGTACCGATTTCAGCCCCTGATGTGCTGGTGGTAGTCCCAGCCTGGCTCCGGGTGCCGTGGCTGCCTAGGAGCAGCTGTGATGGGGTTTTGAAGTTGCCGAGCTGCCCTTTGCACTTCCCAGGGACAGGGCACGGGGTTGGGATCGCTGGGAGCTTAGTGAGTTAAAATTACACCCGCGGGATGAGAGCGTAACACCGGCTTCCAGCTCCCCTTTCGGGCAGGGCTCAGCCGAGCAGCTTCTACTGAGGAGTTTCTCCAGGGAAAGGCCTTGGTGATCTAAATGCATCTTAATTTCAACCAAGCTGCAGGAAAGCAGCTTCTCCGAGGAGGAGAGACGTCAGAAGGGAGCACAAGCCTAACTTTTAAGCTATAAACAGGCCTCGGGGAGAGTTGCCGTTTGCGCAAGGATGCATGAAGGGATCAGACATTGTCGGGTGTTTGCATGAATTTCTTCTCAGGGAGCTGAAGCACAGCTGGAGAGAGCAAAAGCCCTTTTAATCTGTGCCCCACACACACTCTCTTCCCTGAGGGTGCTGCTCTCAGAACCCTGATCCTGGGGGGGTATAGTGATGGTGTGCAGGGACCCTCATTTTGGGGGGGACAGTGAAGGTGTGCAGATTTGGGCCGGGACGTGCAGGCAGCAGCTGAAGGGGGCTGGTGTTTTGACTTCTGCATGTGCCAGAGGAAGTGAAACTGGGAAGCGTCTTGGGCTGCTTTGCATGAAAACTGCCTCTCTGTTTAATTTTTTTTTTCCCACAACTCCACTTCATTATCCAGCTTCTCGATGCCTTGGCCACAAGTTGGAAAGAGCTATCAATAGTACATTGTTGGCTGGAGGGTAGAGGGAGGAGGGAAGGGAATAACAAAGCTGCCAACAGCTTTCTGGGGGTGGGGACGGCACAAAGTGCTTTGTCATCCTCTCGACATCCACTACTACTGAACACACACTGGCCCATTGATAGCCCCAGGCACACCAGGGAGCACAGAACACGGGGCTTTGCCCCCGGACTTCTCCTGGTGTATTAAAACTGCCTTTTCTTCAAGAGGTCCGTGCTCTAGCACGTGGGAATGCTGCCCCAGAGCCCTGTCTAGCGAACCTGGGGGAGGGAATATGTGGAGGAAGAATATTAGTGTTTCCTGTAGAAAGATGGTTTTGGTGGTAGGTGGTAAGCAGAGATCTGTGGCGAATTCTGCCTTGTGCGTTTGTGAGTTATGTTTTTGACACTCAGAAATGCCAAATTTTAATAGTTTGTTTGCAACTGGCACAGGCAAGTTACAAGGCCAGGTTGGATGGGGCTTGGAGCAACCTGGTGTGGAGGAAGGTGTCCCTGCCTGTGGCAGGGGGTGGAACTGGATGGGCTTTAAGGTCCCTCCCAGCCCAAACCAGTCTGATTCCACATTTCTAGGCAGCTCAGGTGGTTCTGACAGCGCAGATGTGTACTTGGTGTTTGGATACTTAAGCCTGTCTGCCTCGTGGAGAGGGATTAGAGTGGAAAAACACTGCATTGAGAACAGCTCAAGTGAGAAGTTTCAGGACAGACAGTGAGTTGTCAGTACAGCTGCAGAATTTATCCACTTCAGCCTCATTCCTCACTCTGTGCTCGTGAAAACCCTCCCTCACCCCGTTGTTTTGGGGGTGCTTCCATAGCTTTGTGCCAGTGTGTTTCATAATGGGAGCACTGGGGAAGGACTGGTTTCCCTGCATGGTTTTTGCAGGCTGGGCTAAAGGAACATTGCTGGGCCTCAGCACAGAGCTTTTGTGGTGCTGAGAGAGGAACCAAGGCTCCAGAAGTAAAATAATTTGCTTTGATGAGCTTTCTGAAAGCCGGAGCAGGTATTAAAGCCTGTGTCCAAAGCGATCCTGGAAGACCGTGTGTAGGACTTCCAAACAAACTTGGAAACTGCAAGGGAAATGTGTTTTCTTGCTGTTCGAAGTAGCTCTGTGGGGTGAACTTGTAATTTTTAGGGCTGGGGTGGAAGATGCTTGCATGACACTTCATGCGTGTGTGAAAACGTCGCCGTGGACATTGTGGAGCGTGTTGAAGGCGTCTGAAGAACCGACCCTTTCACTCCTCCTGGGTTTCAAAATATGAAACTTAAACCTTCTCCTCCTGGGCCCTGTTGATCTATTTGTAGATATTTGTCTCTAGAAAATGTGTGCTCATCTGGTCATGTGTTCCCAGCCATCTGCTCCTGGCAGCCTTCCAGGCCTCCCTTATTAGCATGAGGTTGCTCAGCACTCTCTCTGGGTTCCTGGCTCCAGCCCCTCCTCCATTCCTAACAAAACACGCTGGGTTCTGCTGCCTCTGGGTTCTGGTGCCGCTGGGGCAGGGGGTGGTTTCGATGTTGCCATCTGGGTGCTGTGGAGGAGCAGGGATACTAATGATTTGGGGGTTTGAGAAGCTGGAGCCTCTGAAATGTGATCCCTGCTAATGTAACCTGGTGTTCTCTCTTTTTCTTGCAGTAGTATTTTACCTTTGAGTAACTGTCCCCAGCTGCAGTGCTGCAGGCACATCGTTCCAGGGCCTCTGTGGTGCTCCTGATGCCCCTCACCCACTGTCGAAGATCCCCGGTGGGCGAGGGGGTGGCAGGGATCCTTCTCTTTCAGCTCTGATATACAAGGTAAGAAAGATTTAACATCTAAACGCTGACCTGTACCTGTGTTACAACTGTGTTCAGTTCCTTTCGCAGTCTGATGGGAATAAATGCAAAGAACTCCAAGATAATAAGTGGGAGAACAAGTAAATTTTTAGGGACTGAGCTGCAGGCAGGTCTCTCCTGCTTAAATATCACCTGTTTATTAAGAAATGAGAGACCATTGTGCAGCAGATCATTCACCAGCCTGTCCCCAGGGGCCTGCTGCAGCTATTGTACACAGAGCCTGCATTATCATAACATGAAAGGGCTTCTGAAATGTCTGGCAGAGGGAGGAAGTGAGAAGCAGAAAGGTGAAATGCAGTGAGGGCAGGGTTGATAAGCTCCTTCCTGCGCCCTGGCCCGGAAGGTGAAGCTGTCAGGGCCTGGGAGCTGCCTGAACAGAGGTGCAGATGGGAGAGGCAGACATCTGGCTCCCAGACAGGGGTGCTTCTGGAACGTGAGCACAGGCAGGGCAAGATCTGCAGACTTGCAGCTCTCTCATTGTGTGTTCCTTCTTCGTTCCACGGGACCTTTCCTTTCGAATGAGGAGACCTGGCTGCTCCTTCCTGTAGAGTAACTGGCACTTGTGTGACTTGGCTCACATCTGTCTCCTTTCTGGGACAAGGGCTGCTCTTCCATTTAGATGAGGCACCCTGAATTTATGCTCACCTTGCAAATTTGGCTGTTGAACCAGGGGTGTTGTCATAGGTGTTAACCTGATTTTTAATTAACACGTGGGCGGCACACAGATGTTACATGATGAAAAGATACAGACCCTTTTGGGCCACAGCTCCCAGAGTCTCCTCTTGGAGTTCCTGAGAGAATCACAGACCTCATGGTTACTTTCAGAGTTACCTTTGGTGAATTTTCAGCACTTCCCTCACCCGCTTCCCTTGCAAAATGTCAGCCTCTGAGCCTCCAGTGACAAGGTCCCATCAGTTTAATGCTCAAGGTGAATTGTCACGGATTTGGGGGGTACAAACGCCAGAGAAGCAGCACAGGTGCCTCTGGGAGAAAATGGGCTCAGCATGGAGGGGGAAGGTGGAAGGAATCATGGTTTGGAGACTTTGGAGTGTTTGATTCCAGTACAGCCTTGAACTTGCACAGATTTTGGCAGTGGTGTGTAGGCAGGGGGGATGTCATGCAGATAACTGCATCCCAGAAATATGGATGGAATTCTTCCTGGATTTATTAGTTGACAAAACTAGCAGAATCTATCAGAAAATCAGCCCCTTCTGTACCAAAGAATCATGGAAGCATTTGGGTTGGAAAAATCCTCTAAGATCATTGAGCCCAACTGTTCCACCAGCACTGCCGTGTTCACCACTAACCCACGTCCCCAAGTGCCAAATCCACAGGGCTTTTAAATCCCTCCAGGGATAGTGACTCCAGCACTTCTCTGGGCAGCCTGTGTCATGGCTAGACAGTCCTTTTGGTGAAAACATTTTCCCTAAGATGCAACCTCCCCTGGCCTGGTAATGGTTGAGGTCATTTCCTCTCATCCCATCCCTTGTGCCCCTGGGAGCAGAGCACAACTCCCAGCTGGCTGCACCCTCCTGTCAGGGAGTTGTAGAGAGCAAGAAGGTCCCCCATTAACCTCTTTTCTCCAGGCTGAGCCCCTCCCCCCAGCTGCTCCTCATCAGACTTGTGCTCTAGACCCTTCCCCAACTCTGTTCCCTTCTCTGGGCATGCTCCAGCCCCTCAGTGTCTGTCTTGGAATGAGGGGCTCAGAACTGACCCCGGGATGTGAGGTGTGTCAGACCTCGGAGGGGTTACAGGGCTCTGTCTGCCCCCTCGGTCACCCACTCAGTCTGGCAGTGCTGTAATTACAGCAGCCCGAGCTTTTCAGCCGGCAACCACCAGCATGACCTGGAAGGCATCTGGATCCAAAAGCTTAAGTCCTTTTTCCAGCTGTATCAGCTGTTCCAGTCCAAGGGATGACCTTTCCGAACACGCCTGCCTCTGCCGGCGCACGCAGCACTCGGGATACATCACTGCTGTAAACTGGGGCTCCCTATAAGTGTTGGCATTTTTGTGTTAAGAGACTTAAAGCTCAGCCCTCCATCCAGGGAGCTTTGCTGGGACTGGGAATGCCACAGCGCCCGGTGCGGGTGCTGCGCAGCCGAGACGTGCCCTGGCTGGCAGACTTGGCAGGAGGCTGCAGGTGTAGCACATGCCAGCAGCGGGTGCTTCCATGGCTTTCTCCAGCCACTTGGCCAGGGTGGATCATAACATCCTTCCTCCTGACCCTGCCAACACGCCAGGGCCTCCCCCCATCCTTCCTGGGACATCTGAGGAGAGGAGCGGGGCTGGAGAATCTCGTGCTCGGTGAATTGGAACCAAGTGGAAGTTGGTCCTTGCGGCTTTGCATTGCTGAAACGGAGATGGAGGGCCAGGGAGCCAGGGTTTGGGCAGCTGGGTAAAATTCAGTCTAGTGGCAGGGGGTTTTGTCCACAGGAACATGGCAGGGGGATTTTGTGTGGAGATTTTTCCAGGGTGAACTAAAACCGATTGCTTGTTGTGTAAACAGGATTTAGCTTTGAGCAGCTTCCAAAGAATTCTGGGCTGCTGCTGCTTCACAGGAGCAGCCCACAGAGCCCTTCTCTTCCCCGGCGTCTCTTGTTTGGATGCCTAGAAATAAAGTGTCAGCTGCACCAGCCAGGCTGTGTAAACGTAATTCCCACTGAACTGGGGGAACTGGTTCTGTTAATCCCTGTGGTTGTGCTGCCTTTGGCTCGTGGGCTGTCACAGGGGGGTTTCAGTGGAACAACCTTGCTGGGTTTAGAGTGCTGGACATAATTTCTGGTGACAAGGAGGTTCTGAACCAAATGGCTCAGAATGCTTTTCCCTTCCTATGGCAGTGCCAGCCTTCCCACCCAAAGGCACACCTCCCATGTCAATCCCAGCCTGCTTTCCTTACCTTCCTCACCCAGTTTTACTTTTGTGAGCATGGGAAAAGCGTTATCTGTGAGCTTTTCTGGAGAGAAGGATGTTTTCTGGAACAGAAGCACTTTCTGCACTGAAACCACAGCTGTAAAGGCTCCTGTAAAGTCACTGCTGAAGGATATGTACATAAGCCCCTTGGATTTGGGGTTTTTTTAAGTACCTCTGTACTGAGCCCTGCCTCTCTCTGCTGGCTCCATCACAGCCACAGCCTGAGCAGCTCTCAGTGCATTTCTGGTGCATTCAGCCACTCAGACTTCCTTCAAACTCAATGAATAAACTTATTTCCTACAGGATATTTATTCTGGTGAAGTGTAAACTTGTTTTTCAGCTCAGCTTTGTGGGCTTTCAATGAATGGCAGCTTCCTCTGCTCTGCTTTCCGAGGCCAAGCAGCTCCCAATTTGCACATGGTGTTACTTTGTCACCAGCGTGAATGTCCTCCATGGCTTCTCTGTCATACAATAGTCAAACCAAGGGACATCTATTTTAAGACACGAGGTAATAGGAATTAAAGCACTGGGACAGTAGCTTGAGGAGCCTGGAAAGGCTTGTAAGGAGCTGCTGAATTAATCGCACTGTTAAAATAAAATACCTGGAGGCTGGACAGTTGCTCACCCAATGACCCAGTGGAGTGAACCACTGCCCGCCCACCTGCTGAGGAGGGAGGGACACGTGGCTCTCCAGGTGCTCTCATGCCCTCAGGTATCTGCTTTACTTCTGCCCTTCAGAGCTGTGCAGGTGCCTGTGAATTTGAGGGACAGGGACACACAAGCTGTCACCAAGCACAGGGTTCAGCTTCACTGCAGCACCAGCGTTAACTCAGGGCTCTGCTTCTTTCGCTGGGGCTCTTTGCACTGAAACGTGGAAATCATTACTGGGCAAGCCAAGTGCCTGCAGGAATTGTCTGAAGGAATGGAGCTTTAACCACGGAATTGTTTTCTAGGAACTGCTGAGCTGATCCCAAGCGATCTGCACACTTGGCATTCTCAAGGGGCAGGACTGGGGAGGGATGTGTGTGTTTGTGGTCTCTGGAGAAGACCTCCTCAAAAGCTTCAGATCTGCTCTGGAATCTCCCTGCACTCTGTGTTTTCCTCCGTTACACCAGGAGGCAAACCATTGGTTATAAAATCTGGGAAAGCAATTTGTGGTCACTCCTGGAACAGAAAGGCTGTGTTGGGGATGGGGGAGGCACCGAAACCGGTTGGGCTGTGGCAGCAGAAGCTCTGCCAGTGTGTTGAGTCCAGCTGTGTTCCTGGAAGGGCAGTTCACGGAGCACCACCAGATGTGGCTGGAGCCTGCAGTGAGGGAGTGGAGTCTTCTACTCCGAAATTTAATATTATGTCAATACGTAAAACTACATTCCCTTAACAGGAAAACACAGCTAGAAATCACTCTGAGGGCTGAGAACTGTGTGATGTGTCCCTGAGCCAGCAAAAGGGGAAGGGAAAATCACAATCCTCTTCTCAGTAAAACCCTAGGACCATTTCTTTGCATTTCCTTTTTCCCATTGCCCCCTGGCTGTTCATGACTTTACATTTTTCATTTTCCCAGGATGAGAAGATCACTGTTAGCCAAGATGTCCCAGTGCACGAAGGGAAGCCTCACATTGTCCACTTCCAGTACAAGGTCACAGAGGTGAAGACCTCCTCCTGGGATGCAGTGCTCTCAAACCAGAGCCTCTTTGTGGAAATCCCTGATGGATTATTAGCTGATGGAAGCAAAGAAGGGTAAGTTCTGGATCCCAAACGTTCAGCTGTGTCTCCTCTGGGGCAGGACTTAGCTTACATGGCTGATGGACACTCCATCCCTGGAAGTGTTCCAGGCCAGGTTGGATGGGGCTTGGAGCAGTGTGATCTACTGGAAGGTGTCCCTGCCCATGGCAGGGGTTGGAACAAGATGAGCTTTAAGGTCCCTTCCAACCCAAACCGTCCTGGGATTCCATGCTGTGTGCAGGGAGAATGGGCTGTGCAATGGCAGCTCTGTTCATGGTTTGTGCACATTCTGCTCCCTTGTCTGCAGAGTCCCCCATGGGAATATTTCCCCCCCAGTGATATTCCAGATGAGTTACCTTTTTTTGAGTCCTAACACTAATGAAAAACAAGCAATAAATGAGCAGAGTGAATCTTTGTATACTTTGGTGTAGAAAGCCAACAAGATTTTCTCTGATATTTTTTTTTTTTCATTTTATTTTTCCGCTGGCCACTTGGCAAGCCTCTCTTGGCAGGTTTTCCTCTCTTTCAGGGGAGAAAAACCCCTCCATCTTATTGATGCTCTCCTCGTCAGTAGGTGGATGTGCTCTTGGAGCGCTGCCGCACTGGCGCCGGGTTCTGCCAGGAGCTGTGATCTTTCTCTTGGCAGAATCCGGTTGTGTTTTGTCCAGACAGCTCTGCTCTGGGAAGTTTGGGTAAACGCAGCTTCCAGAGCAGCTCCTTCCTGCCAAGTGCTGTGCCAGAGGTCTCCGCTGCAGCGTAGATGTGGCTTTGCTGGATTCCTCTGCGGAGCAATCCGCTCCGCCTAAATCTCCGAGTAGGCTTCATCCCTCAGTGACACAAGCTAATTAAGGAAAAGCCCACCGCTGTGCACCTTCAGGAAGTGGCAGTGTTGTTGCTGTCTCACACTTGTCTCATCTGACTCTGAGTCCAGATAAATGTTTGTGTAATTTCTGCGGTTGGCCCGTAAATCTCTGGGCTCTCCTGGGAATGGGTCCTTCTGGGAGGCGATTTATTTGCCACTGTCGTTGTGACTTAAAGCGCAATTTTGTCAGGTTATTTTTAGCTGGGTGAAACAGCCGAGGAGAGGCCATAATTAAAGTAGTTCATTAACATATTAACAGAACCCTTGCAAATTTAATCTCCTGCGTTGCGCTGACGGCTGGTTAATGAGATGTGGAGTGCAGGCCTGTTTGTCACTGCTCTGGCAGCGCCAGTGGTTACAAGTGACAGCAGTTGCTCCATGTGCCACCCCGGAGGCTCGCAGAGGGGTTACTGCAGCACCGCTTCCATCAAGAGGTGGCAGAAATAATCCAGCTGGAAAGGCAGGAAGCGAGGACTCAGGGGGCAGCAGCTGTGCCATCCAGACAATGCGCTCAGGAAATGGCTTTGCCTGCGCACACGTTCTCTGTGGATGGTTTGTTCTCCTTTTCTGCCTGCCATGAGCTCGGTTCTGGGCAGTTTTCCTTCCCAAAAAGCACGGAACTCCCAGGTCCCCCATGTGCATTGCCAGGGAATGCAGCCTGGCCCAGGAGCAGCTGCGATATTCCGCTTCCTGCCTACGAAGGCTTCAGTCCCAAAGCACCACGGGTGGGGAGGGTGTTTTTGGCTGTGAGGACAGGGACTTGTCGTGACTCGGAGCAAGGACAGCTCTTGAATCTGCAGGGCAGGAAGCCCATTGTTTCAGCAGCCATTGTTCGCTGGAAGGGGGCTGTAAACAATCTTTGTGTCCGAAAACATCCAAACAGTTGATAATTTGATAATGCTCAGAGGCTTCCTCAGGACAGGACTTCCCAGAGCTGATGTCCTTTTGTCTTCCCCCTCCTTGGCAGGTTGTCAGCACTGCTGGAGTTTGCTGAAGAAAAAATGAAAGTCAACTACGTCTTCATCTGCTTCAGAAAAAGCAGAGAAGATCGAGGTGAGGGCTGGCCCGCGCTCGGGTTTGCTCCTGACATCCCACACAGTGCTGCTGAACCTGTAAAGAAACTTGGTAATCCCAGGGCAAGACCCACGGGACCCTCCTAGTGCAGGGGTTGTTATGTGCATAGTTCTTAGGGGAATAGTTTCCTGTGGAGGAAATAAGCCCTTTTTGGAGGGTAAGGGTGAGGGAGTGTTGTGGTTTCTCCAGCAGACCTGCTGGATAGGGCTTGGAGCACCTGGTCTAGTGGAAGTTATCCCTGCCCATGGCAGTGGGGTGGAACTCCATGAGCTTTAAGGTCCCTTCCAGCCCAAACCAATCTGGGATTCCATGATAAGATCTGCTTTACTGCCCTGCCATTAAATACTCTGGTGCAAAAAGCTACTCCTGAATGATTTGGGAGGATTTTCTCATCCAGAGTCAGTTAATATTCCCCTTTTGGTGAGCAGTGAGGTCTCTGTTTGGCACCAGGCTGCTGTGACATGGAAGGTGAAACCACGGAGGAGTTATTAGATGGAAAACAAGCACTTAGAGCCTGTTGCCCTGAAATTTATCAGCTTTTTAAAGATCTCCTGGCACTTCTGTCCTTTCCAGGCTTACAGGTAATCCTGGCCCTGGCTGGAGATGCTTATGGCTTCGGGGGCTGCATTAGGATCTAAAGATAGATGTGTTGGGTGAGGGATTACAGCCGGGGGGCTGGGGGAGGTACCAGGCTGGGGACATGTCACTCTAAATCCCACCAGACTCAGGCTGTATCCTAGCAAGTAATCCCAACCCCAGTTCTAATTTTACTCTGCAGCTTCATGAGCTGCCCTGGCTTCTCCGAAATGAAGGGCCTTAGAAGAGCTAAGCTGAGCTGAGCCCAGAAGATGTCATCATCCACATTACCATGCCAGGAATAATTTCCAAATCAAGTCCTGGCTGTTATGTCACCCCAAGAACCAGTTGCGTAGGTGGCCCCCATGGAGGCTGGGGACAGCCAATGGCCAGGGGTTGTGTGTAGGATTTCTGGAGTGCTCCAGATCCCAGGTCCTTGTCTATGCAGCTGAAATTCAGTGCTGTCAGAAAATATCTTCAGGAGCTCCTCTCTGTGGTCATTCAGTGTCCTGGAGCTGATCGCCCGAGGGTGCCGTAGGAATGGGACACTGCACCAGGGTGAGGGTCACAGGGAAGCCATTGCTTCAGTGACACAAGCACGGCGTCACAGAACCATATCTGACAGCCCCAAGGTCTGGGGGCTTCTGGGCTGGCCCCGCTCTGAATTCCCACATGTAACCCAAAGTGGCTTTCCTGGGCTCCCAGGTCCAGCTGTGCAGAGCTGTCTAGAGTTTCCACTGAGTTCCAGGACCTCCTTAAGGAGACAGCAAATGTCTGCCTCGTCCCTAAGCAGACTCCTCTTTGCTGCTCTCTGTCCTCTCTCGGCACTCAAGGGGTGCTGGGGCAGGACAAAACCTGTGGGATGACCACATGCATCCTGGGAAAGCGGGGATGTGCACCTGGTGCAGGCAGACAACCAACCATTGCTGTTGCTCACAGGGTATAAAGAAAGATTGCAGGAGAAATGTGGACAAAGCTGCTCAGCTGCACATCTAAAATCCCTTCACACTTAGGAGCAGCTGTGATGAGCACAGGAGGAGACAAAAACCCCTGCTGGAGAGGGCTGTGCTTCTCTGCATTGGAAGCTCTGGATGCACTCACAGAGGGTGTCCCATGGACTCAGATGGATATTCATGGCTCAAGGGAGAGGTAAAGAGGATTATTCATGGTGGTAACACATCTCCTTCTCTTTGGTAGCTCCACTCCTGAAGACATTCAGCTTCTTGGGCTTTGAGATCGTGCGGCCTGGCCATCCCGCTGTCCCATCACGGCCGGACGTGATGTTCATGGTGTACCCCCTGGATCAGAGCTCTTCCTCCGATGAAGAATAGCTGCAGAGGGGGACTCCAGCAGGACCCCAACATGCTGTGGAGGGGAGAGGGGACCACCTCCTTTCCTGAGGAAAGGGAAGCCAAGCTTCTGTTGGACTGCAAGCGCATTTCTCATTGTTAGATTGGGCTGTGTATCCCCAGAGTTGACTCTCATTGAAACATGTTGCCTAGAGAACTATCTATCACACATGTAATCATCGCTAGGAAAAGGAAGATGTTCATGAACTGGCATAGGAGCTCTTCCCATGCAGCTGCGTGGTGTGGGAGCCCCAGGGTCGGTACCACCTTCGGGACTCCTCCGAACCTGCGTCGGTGCCTCCTGCCCGCCCGGCGTGGGCTCAGCTGGGACACAGCCTGTTCATTTCCCACTCAAGACCTTAAAAACGGCCTGGCTTGGTGTGGGGCACGTGCAGGAGACGCTCGAGTTTATCCTTTAACACTACATTAAACCCCCATGCGTCTCCACTCCGATGCTGGTTTAACTGGTCTAACCTTTTTTTTTCCCTTTTTTTGGAAACTTCTTGCTCTTCCAGCTTTTGTTTTACGCAGTCTTAACCCTGTTCCATGTTCCCACTGCACTATCACGGCATTCAATAAAAGGGGCATTCAGATGAACTTCACACACCTGGGGCTGCTTATTTGGGAGGAGCGGTTTCCTGACCTCATCACAATGGTTGGGATGGTCCAAAGAGCCAAGAAAAACTCCCGCCTTTACCCTCCGCCCCAGGATGGGTCCAGAGCAACCCCAAGCCCTCACCTCTGCTCCTGTTCACCTTCCCACAGGGATGAGCTCAAGGCTTGAGACGCCACCACTGGCTGTATCCAAACCAAAAGGTTGTGTGAGGGCAGGTGCTGGGATGCTCTCCCCATCCAGGAGCTTTTCTGGGAAGGGGCCATGGTGCCGGCAGTAGGTCATGGCCCAGCCCAGCCCTCTCCCTGTGCCGTGGCACTGTATCCTGGCTGGCTCTGTCTGACAGGCTGCAGGGAAGGGCGATGTGCCCCAGGGCCGTGCCCTCTGCTCTTCCTGGCCTGGCTCCTTGTTGTGGGATTGCTCCTGTTGTGCTCTCGCCCTTCGATGGATGATTCTGTTGGAAGCCGGACCTGAGTCATTCCATATCCACCACGGTCACTGTTTGGTTTGGGCTGGGATACGAATGTGTGTGAATAAATCATCTTAAAATTCGGGTCTCTTTTGCCCTTCTTCCCCTCCATGAAACCAAGGGGCTGAAAGGATCTCTGCTCCCTCCACCAGGGCATTAGATCCTACATCAGTTTAAAATCAACTGGGCTGTCCTCTGAAAGAGGAGCCCTCAGGAATGGATGTTCCCAGGCTAAAACTGCTGAGTGCTGCTTCTGGCTTGAGAAAGGTGCAGTTTTTATCCCTGCTTGTAGCTGGAGCTGCCCCTGCTCTGGGCCCAAGACTGGAGGGTGCCACCTGGTCATCTCGGAATGTGCCAGCAGCCTGCTGCCACCCCATGGTGCTCCAGGCTGGCACATCCCGTTTGGTGGGATGGGAACCACTTTACTTCTTCTTACTGGTAAAACTGACTGGTAAAGTGCAGAATTCTGGTCACAGGAGCTGGAGTGAGGCTGATCTGAGCTAACTTTATTGTGCTGGAGATGCGGGGCTGTGCCACTGCATCTGCTTCTCTGACAGTTCCAAATCCTCTCCTGCCCTGCCTCAATTAAAGGTGGGCAAATGTGGATTTCTCAGATCACCAAATGCATTCTGAAACACCCTCTGGAAAATCTGGAAGCTGCCTCTGATGTCCCTGAGTGCTTCCTCCCACACGAATCACCTCTGTGGCAAAGCTGGAGGAACCAAGCCCTGCCCTGTGACTGCCCTGCGCGCCCAGTACCACCCTACACCTGGGGCCACGGTGTAGGGCAGGGCCGTGGTGCCCAAGGGGTCAAGCCTGGGGGGTTCTGCCTCCAACTACCAGGTCTGAGTTCAGCTGCAGGCCCCGCCGGAGCTGTGAGAGCTGGGGCAGAGCCGGATCCAGGGGCGCAGGGCCAAAGCCTTGGATCAGTGAGCACCAGGAGCTTTCCCAGATGCCCGAGATGGGAGAACCCCCTCTCCCACCCCCAAAAATAACTGGCCACAGTTTTTGGGGATAAAGGACCAGACTTGGGGGAGCAGGAAGAAAAAGCCACCCTCACAGGTTTGTGATTGTCTCTTAAAAAGATTTATTCTCCCTCCTTGCCCAAATGTACAAAGGCAAGAAGAGTACAGTTTGTATATATATATATATTTATATATATATATAAAAAAAACAAGGAACTTGGTAATAATGTACACTTTACAGAAGGGCAGAGTCAGGAAGACTGAAATGAAACCCAACACAGCAACGCCAATGGAAACGAGCTATAAACACCAACGGTCTGACACCAGGGCCAGGGGTGGCCCCGTGGGCAACGAGTGGCCCAGAGAACCCAGGAAATGTCAAACCTCAAACCTATTCTGCATCAACTGTTGTTTCATTTAACACCTAAAGGGAGACTCAACTGGGACCCAACTGGGAAGGTGGGGAGCAGCCCCCCGGCCCCCTCCGACTGCCAGCAAAGCCTGTGGCACCCCCCAGCACCCCCAGGCACTTCCTCTGCGCCGCTGGAGCCGCTGTGGGCCCCGGCTGTGTTGGGAGCCAGGCTGTGCCAGGCCGGCCAAGGCTGGAGGTAGGAGCAGCCAGCGGGATGCTCCTCCACGGGTGGGATGTGGGGCTCTCCAAAGCACCCCGACCCTGCCGGTCCCCAGCCCCGTGGCTGCATGTGGCTCTGTGACGGGTGTGGGGTGGGTCCATCACCCACCCTGACCCTGCGGAGTGCGCCGGGCCACGCGGCCCCGTCTCCTTCCAAAGACAATGAAGAGTGGAAGAAAAATGAGTCAAACAACAAGAGCAGGCCGGGGCCACCGTGCTGCCGGCACCTGAACCGGGACCGAGAGCAGCCAGTGCCTCCTTTCCAACTGGGTACAGCGGGATGGGGAAGAAACGGGGAAAGAAAACAAAACCCAAAACAACAGCTTTCAAACAATTGCTTTTTACAGTATGTACAGAGCCCAGCGGGCAGAGCATCCCCGTACAGCGGCCCTCGGGGCCGGGTGCGACACGGACACACACAACCGAGACCGATGGCCCCCATGTCCCCCGGCTGGGCAGCGGGAGAGGCGGGGGGAGAGCAAGGGCGGCCCGGCCGCTGCGGGGCCGAGGTAGAGCGTCGGCCTGGGGAGAGCCGCTCTGGGGCTGGGGGCAGAGGACCAGAAAGCCCCTGTCCTTGGAGCTGGGGAGCAGCCAGGAGTGGGGACCATCTTCCTCCAGGACCTGGTGCCCCCAGCCCTGGCACGAGGCTGGAGCGGGGACCGGCATGGCCCCACGTGCCTCTGGCAGAACCTAAGTGTGCTTGTTCCTCACCGCGCCCTGCCTGCAGCCTGGGGAAGCTGCCCTAAAAGCAAATGCTGGATGAAAAGGGGAGCCACAGCCCCCCACACCAGGATGTGCTGCCCCAGGGTTTGGGGGGCACTTGCCATGGCAGTGGGGCAGAGGAAAGGCCAGGATTTGCAGAGTTGCAGCTCAGAAACCAAAGCACAAGCCATGGGCAGGAGCTTCAGGCAGGTCTGGACCATGCATGGCCTGGGGGGCCCTGGCAGCCTGTGCCCTGCTGCCCCCAGCCCCATGGAGCCGCAGCCCCACCAGGCAGAGGCTGCTTTGCTGGAGCCAAGAGCTTCCCCAGCCCCACTCTGGCCATTGACCATGTACTGGCGGATCCTGCCCACAGGCACAGAGCTGTGGGTGCTGTGGGGTGCAGGACCAGATGAGGGACTGGAAGAGACCCACAGCTGCCTCCGGCCAGGCCGCCACCCACCCGCCCAGCTTGCACCAGCCCCACAACACCTGCCGAGGCTCCGTGAGCCAGTCCTTGCTTCCTTTCCTGAGACTGTGGCCACACGGCAGGCTCAGCCCCGTGTTCCAAGTCCCTGCCTGCCCCCAGTCCTGTCGTGAAGCAGCAGCTCGCAGAGACACGGCAGGGTCCCAAATTTATCGAGAAACCTCAGTGCTTCTGTTTCCTCTTCATATGCACCAGGCAGGTGAGTCGCCTCCAACCTGAGCGCTGGTGCCCAGTAGAATAAATACATCCACAGGTACCAGCTCATCCACTCACCAAAGAGGGGTGTGGTGGGGAGTCAGTGTGTGTCTGACGGGGGGAGAAGACAGAGTCTGCCTCGGATCACGGCAGGAACGTCAAGCAGTACAATTAACACCATTCAACTGATGTCTAAAGGAGTCTCCAGCGCTTCCCCATGTGAGCCAGTCACACGTCTTGTCCAGCCCAGGCATCCCGGTGTGTCACATCCTGCCATGACCCAAGGGCAAGTCAGCTCCCGTGAGCCCCGAGGCCACAGGCAAACCCTAAACCCTCGAGGGTACCCGTGAGCGCCCGTCCCGGCCACCTCCGGCCCAGCCCAGCCACCCACATGGAGGTGCGGCGGGAGCAGAGCCTTACCGTTCTCACCTCCGGGGAGGTGGGTATAGGGAGGGAGTGGAGCCTTGCTGGCTGGCAACGATGGCTGTGGAGGAGAGACCTGGCAGGGAGAAGAGGTGTCAGGAGCTGGCAGACAGGGCCGGGCACCTCGCCGGGGACAGCGTGAGGGTCCCGCAGCCCAAGGGCAGGTGCAGCTCCCCCCCTGCCCAGCCCCGCTCTCACCTGTTGCATAGGGCAGGTTGTACTGCGCCGGCAGCAGCGAGTACCCGAGGTGGTGGTGGTGGTGATGCGTCGAGAGCAGGCGCTGGGAGGGCGACGTGCGGGGCCGGTCGCCGCTCCTCTCCCCCGTGCCCGCTCCCCCGACGCTGGTGCAGCTCCCGCCGCCTCCCACCACCCCACAGCCGCCACGGTCCCGCTCCTGAGACGTCTTCTCGCTTATCTGGAGAGGGGAAAGCAGACACGTGCTGAGGGACATGACAGCTACCCCGGGGCACGTACCGGGATATTCCCTCTGCCTTTGCCCAAAAGGCTCCCATGATGCTGATGGGAAATGGTGGGACGGCCAAAAGCCATGTGGAGGACACAGGGCCTGTTTGAGGACAACTATTTCCTCACTGTGCCCAAGCTCTGTCTCCCAGCTCAGCCCAGGAGGAGCCATGGGATGGAGACAGCCCCCATATCCCACCTGCCAGCTCCAGCCTAAGGACAAGTGTCACCTGGTTGCTTCAGGGCCTGGAGAAGCCCCAGTGCTGGGGCAAAGGTTTGGCTGGTCCATCCCAAAGGATTTGTAACCTTGGAATACTCCATGGCTGCAGGTCTCCCACAGCAGCAGAAATAGCAAAACCACACGGCAAGCGGAGCTGCTCCCGCCTCATTACAGGATCCAGGGACTATCCCACAGAGCTGGGCAAAGCCAGCACCCTCCTGACCCTCACCGTGGGTGATTTGCTCTTGTAGTGGCTGGCGTGCTGCTGCAGGATGTCCAGGGCCTTGGACTCCGAGCTGGATTTACAGCTCACACTGGGGCTGGCTCGGGACTTGTCACTGTCATCGCTGCCGGACGCCTTGCTCCCGTACGGAGAGAAGGAATAGCTGGAGGGTAGGTATGATCCTGGGGGGAGAAGAGCAGTCAGGGCACCAGGAGTATTCGGGCAGCACAGTGGGAGCATGTGGCTCTGTATGTGGGTGAGAGGACGTCCCACAGCCATCCCCCACCCTGCAAGCAGGGAGAGCCAGGAACAGACACCCCCTGAAGCCCGCGGCTCCCTACCTGGGTAATTCTGCATCATGACGGTGGGCATGGCGCGGTAGCTGGGGTGGTTGGGGTCATACGACTGGCTGTAGGAGTAGCCGTGCATGTAGGGGATGTAGGACTGATGCTGCGTGAGGGGTGAGGACACAGGGACGTGGACACTGGGCCTGGGGTCCTTCCCCACCATGCGAGCCTCCTCAGTGGGGGTCAGCTTGCACTCGGAGCTGGTGCTCTCCTTCCCGTCCTCCTTGGACGAGGCTTCTTTGCTTCGGTTTCTTTCTTCCTTCAACTTTCGGTCTCTCTCCTCTTTCCACCGCTCATCCTCCGTCTTGATGTCCGAGTACTTTGCCGGGTACACGTAGGTCCACATCCGGGGCTCAGCTTCCTGCAAGAACAGCCAACCATCAGAACAGCTGCCTCCCCCTGGCCCTGCCTGTCCCAAAACCAGCCTGTGTTTGGCAGAGACTGGAGAACCCCACTCCCCTTCCCTGGGTTCTCCTTGGCCCATCTGTGGCCTCCACTTCCTGCAAGAACACCCAACCACCACAGCAGCTCCCTCCCCACAGCCCTACTGTCCCAAACCCAAGCTGGGTTTGGAGGAGACCAGCAAACCCCACTCCCCTTCCCCGGGCTCTCCCTAGCTCATCCACGCCCTCACAGCCCGACCCTTTTTTCTGGCCCCAAGGGAATCTCATGGAGTCCCACCACAAGCAGAGGACAACACGTGTTCTCCGAGGTGATGGCCCCAGCGAAGCCCAGTGAGCAGCTTCCTCCAGGAGCAAACCCATGGCTGGGCTGGCAGACAGGGCAGGGCATTACCTGTCTGTACCAGAGAACAGGGTCCACCTCCGCTTGCCGGCCACACTCGGAGCCAGCCTTCGTCTCAGCCGTCTCCTTCCCTAGGTGACCAGCCTCACTCAGCTTCACCTTGAGCCCCTCGGCGACCTGGCTGCTGGACAGCTTGGACGAGTCCTCCAGCTTGGGGATAATAACGGATTTGGCCATATCAGGACCTCCCTGCTCCTTGGGCTTGCTCAGCCCCGACTTGACGAGGTCTGTGAGGCTCGGGGCTTTGGTCAGCGTTGGGGGCATGGGTGGCTTCTGCTTCCATTCCTCTTTGAGTGCCGCTTCCCTCTCTTTCAAGCCCAGCTCCACCTTCTTCTCCAACCCTCGCTGCTGCTGCTGCTCCAGGCTCTGCCGCTGCTTCTGCTGTTCCTCATACTGCTGGCGGTAGGCAGGGTTGGTGCTCAGCAGGTGAGCATGGTAGCCCTGCTCGTTGTAGCCATAGGGCGGCACGTAGGCGTACTGGTTGTAGTAGAGGGACTGCATGTACATGTTGGGGCGCTGCTGGATGACCGAGGGCTGCTGGCTGGAGCCACTGCCGAGCTCTGCCTTCTTCTCTTCACAGCCTTCACTCTTCACCTTCACCTCCGGGTTCTCCTGCTCCTCGTCCTTCTTCAGCTTCAAGGCCTGTGTCTCGGCCACGGACTGCCCGCTGGGGTTCAGGGGTCCTGGGCTGGCCTGGGGGTAGCCAGGGGAATAGTAGGTTTCAAAGCCTTGGTAGTAGGGAGACTCTTTGCTCTGCGGTTGTGGCGGGAAAAGAGCTTTTTTGGCACCTTCCTTGACCAGCTGCTCCGGATCCTTTGCCTTCACGTTCTCCAGCTTGCCCTCCCCATCCTCCCCAGCGTCGGAGATGTCCGAGTAGGCCGGGCTGTTGGTCTTCACCGAGCTGGCCTCTGCCCCATTCTGGGTGACAACGTGCAGTGGCGTCAGGGGCTGGGCTGGGTTGGTGTTCTCCAGCCTGCTGGCCCCGCCAATGGAGGGACTGGGTGCGTTGTCGGTGAAGCTGTAAATTTTATCTGCCTCGGCCTTGATGCTGGCGAGCCGGCTCTGGTGGGGGTCAGACGAACCGTTCAGCAGCCCCTCGCCTTTCATTCCCAGCTCGCTGGATTCCCCCCGGAAAGGGCTCTTACCTTCCTCTGCTCTGCAGGCTTTGCTGGGAGTCAAAGGGTTTTCCACCTCTTTGGGCTCTTTCTTCTTCTTGTCTTTCTTCTTCTTCTCCTTGGAAGGGGTGAGGGCAGGGTTGACGGCGAAGGGCTCTCCCATCACCGTTGGCTTAGGCTGGATGGGTTTGAGCTGGGGGCTGTTGGGCATGGTCTGGACCACAGTTGTGGTGAGGCCGGAGGAGGAGCCGGGGCTGGCTGTGGTGAGCGTGGCAGTCTGGAAGGTGTAAATCGGCTGCGGGGGCATGGCTGGTGCAATGGGTCTGGCAGACTTCAAGCTTTTGGAAGGGATCTTCTCCTGTTTAGCACCAGAGGCCTTCTTTGACTTGTCCTTATCAATGCATCGCTTCTCCAGAGAGTCAAAGTCATCGTTACTCGTCTCATCAGCCACCGAGGGACCATCCTCAGAGCCATCATTGGACAGAGCACCTGGGTCTGTGTCCCCTTCCCCACCCACCTTCTTCTTGCAGGGGACCTTAGCACTGAACTTGCTGGATGGGGAGGGGCTGTGAGGCTCCATCAAACGCACCTTGGGGGTGGCTGAGCGAGCGGGTGAGAGGGAGCCCTTCTGTGTCCCGGCAGCACCGTTGCAGCTCCCGACATCAGCATGCAGGGAGGGCTCCTCGCCATACTCGCTGTCCACGTCCGCCTCCAGCTTGCTGTCATCATCTGTGTGTGCGTGGGCCTGGTGGTACTTCAGCCCATTGATATGCTTGTACTTCTTGTTACAGTTGGGGTGGGGACAGTCGATGAGGATGGGAGAAGGGCAGTTGCGCTCCAGGACAGCCGGCTCCACCTTGACCGTGGCAGGTGGCACCGTGGCCGAGCCCATTGAGTTTGTGCGGATGCGTTTACTGCCCTTGGAGTCCTCCGAGCTGGAGTTCAGCTCCATGTCGGAGAGGGGTTTGCTCTTCCGCTTGGTGACGGAGGAGGGACTGGCCTTCACGTCCTCAGCGGTGCCACCGGGCGGGGTGCGGTGGTCCGAGGAGTTCTGGCTGCCCCGGCGCCCCTTGCTGTTGGCTCCCGCCCGGGTCTTGCTGCTGTTGCTGGTCCCCTTGCTGTCCGAGGCAGCGGCCGTCTCGTTGACCGGCGTGTTGCTGTTGGGGCGCATGCGCTTGCCCCTGCCCCGGCCATTGCGCATCTCCAGGTCACTGGTGGGAGAGTCACAGAAGCTGCAGGGCGGAGGACACAGAGGTTTTAACAGAGAGATGGCTGTGCTGGGCTGTGCTGTCCCCAAGGCACAGTGGGGACCCCCTTACTCCCCTCACTACCAATCCCATAGACTTCTCCCCTCACTGACTGATAAAGAGGAACCAGAGAGGTCCCCTGGTATGTGCTAAACCATCTCCAGTCCCCAGGACAAGGGGTGTGTGACTGCAGGGGCAAAGAGTCGTGGGAGCAGTTGGGTTGGGCAAGGAGGAGATTCCAACCCCTGTGGCAGCCCCGTGGGCACAGGGCAGAGTGTCCTGGGTGCCATGGGGGCTGTACAGGGCTGGATTTGCCCTCAGTGCTGGGAGCTCACCGGAGGCCCCTGCCCACTTACCGGGGAGGTGCCCAGTCATGCTGCGTGCAGTCCAGCAGCGTCCCTACGTACGTCTTGTTCCTCCAGGTGACGTTGACCACCAGCATCCCTGAAAGGCAAGGGGAAAGGGTCAGACGGGGCCAGGTGTGACCCCACGGTGCCAGGAACCTGTCCCTTGAGACAGGCAGGAGGAAGAGCTTAGCTCTAGGGCTGAAGGAGGGTGGACAACGGGTCTTGGGCTCTCAGAAGAGGTGAGACATGAGGTTCAGGACTGGAGGGGCACCAAGATGGGAGCTGGAGACTCCCAGCTCATCCCTTCCCTTGGCATGTCTCACCTACCCCCTCTTCCTGTCCTCTACTTTCATGGGATGTTAAAACCCAGTGACACCCAAAGGGCTGTGGGATTTCAGGGGGACCTGAAGATCCACATTGGCTCCATGTGTGCTTAGGTAGGGTAGGGAAGGTGATCCCCAGGGAGAAAGAGCTGGGAAGCCCCTGGGAGAAATGCAGAAAGCCCCCAGCAAGCCTGTGGACCCCAAAGTGGAGCTGCAGACCCGCCAGCAAGGCTACAAACCAGCATGGCCATGAATCTCATTACCCTCCGGAGAAGGCTGCTACTGCCACTAGATGGCAAGCTGAGCCCAGCATTCCCGCTCAGGGGACTGTCCCTGGCAGGAAAACCCAATCCTGGTGGAATAGCCCTCATTGCCCTGTGCCACTTTGCTCCAGCACCTCCAGGGACATCCCTCTGCCCTGTATTTCTATCTGGAGAAACATCCATGGGGCCACATCCTCCCATCATGGAGCAAAGTCACTGGGCATTCAGAAAACCTTGGCGTTTCAGCTTTTCCACACTATTTCAGAAGAGGAACTGCCTGGCTCACACCCATGCCAAGGCCAAGGACCCTCAGCACCTCTTTTGGGAGGCAGAGGGGTCTTTCACAGCATCCCTCAGCATTGTGGTGTCTCCTCCCTGCCACAGATCACTCTGATTTCCACACAACTGGAGCAGAGTCTGTTGTGCCAGGCACATTTATCCAAGCAAGGTAAAACTCGGGAAATAAGAAACGTGTTTGCAAGGGTTGATGAGTGCAGTGAGATATACGGCCCCGGGAGATGGATGCAGCCGAGGGAGCCTGGAGCAGCTGTGTCTGAAGCATGTTTATAAATCTCAGCCCACATCCCCCGTTGTGCTGTGCCAGCAGCCAGCTGCAGGCTTCAGCATGGATAATACATGGAGCCGAGGCCCGACACGTGGGGCTCCTTCAGAAAAAGAAATGAAATGCAGATCTTCTCTTTCTCCTTTTCCTCCTGGAAAACGTTGGGAGCAGGTCATGGGAAGAAGACATGGTGCCAGCACACGGCCAAGAGCCACAACCAGCTCATCCCAGTGAGCAAGAGATGCTGGGTTCTGCCTTCAGAGGAAGGTGCTGGGGACCTGCCTTAACAAAGACATAGCCAGGATGTGATGACAGAGACAACCTGAGGGAGAAAACAACTGCTGGGAGCCCACAGCCTCACACATGGAAAGATCGATGGGAACAGTGGGATGCTGGTTCCAGGCATCCCAAAGAGGGCACATGGAGTGCAGTCTTCTGTTCTTCCTAACGCAGCAGTTTTTGGCAGGCAGGAGCCTGTCCCCCTTTCCTTAAAACCCAAAGAAGCTCCTGGCTGCATCCTGCACCCCAACCCAGCCCCACCATTCCCAGGACACCTCTGGGGAGCTGCTGTAGGATGCTCCCCAGAGCTGCCCAAGGACCTGGGAGCCACTGAGGGACAAGCAGCACTAACCCAGGCCTCATCCCTCCCGCTCCCTCTGCTCTCCCCATCAGTTCAATCCCTCTTTGAAGCCAGAGAAGACCACATGCGCCGCTGGAAGTTAATTGCACAACAAACCACTGGAGTCTCTTGCGCATCCCGGGGCCAGTGTGTAATATTAGAAAGGAGGTGCTGGCATTTTTCCTCCCTGCCACCACAGTCACAAGAGAGATGAAAGAGGAAAGGGCAAAAGCGAGCCGGCACCATCCCTCCTTCCCTGTTGGAATGTCAGCCCTCCAACACACAACAGCCTATATTTAACCCGCTGCAACCAATCATTCCAAATCCCCTCCTAATCCTCCAACAATAACCCAGGACAATTTAAACCCCGGGATAGATCCTAAGCAGCTTTTTTCACCCGCTGTGTCCCCCTCCCACAGCAGGATGATGAGCAGGCACAGGCATGACAAGGGCGGCAGTGAGGAGGCAAGGCCCTCCCATCTCCAAGAACAGAGATGCTCTTGAACAGAAGGAATCCCACTTGGGTAACTCCCATCCCACCTGGTTTCATGGGAAGGTGACATCTTTGAAGCTCTTAGGGAATCAATACCACCCAAATCTGGGTGCAAACCACTCAGCACCCTGGTCACCAAGTGCTCACATCAGAGTCATATCCTGGCTGGAAAAATTAAGGATTGGTGATAGTGCAAAGTTGTCATCCAGGAATGCAATGTATGAGAAAATCCTGGAATTACATGGGATGGAGGACAATGCTGCTGTGGGCACTAGGAGCCATTGTACTGGGGCACATGTCCCCCCTTTTCAAAGATGAATCCCCCAAGCCCAACCAAGAACATCTCCATGAATTCCTCCTCCAGCTGCATCACTTCCAGGCTACCCTGACTTCGGGATGCCCCTTCTTCCATTGATTTCTTCCCCAGCTGCATCATCTTTGAGATGATCTTTGTCATTTCTCCTCCAGCTGCATCACTTTCAGGATGCTCCAGCTTTTCCATAAACCCTGCCCACACGCAGAGATCCCGCCTGACCTGTAGTGCCCAGGCTTTGGGACACAACACCCAAAGCTGTTCATGGCCATCACGCTCCTGCCAGGAGACAGGGGACACCATGGGGCTGGGGATGGCCAGCACAATTGTCACCTCACCCAGTGAGAAATCCCTCACCCTGGGGAAATTAATTTAATTTACTGCAAATCAAATCAGAGTAGGGTAATGAGAAACAAAACCAAATCTTAAAAACACTTTCCTCTGGCTTCTTCCCAGGCTCAACTTCACTCCTGATTTCTACATCTCTGCCCCCAAACAGCACAGGGGGATGGGGAATGGGGGCTGCTTTTTCTCCCCTTCCTAAATACATTATCCCAGTGGCGCTGCCCTCACTGCTGATAGGCTTGGCCTTGGCTGACCTTGTCCAACATGGGGGAAGCTTCTGGTGTCTCCTCACAGAGAAGTCCCCTCTATCAAACCTTGCCAGGCAACATGAACACAGTTTCCCCAGCAGGGCCAGAGGGAGATGGGATCATCCCATCACACCATGCAGGGATGCATGCTCAGATGGTGCATGACTGTCCCTGGCCATCCAACTGCTTTCCAGGGACTGGAGCACACAGAAAGATCACTGCCTTGGACTCCACGAGAGAAGACTTTGGTCTCTTCAGAGACCTGTTTTGACAGAGTGCCATGGGATAGAGCCCTGGAGGGAAGTGGGACCCAAGGAAGCTGGTTGATGTTCAAGGATCATCTCTGAATTCAGGAGCAATGCATCCCAACAAAGAGAAGTCAGGAGGAAAGGCCAGGAGGCCTGATGGATTAACAAGGAACTCTTGGAGAAACTCAAACACACGAAGGAAGCCTGCAGTCAGGATAGCCCATAGCTGAGGGACTCAATTACTTGTTTGCCTTGATCTTCACCAGCAAATGCTCCAGCCATGCCACCTGAGATGCAGGAGGCAAAGAGAGGGACTGGGAGAAGGAAGAACTACCTGTAGGAGAAGTTCAAGGTGCGTAAGTCCATGAGACCTGATGAGATGCATTCACGGGTCCCATGAGAACTGGCAGAGGAAAGCGTCTAAGCCATTATCCATTATATTTGAGAAGTCTTTGCCCTCACCCTCCCATCTTCTCCATTCTGTCCTCATCCATTGCATTTCCTGCTCCAAGCAAGGACATGTCCATGCTGGCATCTGCCAACCCTGGGCATACTCATGCTCCATCATACCCTCACAAGAAGTTTGCAAAAGGACAATCCAAATGTCCGGAGTACAGAAATCTGAGCCATGGGTAACCTGCCACCAACATCCCAGCAAGGAGCTGGAGAAAGGGATGTGCAGTGTGCTGATGTTTTCCAGGTGCTGCCACACCATGATTCACGTTGCTCGGAGTTTCTTTTGCCGTGATCAGCACTGGTGTGGCACTACGGGAAGGTGAGAAGATTACATGGTCCAAGCCCGATGACACCAGCTTCACCAAGGGGGATGGAGGAGACCCAGCAGCTCATGAGGCAGCAAAGAGAGTGATGCTTCCCAGTGTGATCAGATCAGTTAATAGTTCCTGTAGTTCCTGTGGATCAGAATCACACATAACAGCACTAGGGGAGCTGCCAAGACAGCTGCTCCCACCAAAAGTGTCCTGATAAAACACATCCCTGTGCAAGCCAGGCTCAGCAAAGGGACGGTGTCACCAGCATGGCCACGGGAGAGCATGAACAACAGCGTCCACCACCGGCGAGACCACACCTTGGGCCAACACCAACCTGGAATGGTGGAGGAGAAGGTGGACCAAAAGCCCAGACCCAGATGACTGGTGGTGGGAGCCCTCTGGGATGCCTTTGGTGGGAATCATGGACTCATGGCAGGTTTTCTAGTGGGGGATGAGGACAAAGTTGGTGTTCAGGGCAGGAAGGACATCATCGGGTTCCTTGGAGCTTCATGCTCCCATATCAGACGTGTCCTTCTTGTCCAACTTATCCTTCCAAGCATTGCCAGGCTTTGGCTTTAGAAGCTTTTCTCCATGATTTTGCAGCCCCACACGGAGAGGAGGCGGCTGGCTTCACGGAGACCTTAGAGTCCTTTCCAGTGCCTAAAGGGGATCTAAAGGAAGGTTGAAGAGGGACTTTTTGCAAGGCCAAGAAGTGACAGGCCAAAGGGTAATGACTTTAAGCTGACAGAGGGGAGATTTAGATTGGATACTAGGAAAAAAATTCCTCCCTGTCCGGGTAGTGAGGCACTGGCACAGAGAAGCTCTGGCTGCCTCATCCCTAAAAGTGTTCAGGGCCAGGCTGGATGGGACTTGGAGCAACATGACCTAGTGGAAGGTGTCCCTGCCCATGTCAGGGGGTGGAATGAACTGGGCTTTAAGGTCCCTTCCAAACCAAACCTCCATTCTGTGATTCTGAACTTGCAGGCCAAGAGCTGCTCTGCTGCCCTGGGGTCCTTCCAAGCAGTCCAACGAGGCTGCTACATCCCAAGGAGCAAGGGGAGAGATGGATCCCTCTGGGTGAAGTGCTGAGATCCCTCTGGAGATCTTGAGGAAACTCTCCAGATGCTGGAAGCACCTCATCTGGCTTTGCAGACATGCTCTTGGTGTAACTTCCTCCTCTGTATCCTTTGGGCAAGGGGAGATGCTCGCTGCATCCCTCAACATTTCACAAGCTCCAGCTTCCAAGAGCCAATGGGAAGGCAGGGGAGAGATGCCAGGTAAAAAACAGGGATGGTTCCCCCCTGCCTTTTCACTCCAGGACGAGAGATGCCACGTGACCGGAGCCAAGGCATGCAGCAGACCAGAAGCGACCAAAGGCAACAATTAGGGCTCGCCTTGTGCAGGGCTGGATGTGAAATCCTTGCTGCCAACGGTGGCAACCATCAGCAGCCGGCAGAGAAGGATCTCTGCACGAGTTCACTGCATTACCAGAGACTAAAAATATCCGGGCGGTGGGAAATTACAGGACGCCTCCAAGGCACGCTCCAAAATGGTGGCTGTGGAAGCAAGGGGTAATGCGGACAGACAGGCAGACAGGCACGGAGCCCCACGGTGGGGTGAGGAGCAGGAGAAAAGGGAAGGGAGAGCAGCAACCGCTCCCACGGCAAGGCCTCTCAACCAGGAATTGGCAGCGAGGGATGTTCTTGTGCTCCCTGCCTCAAGAATGCTCAGTTCATCCATCCTGGCACGGCCACTGTGACCCTCTCCTGATTTCCACCCAAAACCAGCATACAAGGTCCAAGCTCTCATCAGCTTTGCCACTGCCCGTGGGGCTCTCCAGCAGCTCTGGGATTTTCAGGGGACTCCTTCTGCAGCTCCAGGGCTTTTGGGTTGAGGGAAGTCACACCAGGACAGCAAACTGATGGGGCTGGGGAGATGGGGGAGCCCCACAAGTGGAGGGTGCCAATGCTCCTCTGTATTGCTGTGTGTCCCAAAACCCAGCCCAGCTGTGCCTCAGTTTCCCCAGATGAAGGTGGTGTATCCTATAAGGTGACCAGGCTCCTGGAGACACCGATCACGCAGTGCTGGGGAGGTGGTAGATCACTGCAGACCTTCTGCAGGTTTCTTTGGAGCAGATCCACCCTGCAGATCCCCTGGCCCTGGGATGCGCATAGCAGAGCTCCTGAAGTCTCCTGCTTTGCGTTTCCTTCTCACAGATTTTACAACGTGTGATACCCTTCTGCCTTGGAGCAGCAGAGAAAATACAGTTACAGCTACCAGCTGCCTCAGTCAGGGTGAATTTTTTCCATATGGAATGGACAGTAAAGCAGAGGGCAGAGGGAGTGTGGAGGTCCCCATCCCAAGCTAGACATCCCAGTCTTCCCCAGCACGGTCCATCCACTGCTCTCTTCCCAAACATCTCTCAGGTGCTATTTCTCAATATGCTTTTTCCAAGGGGAACAACTTCAGTGCTCACATCGGGGGCCACTGCAGCACTCGGTCCTGTGCCAACCATGGTTTCAAAACCAGTTTCCCAGTAGGAAGAGAGAAAAAGCAAACTGGGCCCACCCCCACCTTCCCAAGCACGGGACAAGAAGAGAACCTCACTGGAAGCAGCTCATGGGAATGGAGATTTCAGCTCAACTTCCATCGTAGATAATAAGGAGTCTCAGTGAGGAGTGGCTGGGATAAAGTCCAACAGCTTCATTCTCCGCACGGAACAGCAATGAAGAGTGGGAGCAGATGTCCAAGAGGAGCACAGGGATACCTAGCTGAGATGACCCATCAACCAGCCTCCACCACCGCTGCTCTCTCTCACCTTTGCGCTTCTGGACTGTTTCTGCTTCCAGACACAAATACAAGGAGCTCACCCCGCGCCTCCCAAGGCAGAAACCTCCAGCATCCTACTGAGGCTAGAGGGAAGGCCAAGTTCCAGCACTCGCCGTGGGCCGCTGAGCCACCTATTCATCCCTGCGTTCCTTGGCAGAGCCCCAAGAGCAACGAAAACCCATCAAAGGACCTGGGAAAGCAAACCAAGCTGTGCACAGATGAGATGAGCTCCAGCGGAAAAAAAAGATTGGATTGGCTTGGCAAGAGAGCCGAGAGGCTGATCTCCCGCCGAGTCGATTTTGAGAGCTCTGCTGGGGTTTTTTAATCCAGCAGGAGATTTCTGCCGCCTCCCAGGGTTTGAGCGTTTTTGTGACAGACCTGCGGGTTGCCAAGCAAAAATGAAGTCAACTCTGTTGAATTCCCGTGCCGACTGGCACGGCCTTTCCCCTGGCACCTCCGGAACAAGTCAGCTCTTGTCGAAGGGCAGAGAAATGGCAGCTTAGATTTCTGCCCACTGTCTGGGCAAAGGGATAACGCAACACATGGGGCTGACGCAAGTATTGGCCCGTTACTCCCTTTGCTGGACGGATTATGGGCTGCTCCCACACGGCTCCTCTGTCCTGACCACCCAGCTGGTGGCAGGAAAGCCCAGGATGTGCCAAAGAACGACACAGCAGGGACATGGGAAGGAAGGGACTGCCATAACTCCCTCGTGACACTATCAGAGAGCGAGAAGCTCTGTGACACTCACCGTCCTCTGTCTCCTGCCAGACGATGCCTTCCAGGTTCACGCTGGTCCCAGGCTCGCAGGGGCCCAGGCACTCGGGCTCGGTGGCCAGGGCCACGTCGCAGGTGTTCACCCCCACTGAGCGGGTGCGTACCATGATCTGCTCGCACGGCGACGAGATGTCGTTGTTGACGACAGGGACAAGGAGGTGCAAGGGCAACACTGCAGGTGTAGAGACCGGAGACTCCATCTGTGGGGAAAAAGAGACGTGGTCACCATCAGGAATACTGTCAGGAACACAGAAGGGAGAACAAGTATCAACAGACATTTACATTCCTGGAGAACCTCAAGCTCGGGGCTGCCACCTTTGGTTCACATGCCACACCTCATCAGAGGACAAGGATCTTGCAGGACTCTCCTGCCCTGCCGTGCCCATACCCATGTAACCCTGGGGAGCTCTGCAGTCACAGAGATCACACCCAAAAGTCCTTGTGCAGGAGATATCTGTGCTCCTGCTTGAAAGAGGTTGTGCCAAGTTCCTTCCCTGACAGCTTCTGTAATCATCCCTGGTGAGGATGCCTCTTGGCTATGGCTCAGATGTTAATGCAGTCAATGACTTTAGACCCGATGGCTCACTAGAGGAGCTTCTGCTCAACCGGCAGGACAGGACAAATGAGTAGCAGACTCCCTCCAGCACCCATGAAAACCTCCTTCCAGATCTACCCTGTGACCACCTGAAGACACAGGCACTTGGATCGTATCCCTCTTCCCTATGCAAGTATCTGCTTCAGAGCCTGATCCAGGCATTGTCCTCTCTTTGCACATGGAAACCAGATCCCACAGCCAGAGCTGGGTTTGGAAACCCAACAAGCCAACTTGCCAAGTGGAAGCCCGGCCAAGCCACCCTGCTGCTGAGAAGCCAAGGTCCTTGGCCGCTCTGCCACGCAAGCAGATTACAGCAGTGTCAGGAGGAGGATGGCTGACAGGCTGATTCTGTGGCTGGCCAAGGCAAGGGCAGGGTGGAGACCTTCTCGTCCTTAGGGGTTCATCAGGCAGCCACAGCAAGCCACCCCCGCGCCTTGGCTTGCGAGGACCTGCAGCACCTCGGGGGCAAGCTGCTCCTCCTTCAGCTCAGACCTCCTGTCTTCACCATTTGGGATCTTTACGCACTGGGCTACCTCAGAAGAGCAGCAGACTGAGGAAACTCATCACATCAGCAGCAAGTGCTGACCTGGCTTCCAGTTTCAAGCAGGCGAAGATTCCTCTAGAGCACGCAGTGCTACTCTCAGACCCCCTAAATCTCTGCTGAAGGAAAACATGATAGACCTGGAGAGCCCAAGTTTGTGGTTACCAAGTGTGGACACAGGCACCAGCCTATGATCACTTCCAGCCTTGCTGCTGACTCCCATCCTGGTCCTGACCAGCTGCCAAATTTGCCTGCTCCCTCTCTTGCTCACACATCTCCATCCTTAAAGCAAGGGAAACAACTCCAGCAGAACCTTGCACATCCAACCTCGCCTTCCCACCCAATAGGGTGCCCACAACCACAGCAAGTGCCTGGAGAATCCCACCTCCCCACCACCTCCTGACCCACAGATCCTCTCCACATCCCTGGTGACACAAATCTCTAGGCAGCGGAGCAGAGAGGAGGGTATCACATCCCGGCTCTGATAGGGCAAGTGGATTTGCTCTTCCAGCACTTTCTGTCTGCAGCCCTGTCCTTGTCCTGCATCCATCCTCTCTCTAGACAGCTCATCAGAGCAACATGCAGCCCACTCGGCACTAAAGATGGCCTGAAGCTCTTGAACAACAGTGGTTGGACCCCACAGTCCCCTCCCCAGCAGCACAGCTTGTGATCCACAACCACCTCCAATCTCCCACTAACAGGGCCAGCTCTCCCCCAGGAGCCCATCTCCAGCCCACCCACTTCCAAGGCTGCCCCATGGCCAGTGGCCCAACTGCACCCCCCAGTAGGGCTTACAAAGGGTGGTTTTGGCATAAAACCACCCCAGAAGGCTGCCAGAGGAGCTTCCAGAAGACTCCCACAGGAAAATCACCCCCCAGAACACAGCAACCTCATCAGCAGATCCAGGGCAAGATGCTCCAAGGAAGCATGAGGCTCCTTTGAAGGGGCTCCTCAGCGCCACATTCTGCAAACCACAAGTCAGTGTCCAGCAAAGGAAGAGCCAGGGAGGAACCAGGCAGGGCCACCTGGCTTGGGTGGGCAGCAGGAATCGCCGGGGGGCGGCACTCGCCCCCATTGCCCAGGGACCAGTGGCTGCGTGTGCGCGTTGGGGACCTGCGGGTTCTGAGACCGTTCAGCTTCCTTCCACTCTGCAACAGAAACCACAGCGCAGCACAGGAGCGTTTAATTACAGTTCCAGCTCTGCTAATTATCGCCCGGTTACATTCGTAATCTGCATTATGCCACAGTGCATAATAAGCAGCTCGCTGAGATCTCTCTAATAAGCAAGGCGGCTTGATGGGATTTCATATCTCACCCTGCTCTGGAACAAACAGCCTCTTCCAGCAGCCATGGGGAGACAAGGCGGCTCTCCTGCTCCCTTGCCCGAAGCTCCAGAGCAAAATAAAAAGGCCCAGGATGGTTCTTCAGGGGTGAGGGCAGGAACAGAGGTTCCCCGCTGGGACAAAGCCAAAAAAAGGTGAAAGCCATGCTGGAAGACATATGGATCAATCCCTGAAATTCACCTCCCCCTCTACGTGCGTCTTATCTCCTGGTGCCATGATCTTTTCAGCCTCCTGCTTTCCCAGCAAGGTCAGAAGATGCAGGATGGCTGGAAGAGCCCTACATACCATGGGGGAGGTCTGCTGGCCACTCTTCCCCTCAGAGGGAGAGAGGGAGCCCAGGGTGATGCTGGCCTGGGGGTGGTGGGCAGCACTCACACCCCACAGCAGTGGGTTTCACATCGCCTCCAGAGCTGTGCTAGCTGAGATCCCCAGCTCCAAAAGCGAGCCCTGCACCTTCTGGCCACGCCCCCCCCCCGCCCACCCCCCCCCACTTCTGGGCCCTAAATCCCCTTTGTAGAAATAAAATTTATTTCTCTTTCCATGCTGGGTAGGCTCTGAGATTAAGTACCGGCTACACGCTCACTGCTGGAGGAACCTGGTGTGTCTCCAGCCACCCCTGTGGGAGTTACATGGGGTGAAGCTTCCCCGTGCCGGCGCTGGCCGTCCGTGTCCGCCCGCCACTGCCTCCCCTAATGAAAGCCCTTTGTGTTTCTGGCGGAGGCTTTCCCATCACGAGGAACGTGCTTTCACCACCGCCGAGGACAGAAGTGGAACGGAGCCAAGCCTGGGCGGCAGCGGCCAGCACAGGCTCTGCTCGATGGAGGAAAAGCAAATCCACTGAGAGTCCGGGGTGATGCCAAGGGTGCTGTGGGATGCCAGGCTCCAGGGGATAATTAAAACCTACCCCTCCTTATAGCCCCCCGGAAGGTGGGATGGGCTCCCACATGAGGAGAAGCACAGCAGTGGGTGCTGGCATGGGGAGATGCACACAAAGCAGTTCCTGCCATCTTAGCAGCACTGGTTCCTTAGCATCAGCTGCCCTCAAGGGGACATCACAGCCGCAATTATTAATGAGAGAGGGAGAAGAGGGCAAACCAGAAATAAAAACGCCCTACTGATTTTAATGCCACTCCCTGGAACATCCAGACCACCCATTCATATTTATGAGAATTTTGGTTTGTCCCCAGTAATCAAAGTCAGGCAAGAAAAGTGCTTTTTGGAGCGATAAAAGCCAAAAGCGATGCCAAAACCCCTGGGAAGAGCAACCAGCAGCGGTATCTGTGGTGCATCTCCAAGGGCAGAGAGGGCGTGAAGGTGTAGGGCACCCCCCAGAGCTGCACCCCATCTGTCTGCAGGGCTCAGGGTGAGACCACCAAAGCACCTGAGATGGTTCTAGGCTCCAGTGTATTCCCACATGAAGAAGCTACGCAGCATGTGGACCATTTTTCTCACCTACAAGGTTCTTCCACTCCTGCAGACACGGAGACATGAAAAGCCAAGAGGGAGCATCATTACTGGTCACAAACTCATGACTGTGTGTGTCAGGAGACAGAATATGGACCAAAACTGCTCCATTACAGGAGCGTTGCTCAAGGCTGTGGTGAACACATCCCACGTCACTGACCAGCTCAGCCCAACCTTTGAGAGCTTTGATGTTCTCACTCCTGTCCTGGTCTGTCATCCCATCCCCCACAGCTTTCCTTTTTCAGAGTAGGAGCTGGGAACATTAGCTTCCAGCTCCTTGGAGAGAGATCCCCAGGGAGTAGATCCATCCAGCTGACAAGCATCTTTGGTGGGCATCTCTAGACCCCAAAACCACAGCACCCGCAGTGTCTCTTCCCCTCGGCTGACCTCAGCAGGGATTTCAAAGAGTCTTCTCCAACCTGACCCCCAAAGCCGGGTATGTAGAGCCTGAAGACAAAATCCCTTTGTTGGCTCTGGTGCCCACCGTGGCTACGATTCTATCTTAAATCCACCTGCAAGCAGAGCTCCCAGACACGTCCCTCAGCAACATCATCCTAACACATTGGAGGTACTCAACCCCAGGCCATGCGCAGAAGGCTACAGAAGATCCCCTCCCCAAACAGGGCAGGTGCCACTCAACACTGACTGTTTGCTGGCTGGATTTCTCCAGCAAGAAAGCAGCCAACAAGAGCTTCCAACAAACACCCACATGCAGGGAAATAATGGTGGCACAAGCTCCAAGGATGAAGCCAGGAGTGTGGTCTGGGGCACTGATCCCAGTGCTGTTGCCCATTGCTCTTCCCTCTTGCTATAGCAGGAGGTTGAGGTTGCTGACATCAAGATGTGAAAAAAGGATTCTGTTCTAGACGAAAGTCTTCCTTCCCTGGATAACCACAAGCTCAAATAAACAAAGCCAGTTATTTCTACAGACCACAGGAACACTTGGGGAATATATTGGGTTCCTTATTTGGCAAATCTGAGCCCACAGGGCAACAGGGCAGCTGCTCCAAGAAAAAAGGAGTGACATTTGCGACAGCCCCCCCTACCAAGAAGCAGTAAGCGCCACAAGGAAGGATTAATGCTTCCATGTGCTTCCACGTGTGCAGAACGGAGTGGGCTTGGCATCGCACTCCCGGAGTTCGCTCCACAGAGAAGACAAGCGAGTGCGGGACCTCCTGGCCAGCACCACCACCAAAGAGCCAGGCAATTTGGATGGGAAGTAAGGATTTTTAAGGGGCAGAGGTCCCTATTTCCCAGCCCCAGGACTATTAGCATCCCCCTAAAAACAAGACAAGAGAGGCCAATTCCCTACCACTCTCCTTCACAACCTGTTCCCAGTGCTCCTCAACCTCTGCTCCCACCCCTGAGACTTTGGATTATTCATGGCATCTCCCAGCTGCAGGGCTGTTGATGCCAAGGTGTAATGGGAATGCTCTACCAACAAAAGGTGCCTCCGTGTCCTCTCCTGCCCATGCCAAGCACCTGTGCTCCAGCTCTGAGATCCAGGAGGGGGTTTGCCTCCATCCATGGAAACACCTTCCCTGGCCAGAAAGTCCCTGCAGAACGGCCAGAGGAGACGGTGGCCAAAAGGATGGCACAATGCTGGGGTTGGCCGCACATTCCCAACTCAGACTCATCTTTATCTGGGCACTTTGGGGCAGAGCTGGCTGAGGAAGTCTGTTCTGGCTGCAGGTGAGTGGGGCCACAGGAACCAAAGCCTGGAAGAGGATTTCTGCATAAAGCTCACAGCCCCACCACCAGCACCAAAACCAGACCCAGTCACAGTTAATTGCAATATCGGGGTGAGACATCCCACCCAGTGACAGTGGAGGTACAGCCTCCCATCGCGCCAGTGATGGGGGACTGATCCAAACACCCAGGTGATGCAGACAGCCAGATGCTATCAACCTCAGTCATGCTGCTGGAGAAATGCAAATACAACCCAGCATGACCTATGATGAGCTGCTTTCTCTCTGCAGAGGAGAGGGGAATAAAATCCCTGCTTGAACACAGCCGGTCTTATCTCAGTGCTTGCAGCGTTTTGAGATCAAGAGGAGGCAGACACCGCAGAGGCACAGTCTTGCATATTACCATGTCTTCAATAAAGCCAGGAATAGTATCCAAGGCAGACGTGCTGGCACCAAGTCACCTGCTCCAACCACTTACAAGACTATCAGATCTGCTCTTGGAAGGGAAAAAAAGGTGTCTCCAGCAGGAGAGAGGTAGTGAAGAGCAGTGATGAAAGGGGACAGGTGACACGAGTGAGAGACATGGCAAAGAAATCCAAGCTGGGACCTCTGCATCGGTCCTACCACATGTCATTGGATCTCTGTTCAGCCATCATCAACCACTGATATCCCACAGATTGGCCATGGATCTCCTCATTTATTGAATTAAAATGCGAAGCAGCTCAGTTGGTGGGGAAAAGGGGAAAGATCCCATGTGGAAAAGCACTGGAGAGGCATCTGGATCATGGGAGAGCAGAGATGGTTGGAAGCATAGAGCCTGACCATGGACGGCTACAAGCATCCTTCACAATGACCAACCCAACCTCCGGCCCCTTTTCAGCACCACTGCTGCCGTGGTCACTGGTCACCCTCACCTCTGGCAGTGCTGCCTGAGCAGGAAAGCTCTGATGACAGCAAGTGACTTCCCACGGGGAACCCAGGTCTCCTGTTAAGCCCCACAACCTGCACCCACCCTTCTGTCAACACGGCTACCATTGCAGATGTGTGGTTGGCTTCTCACATTGCTGCTTCCTGTGCCTCCGTCCTCCAGCATCCCCTGCACCACTGACACCAGCCACGTGTCCTGCAAGCCAGGTTTCTACGTGGAAGAACCACTGTGAGGCAAAGTCTTGCTTTTACTTATTTTCTTTCCACCAAAACAACCAGGCAGCTGCACTCAAGGATCCGAGCAGTGCTCAACTGCTGCCATTAACACCAGCACTTGCTGACCAGCACATTCAAGCAGGCAAAGGAGAACATAAAAGGTTTCACGAGCGCCTCAGCCCATCAATCTCCTGTAAGGAGGATATAAATCCATGAGACCTTTCACAAACCACTGGCAGCTCCAGCCACTGTTAAAAGCCATCTGATAACTACCAGCTCCCCAAACCTGGTCAAACAATACAGAGGTTAAAACGGCCAAGCTGGAGATATCCCTAAAAGCCTGCAAGGGAATCTGCAAGGCGGGCAAGAGGAATCACATGAAAAAGCAGCTTTTTCGTGGCAAGTGGCTTTAATCTGCCTACAGGGTCTGCCTTGTGCTACACAGCACCCTGGCTGGGATCCTGAGCACCAAGCAGAGGCCCCACCACCCAAGTAGCTCTAGGGATGAAGAACATATTGCAGAGCTTGGCATCTCCATTTCAACAGATCAAGAGATCAGTCTGAAAGAGGCTGAAAAACAGGCTCCTGGAGACAGCAAGAACACAAAAGTTACCATCAAACCTTGGCCAGGATCACCAACCAAGGACTGCAAGCCAAAGCTGACACTTGGTAAGTCAGGGCTGAGCACAAGAAGCTGGCAGAGCAGCTCAGCTCTCTGTTACGGAATGGCACGGCTCCACCTGCCTCAACCTTTCCTTCAGTTTTTTCACCCATTTTTTCCTCTACCTCAGTCTCACAAATCTAAACCTCCAAAACATGGACACTGTGGCTGCTGGGCCTCCAGCAATTCATGCCAGGGCATGGCCACGCACGCACGCACACGCACACACACACACACACACACACACCTCCCTACATGGAAACTCAGAGCATTAATAATTCAATCACTTTTAATTAATGCTTATCCAGGCACAAAGTCCTTACCTTTGGAAAGCTGCAGGACATAGGAGTCAATCAGAGGGGAGACAGCTTGGGATTTACAAACCATTTCAGTACAAAATTGGATTCTTGTAAATGTAGAAGGGAGAAGATGGATCCAAGCCTTGAAGTAAAACGAGCTGGGCTCAGACCTGTCTCATCTAGGATGGGTTCCTCCGCTTGCTCGGTGCATAGCCCAGGGACCAGCTTTGTCCCCATCCATCCCAATATCCAGTGCCCACTTTCAGCTGAGAATGGACAAATCCACTGCAACCACTCTGCCACTGTGGGCCCAAGGTGGACAACAGAACCCCGTGCATGGATGTGGTTTTATTACACCACCAAGAAACCCAACTTTTACACTCATAAAGCACAAGAGATGATGTGGTAAAAGGCCCTGGTGTTTTCAGAGCAGAACTGAGAAAGAAGAGATAGAGCGGGGGTTAAAGATAGGCTTCGTTTGGGGGTGTTTTGATCAACCAAGCTGTGAATGTGGTGTGGGGACAGCTGGACCTTCCACAACAGCCAAAGCTATGGCATTGGGTTGTGCCTGCAAGGCCTCAAACGAGGCCAAAAGCAAGTGTCACTCACATTGGGAGTCACTGTGCAAGAAAACTGGGGGAATATGGACTTACAGACATAAATAAAACAGTCAAGCACCACCCCAAGGTGATCCTTTCAGTGACCTAGAGGGGATCATCTCCAAGATGCCGTCTTAATATCCCACAATGGTTTGGGTTGGAAGGGACCTTAAAGCTTATCTTATTCCACCCCTCTGCCATGGGCAGGGACACCTTTCACTAGTCCATTCATGACAGAAAAGGACACAAGAGACAAACTGAAGGAAGTTCAGGGAAGAGGCACAAAAATAACAAGGCTGAGGGGATTGGTTTGGAAGAGGAGATTAGAAGAGCTAAATATGGATAGCTTGGTTCAGTGACAGCTATGTGGGGACACAGCCGTAATCTACAAACACATGGGGGATGAAAACATCAAAGGAGAGAGAGGAATTACGCAGAGGATGATACAGAGGAGCAAGGAGGAAATGGGATGAATCAAGGATAGGAACATTTAAGACAGACATTGGCCACAGCTTTCTGGCAGGGAAACTGTTCCTAAGCACACCAGTATTTTCCAAGTGAGAAAACCCTTCATCCTTCCATTGCTCTGCTCCTTTCCTCGTTCTTTCCTACAACACTCCATTAATACCATACAACATACATCACTCCCCACAGCACCCCCTAAGTGCTGCTGACACCCCAGATCCACCCCATGCCAGGCTCCGAATTGCCAACAACACATTCAAGGTTCTCCCAAGACATGGCAGCAGTCCTTCTCCTTTGGGAGAGCCTGCCCAAGTTCAGATGAGATTTGCCAGGTTTCAGCAGGGTTTTACTTAAATTTTGGCAGGGTTATCTTTTCTTGATGTTCTTCCACACTGCAACCATGATAACAAGCGTCTCTGATGAGACAGCAGCTTCAGCTCTATGGTCCACATCCACGGCTGGACCAGGAGATCCATGGCCAAGCAAGTAAGAAAAAAAATCCTTCTCTTATCCCATCCATCTCCCAACAAATGGCAGTGGCAAGATGGAGAGTTTTCTAAGCAGTTCTCCTGCACAAGAAGCCGTCCGCCCACGGCTACAAACAGCATTGGATCCTAAAGGTCCTGTGGATCGTGGACAAGAAGCCAAGCTATGTGCTCAGGGCTCACGCCTGTAGAATTTGTTTGGGGAAGGGGTGGAAGGGAAGGAGACATCACTCAGTCCCTGCAAAGCAGGGTGCACCTCCCGAGGCACCCACACAGCTCCTGGAGGAGGTCTAGCACTGTGAGCGCACCAGAGGACCACAGCTGTGACACTTGCCTTGGTGGCACCGTGAGAAGTGTCACATCCAGACCATGTGGTGCATGTAGCTATGGACTGGGGGAAAAAGAGGCAAATCCATTCACTGGATGCTTCTCCCAGAGACTTTCCATCACATCCCACATACACCACAAACACCGGAGCATTTTTACACATGGGTCGTAGCCAGGTATTGGCAGCTCCTGGAGAGGCTCAATTCCAGGGTGAGACACACACATATTTCGGATGCAACAAGCAGCGAAGTCTAGGAGGAGTTTCAGATCTATTTATCCCTCAGGCAAAAGGAGACATCTTCCTTCCATCTATTTCATATTAAAAACCTGCTTTGGTATGATGTGCACGTCCCAGCCCCCGCAGGCTGCACGTTTAGGAAGCCGCCCACTTGGCTCTCATCTCCTCTTCTTTGTAGGTTTTGCTCCAGTTGCCAGGAGAGATCCTGGTACTTTCCAGACACAAAGCCAGCTCTGTTCCACAGCCTGATGGGGAGGTTTCAGGAGAAGAGAGAGCAAGAAATGAGCCCAATCACATGATACACGAGGATGTGGGTGAGGAAGACGGTGTCACCACGTGTCTCACACCAGTGGCCACAGAGAGGGGACTCGTGTCTGGAATGTGCCTCTGTCTCCCAGCACACAAGATGGAAACCTCATGCTAACATGGGAATGACAAATGTGCTGCGTCCCATGACTGCATCACCCCCCACTCCCCAAACCCCAGTTTTCCAGCAAATTCTGGCAATCACACTATTTTTAACACAATAATAGCACAAGTCAATATTCCTATTCTGGCTGATAAGTGCTGGGCTCACCCCAATCCTTCAAGCAGCAGTCTGCACCCGCATCCATCAACTCCCATCGGGAACATGCAGGAATCGGTGCCTGCAGGACACACGGCAATTGCCATAGAAGTTTTTCAAGCCAATTCCCAAGGTTTTATTAATTATTGAAATCAAGCTTCTGCCTCACTATCCCTGAGCAGAACAGTGCCCGGGCACTGACCCCAAAGCAGCACAACACGTGCTCATATTGCTGTAAAATCTCTAGATGAGTTGCAAGAGGAGGAGGAACGAGCTTTCCACGTGAACCCACAGGCTCCCATCACCTACCCTCACTCTGGACTTTAATTCCAGCCTCGGGGTTGAAAAGCAGTTTTCCTGTCTTTGGCTCAAATGCCTCTTGGTGCCTCTGTTCTGATCACACAATCACAGACTGGTCTGGGTTGAAAGGGATCTTAAAGCTCATCTAGATCCAAGCCCCTACTGTGGGCAGGGACATTTGCCAGGAGGAGGCAGAGCTGATGCTCCTGTGGGAGCCAATGCCTGGCTGCTGGACACAGCTGGGCTGTGATGCCTGAAGGTCTCACCTGGCAGGTTTTGTGCTGACGACCAGCAGCCGCCAGCGGTCGAGCAGCAAGGCTGGGGAGGATTGATTGCACCCTGAAGGGAAGCTGAGCAGCCAGGGAGAAGAGGAGCTGAGCCAGAACCAAGACAGACCATAACTCATCACCTGCAGGCCACCTACAGCCAGGGAGCGGTGGAGCCACAGCGGGGCTTTCAGCACATCTCTGCGAGCAGAGGGAGCTTCATGATTCGCATCACAGGACTGTGCCGCCCGCAGCCATGCTCCTCCTTGAGAGCACTCCATGTAAAAATAGAAAAATAGCTTCAAGTAGCTGCTTCATCAGCTCCTCCAGACCATAGCAAGGGGAAGAGCTTGGATCTGAAATCCAAATCAGCCCCCACCAAACAGGGATGGATGCTGACACCACCCACGGCTGAAGCCTTCTGCTAGCCCAGTTAAGCTCCAGGAAGGTTTTTAGCCTCTAACCTTGCGATTCTCAGGCTACGCCCAGGGATACCCACGGGTCACCGAATTCCAGCTAATGAGAAATCGTTTCCCTTTCCCACAAAACAAAGCAAAATGAGACAGAAAACAGTCACCACTGAAAAAACACCATCCGATGCCAGCAGTCGTTATGCCTCCTTCCACCCAGCAGCACCTTAGACAGCACACAGACATGTAAAAATGAGATGCCAGGGGCTGGTAAGCACACAGATCAGGGGAGAAACAGGGCCAAGTTTATATTCAATCAACACTGGATTTTTTAGCTGGCATCCCAAAAATAAGGCAAAGATACTGTTGGAGTTAGACCCATCATAAACAAGCCCAGATCTTCGTAAATTCAATTTCTTGCCCTGCCAAAATTTCTTTGATTCTTCAAATTACCAGCCAGCTACAGCAGAGAAATCCTAATGGCATGAGGAAGAATGGAATAAGGGAGTTTTAGCCCCAAGGATGCCATGCTCAAGTACTGGGGTTTGCTGGCCACTGCAGACCTGAACCTGGCCACACATCATTAAAATTCAACTGTTCCTCTGGGGCCAGAGGGACCACGGTGCTCTCAGCTCTAACAGGCGGCCCATGGAGGATAACACAAGTCCTGTTTGGAAAGACACAACAGAGTCATAAGTCAGAGCCTGGAGGGTTTTTATGCCCAGCAAGGGGGGCATAAATAAAGGGAGCCCTTGGCAGGAATGGGGAGTGCCAATGCTGCACCCTGGGCATCCCAGCTGGCCTGGGAAAGCAGCCATGAGCTCAGCAATGGATTAGCCTATGGTTGTCATTAAGCACCCCCATGCCTGAATGCAGAGGGTCCCAGCTGCAGAGAGCTCTTCCAAGGCAAGAAAAGTCAACGAGGAGCCAGCACTGGGCTCAACGACCTGCTGGCTGCATGTTTCCATCTCCTCCACCTCGCCCCCTGCCTTGCTGAGAGGTGGGAAGGGATCAGGGAGCTCCACATCTCCTCTCCAGGGCTTTCCATACCCAACAGTTGGCTTCAAGGGACAATAAAAGAGTCATCTTGACCAAGAAATGCTGAGGGTTTGGGGTCACATCCATAAAAAGGATGTCCTTAGCAAAGGGGAAGCCACCACCCCACAGCTCCACATTTCCAGGTTCTTTGGGAAGACAGTGCCTCAGTGTTTCTTAGCATTTAATTCTTAATTAGTGATGTATCTCTTTTTTATAGTCCAGGATCCTGGAGAGTTAAAAGAAAAAAAGAATGACAAAAATGCAAAGTCAAGGCAAGTAGGACAAGCAGGATACTGGAGCCCCTCCCAGGAATGCCACTAGATCAGTGTCATGATCTAATGGAACCCTGTAAGAGAGGATTCCTCATTACCACTGGGACAGTCTTCCAGAGCCTACTCTGGAAGTTCCAGGACCCCTGCAATGGTTGTCCAACAGCTTTCAATACCTCTACTCCAGCCTGAAGCAGCCAAAATGCATTTCTGTCTGTAATAAACCCATTTGACCTTTAATCCCACCATCTCTCCTGAAAACAGAGGCAGCATGTCCATACACATCATCTACTCCTGCTCATACCTGAGGGAAAGGAGCAACAGCTTTTTATTGATAATAATCACACCAGACATTGTTTGGACAGAGGCAGAAGGTTCCCATCGTGCCAACCAGCAGCTCCAGGATGGCTAGGACATGCTAATGAGCTGCTGGTCTGCAGGTTGGGGCTAGGAAAGCAGGCACTGGCCAGAGAGCACCAGGGCTTTGTGCAGCTCTACAACACCCGGGAGCAGGCAGGAAAAGTGTGTATGAAGACAAGATGTGGATGGATGGATGGATGGATGCATGGATGGATGGATATTTGTGTAACTAACCCCTGTGCTCAGAGTGGTGTGGGCAGCAAAAGCCCTCCTTGCTCACTCTTCCCATAATTTGGGATTTCTGCCAACATGTGACCTGATGGTGGCTTTTACCAAGCCAAAGCAGGTGACTGGTGCCTGTCTGAACACCACCCAGGTCTTCTCTACAGCAGAGACCATGGCAATGTCCCCTAAACATCACATAGCTTATGTGGGGACAACCAAAGAGGTTCCCAAGGGCCTCCAAGAGGCTGCTGGGAAAAGAGAGGGGCACAGCTGATACAGCAGATCCCAGAGATGCTTCTTGGCCATGGAGACTAAAAACCAAACACTAGCATTTGAAGTGCAGTGCCTCAGAGAAGGAAGTTGATGGCTGCAGGGATGAAAGCCTGAGAAAAGCTGCATGGGCACTAAGAAAGGAGCTGGGGCTGGGAGGGGCTCAACAGGATTAAAGAGTTAAAACTCGGTAAAAAGCCTGAAAATTACTCCCTTCACTTGGAGGAACACCAACAGACAGGATGAAGAAGGGGACCTGAAGAACATTCCTGGATACAGTAACTGTAGTCAGGCAAATAAGTAACAAGCATGGGAAAAGCCAGGGGGACACACCACAGCCAAGGGTCAGTACTGGTGGAGAAGTACTGACATCCCAGAGGAGCGAGTGAAGAGACCTAAAGACAGAGCTGGCACGCAGCTGGAGTCATGCTGGGGACGCTGCCGTGGGCCATGCTACGCAGGCAGGGAGAGACGTGGGAGGCAGCTTGGCAGAGGGAGAAAGCCTTTCTCCATCACATCAGCAACTTCCCTTCCCACCCAGAGCGGACCTAGTGCCCTCTCTGCCCTCTGTGCCAGCAGCCTCCACAGCTGCCGTCCTCAGAGACTGCTGAGCCAGGGTCCTGTTCCTGTAGCTGAGCATCTCCCATGGTCCATGACTGTCATTCTCTTCCCTTGAAAGTCCAGAGACCATAATTCATCACTCAGCTGGCTTTAGCTGCTGCACAAATGACCCCCAGACCGGCAAGATGTCCTGCCCATCAGTCATCGCCAACTCAGCCTGGCAGCTATCGCCGTTACACATCAGCTGCAGGAAGCCAGACGGTCCCTGCTCCAGCCTGTTTGCAACCTTGGGAGCACCAGGAGTCAGCCAGTCACCTCCTCAGGCCAGGAGAGACGGCCCTGTGACAGCCCTGGCTCAGCCACTTCCCCTCTCTGGGGACCACCGCTATGAGCATGAGCAAGCCAATGTGGAGACCTGCCCTTTCCTGAGCCAGCAGCTCCCACCTCCTCGCATGCAGACAGAGGAATACTTTGGAGAAGGGAGGCAAGCGCCATGGCTGCAGACACAGTCTGGGTTAATTGCATCAGCAAATCCCAAGCAATTAATGGCAGGGAAGAAGAGGAGGAGGAACAGGGCACTGGGAGAGAGAAAGGGGTGCAGCAAGCAAAGGGAACCATTTACTCCTTCCCTAAGCAGAGGGGCTCTATTTACAGCTGCAGTGGCCTTACTGGCTGCATCCCACTCCTGGAGCATCTGTTGTGCTGTACCCAGATCACTACCATGCCTTGTTTTGTGCTTTAAGCCCTAAAGTCCCTTAACCAGTTATCTCAGCCCCAGAGATCTCCAACCCTGCCACACCCACAAACCCTTCCACATGCTTCCCAAGAGCCACAAGCCAGGCAAGCGCCCATGCCAAGGGTAAACAGGGACTGGAGATGGAGCCTCGCACCACCACCCTGGAGCTCTGGTCTGCAATGGCACTGTCGCTCCCACCCAAAGCAGAGCCCAGTCCCCATCATTACCCCTGCCCATCCCAACAACCGCAGCAGGAGAGAGGCACTCGTTCCTGGGAGATGTCATCCTGCAAAGCCTCCACGGCTTGATCCCGGAGATCACAGCTCCCCAAACACAACCTGGAAAAGGGAGCTGCTGGGACGCCAGAAAAGCATTGTTGTCAAAAAGCAGTAAACCAAGCGCCAGGATCCACAACCACTTTTGCCGCATCTTTAGCCACGGGAAGCAGAGCTTAAGAAAAAGCCTGAACACAGGAGCACCAAAAGCTGGATAAAAAACCTTCCAGGAAGGGGAAATCAAGGAGATGCTGGCCTGATCCCCAGCTGGAAAACTCAGCTCTGAAAGGAAGGCAGACAAATGAGGAAAGCGTCCAAGGGAATAGTCCAGCAATGGCTTGCAGCAGTCTCACCTAACCCTACTCTTTGTCCTGCTGGCAACCCAGCCTGCTCCAGGATGGCAGAGCCAGGCAGAGGCAGCCTCCCCTGGCAGCTCCACTCGCCTCTGCTCCCACTGTTGGAATAACACACTACAGCAATTTTTTGCTCTGTTTAGCGAGTGCCAGGACTGCCAGCGCTCAAAAGGCTCAGGGCCCAGCCGTGCTCCCTCCGAGCACGCCCTGGGCACTTCACCCACAATGGAAAATAGCTCTCGGATCATTAACAAGTCTATGTTGAGATTAGGGGATTCATGCCCCCGCTACCTACAATCTCAAGCACCCCAAAACTCAGTACTGGTAATCCCAAGCACGGATCCAACAAAGCACTTGGCCAGATCCCAAGTCCTCCTCCTGCTCATGAGTAAACCTCAAAAGCCCAAGGAGCTGGACTCGTGAATTCACGTGTGCTTAGAGGAGAGGCATGAGGCACTCCATGCCAGAAAGCTGCCGGCTGGAGCAGGGTGCTGGCAGCAGCGACTTCTCTCTGAGGATACCTCCAGGAACAGTCCGTTTGGCACTCTCAAAGGGTGATTTCACTGCTTCTAGAAAAAGGCTCAGCAGAGCAGACCCCATTCCCAGCACGTGGCTGCTCCCAGGACAGTTCAGGAATGAGCACAGCAGAGCAAGAGACCTGGGTAAGTTTACCCCTCATGCAGTAGAAACGTGATGCACCCCACGACTGAGCGCCAGGTAACTACTCAAAACCCAGAAAACCCACCCTTTATCACCAATCCTTGGCTTTTAAAGACTCAGGCCATCATCAGTAGGATTGGGCAGGAGTCCTGGTGTCCATAAGGAGCCGTGCTCCCCAGCACAACGAACACAGCTAGAAGAGCAAGACAGTAGTTTATCCAAGCTATTTTCTCTGTCTGAGGAATGACAATAAAGGAGGCGAGGGGGCTGGACAGAAGCCAGAGGCGCTGATCACACGCTCGCCCAGCGGCGAGGAGCCATCCGGAGCCTCGCTGCGGATATCGAATTTGCCAAGAAGCTGAAGAGCGGCGCGAGGCACCGGCAGCAGCAGGCAGTGATTTATGGAGCTGACGTGACTTCCCAGGTCACACATCGATGGGAGCCTCGCCTCCTCTGCGGGCCAGCAGCCAGGCCGATTATCTGTCATATGCTGCAGGATGCAGTGCCAACAGCCGAGCCCAGATCACCCAGCTAGTTTGCAAAAAAAAAAAAAAAAAAAAAAAAAAACCTTGTAGATCCAGGCGACCGGCTTTTGTTCAAGCCCGTGCTTGCTGGTGGTAGGTGAGCAAGCACATCAGCCTGCAAGAAAGCATGTAATGCCTGGAGGCTGATCCTCCCCGGAGCTCCTGGAAAGCGCAATGGCAGCCGCCAGCAGGAGCAGCGCTCATGGGAGCAGCTCTGCAGCTGCCTGGCATCTGCCCGTGGGTGTTCTCCCACCTCAACTCACCCCAAATTCGGCCCTAGGGTTTTCATGGTGTTACAGGTGTCAGGATAGAGCTGGCTGCTCCATGGCTCCTGATGCTGGTGCAGAGCTAAGAAAGCAGGAAAACAGCCTGTGCAAAGAGGGTGCTCACAGGGCCGCGTGCACAAGCCACGTGCCTTTTACAATTTAGCCCCTGCTGACAAATGCACTTTTTTCAAAAAAAATCAATTTTAAGAAATCAATTTTTCAGAAATTTAGGTTTAATATGGTATTTCCTCCAAATCCCTTTTCCTCTGGCAGACCTGAGGGATAAGCTGAGAAACCACCTGCACTCGAGCCACCGAGCTGAATCACGGCAGCCTGAAGGACACGAGCTTCTGGAGCTGCCGGCTGCCAACACCGCATTAACCTTTTTTTCCCCCCTTCCTTCTGTTTTAGTGAGTAATCCCCAGATGCAGCCACTCAGCAGCAAGATGCCATTCAATATTCCTCAGGGAGTCTCAGAGCCTTTCCTCCCTCTGGGATCAACAGTGGAAAAAGGTTTGTGGTTCTTGTATGACAGTCCTGTAATGAGAATCCCATAAATTCCAAAGTGTATTTCATCAGGAGTTTTAAGGGAGAAACCAAATTTCACAGGAGAGAAACTCAAGATGTGGGTTGAGACTTTGAGAAACCAATTTTTTGTCCTCTTGGATTCTGCCAAATGCCTTGGAGGATGTCAACTTTCGAAGGAAAGGGTATTCAGAGATCCTCCAAAACACAATGTACAACACTTGAAGTTCCTAACCTAATCACCAATGAAAATACAGCCCAAAACAGTGACCCAACCTTGTATTTTTACAGGAATAAACAAGCCTGAAAGAGCCAAACAGTCATGGCTGAGAGCAAAACAGCAAAGATGTGAGAGTTTGGGTGCAGACAGGCGAGCATGACCACAAAAAAGCTTTACTCTCATTTTTTAGCCCATTTTGGCCCCATCAGCTGTATGTCCAGTTCACGCAGACAAGAAACAGAGCCAACACACTCTGTCCCACAAGACAGGTGGTTCCTCAGAGAGGTGAGACCTCGTCCACATGGAATCTAAGGAACAAATTCTCACCTGTGACTTCAAACCACCTGACACACCTGGAACCCCTCATTAGGTAATCCAGAACCTGAATGTTTTTACACCTCAGATATATCACAGAAGGCCACACACAAGTGTGAGCCATCCACTGCTCCACAGCCATGGCAGGGAGCCCGCAGCACCAGCCAAAACTGGGACCAGGATGAAACCTTGGGGTTGTGAGCCAGGCTCCATCCCAGCCGAGCTTGCGTGCTAGAATTTTAAGAAGGGGGTTGTTTGCTGACAGCTTAAAGGATTTATGGGAAGGATTAACCATGGCTTTGCTAACGAAGGAACCAGTGGCAAACTCGGAGCAATCCCATGAGCATGGGGAGAAGCTGGAAGAGGACAGGGAAAGGGCGGATGAGCCTATGACAGCATAAACAACAGGGACAGTTTGTTTTGCACAGTGAACTCGACCAGGAGCAGCTCTTCCTGGCATTAACAACCTTGGTTTGCTGCCCACCAAACATGGGACAGCCAGCTCTGGAGTCGCACCTTCACAGCGCCGGATCACTGGGGTAACCAGAGGTGCCCTGAAGCCGTACAAGTGAGAACATCGCAGACCTCAGTCATGAGGAAAGGCGCCCAAAAAGAGTATGAACGCCTGGAGTGAAAGGACGTGGTGGTGGGAGTCCTGCTCTGGAGATGGGGGAGGAGGGAAATCCTGCTGTGAGCAGCAGGCAGCAAGGAACTGCAGATCCACAGCACTGGTTGCTGCACCGAAAGCTTCGTGTTGTTGCCTAAGAACTCTGTGAAGTGTCTACAGCTGAATCAGGTTTATATCCAGGTGAATAACACAGATAAAAAGCAGGAGGCTACAGATCTGCTGCAGACTGGCAGAGGAACACTAACCTGGAGGGGTTTGCTCCAGCAAGCACGGGATGCTGGTCACCAGGAACACACGTAGACAGATCAATGGATTTGTCTGGCAAGCTGGAGCCCAGCAACAAGGGCATGTTCCAGCTGGGAACAGCTAATCCACCCTCTCAACCCAATGCAGCTGCTCAGCAAATAAGCACGGTCCCCTTAAGAGAAAGCACAATCAGCCCAGATTTAGCTGGAAGAGGGTGGGGATATCGCTGAGCTCCAAGCCATGGTCTGAACCTTATCTGCTGCTTTAATACCTATCAGTGTTGATACAGATTAAAGGATTAGTCAGGATTACTGAAGGCAACCCCCCTCACCCAGGCAGTGAGGATGGGCATGGGTGGGGTGCAACTCCACTCTTCCCCTTCGACCACAGCCCTTGGCTGCACCCTTGGAGAGAAGGAGCCTGAGAAACACCTGATGAGAGGCTCTCCATGAGCGATGGCAGCCATGAAACAGATGCAAGGGACCGAGACTGGGCTCTCTGGGAAGAAAACAAAGACTCACCAGCCAGAATCCAAGTGGGAGTTGGGTTCGTTGTCCCTACTGTTGCCTACCAACACAGCAAGCCTTCAGGGACCAGCGTCACCACCAGAAGAAACCATCCCACCACAATCCATCCAGGCTGTTTATTCCTGCTGTGGCCCAAAGCCCTCTTTTCCCAACAGAGACATTTGCGGACTGTCGGGAAACTGCCTGGTTAAAACCTGCTTTCGATGTCGCTCAGCACAGCTTTTAATTGGATCATGTCCCTGACCCAGTTCCCCACATGGCTGCACAAACCCTTGAGCGTCAATGTGGGAAGGGGTGGCCAGGAGCAGGCAGGACACCTCTGGGGGGAGCAGCAAAGCTCCGATGATCGCACAAGGAGGCAGGAAGGTTCCCGTGCCCACGTTTAGGCTGAACACAAACCTGCAAGGAAGCTCTCCTCTAAGATCTCCCATCTTCCAAGAGGTCATCACCAAATACCAGCTGTGTCCAGAGGGCTTGGTCCTGAAACATGGCTGGGCTGAAAGTGGTTCAGGACAACGACAAGATGAGAGATCCCACAGTAGAACAATCCCCCAGTCCTGCCTCCCATCAGCACGTATTCTGCTCCCTTCTCCAGGCAGGAGTCAAGTCAGGAAGACCATGACTGTCATCTTCCCCTGGACAGCAGGACCTCACATCCCAGCCTGTCATCCAGGAGAGCCAGACTCTCAAAGGATGTGAGTGGAAGAAAACACATTTTGCCCGCGTGAAAATTGCCCAGAGAAGTTGTGTCTGCCCCATCCAAGGTCAGGCTGGACAGGGCTTGGAGCAATCTGGTCTAGTGCAAGGTGTCCCAGCCCATGGCACAGGGTGGAATGAGGTGAGTTTGAAAGTCCCTTCCAACCCAAACCAGCCTGTGAGTCTATGAAACACTAAGATGGAACCAAACCTGGCTCCTCCAGCTTTCTTGCTTCTCCCACCAGGACAACGGAAGGGAATGGCAGAGACACTGAAGCTGCCAGCAGCAAGAAGACAGGCAATTTTGGGGCAAAGACCTGCAGAGAAGGACATCACTGATCTGAAACGATCACCTGCCAGAGCCAAACTTAGCTTACAGAACCACAAAAAAGTTTCGGTTGCTGGGGACCTTAAAGCTCATCCAGTTCCAAACCTCTGCCATGGGCAGGGACACCCTCCAACTTCCCCAGGTAGCGCACTCACATCCACATGCCAACATCCCACATCCCGCAGTGATTCGGGGATGAAACTTTGGATCAAGCCACAAACCCAAGGCAGGTTCCCCTATCCATCCCCACTCCCCCCAAACCATCTCCTCTGCAGGGTGAAGCCCAGGCAGCTGCTTCAGCCATTAGTTTCTTCCCACCAAAACAGTACCAGGCTATACATGGCTCATGAAGGAAAGTGGAGCCCCGGCCACAAAAAATACACCCAGATAAAAGACTCCTTTCCCCTGTGCAGAGAGGATCTGAGTAAGAGAGAAGACCAAAACCTTCACCAAATTGGTCACACTTCGCTCAAAAGCACACACAGTAGAATCACCTCAACATAAGAAACATGCTGAAGACCTGCAGTGTTGGACATTCAAATGATACTAAAAATACTAAAAAGGTCTTACTATGCTGAGATGTTGGTTTTGGTTCCATAAAAGCAAGCAGGCTTTGCCCCACTGGGAACACGCCAGCTGAAGAAGCTGCACTGGGCATCTGGGGGCCAACAGCAGTAAATCTGACACTGGAAGAGCGTGCCAGCCTAATGCCAGGACAGGGCGATTAAACCCCTACAAATTCTTGGCCCAGAGGGAAGAGTGGCTGCTTTCAGCCTCGTTGGGTCACAAGCCAGCTGGAGCCCTCCAGTGAGTCTCCAGAGCCAGGCCTCCCATCCTGCCCTATGACCCCAGGCAGGAGCCAGAACGACTCCCAGCCAGCACGGATGCGTTCAGCCATCCCGGGAATTTGAGGAGCTCTGCAGGCAGAGCCACCAAGGTGGTTTTTGATGATGCTTTCTGATGGTGCTTTCTAGAGTTCCTGTTTCAAGAGCCAAGAGAAACCCCTGAGTACAAACACTCTGTCCCACCAACACAACCTCCTCCAATAACTGTTTATGGAGTCAAGCCTACCAGGAGTCGGACTTGATGATCTTTGTGGGTCCCTTCCAACTCAGGATATTCAATGGGTCATGACTTCAATCCTCTGCTCACAGGCCATGGTGTGATTCCCGGGTGGGATACACGAGCCACTATCTAAGAGCCTCAGAGAAAGTCCTCCTATGAGCAGGCTTTTAATAGTGCCTTGTTAATTGTGAATTAACCCACCTGACCCAGAGCAGCCAATCCCAGGTCCTTTGGGAGAGGCACGGGGCAACACACAGCCCACAGAAGCGTGTTAAGCTTCCTCCAGCAGCTCTGACTCTGCCCCTCAGGAAGCAGATGGCATCCAAACCGTATTTTGCTTCAGGGCCATGCAAGTTTGGAGAACACATGCCACGTATACCTACACATCTCGTCAAGGAAGAAGTTCAGCTCCCTGTCACTGCACATGTTGTCAAACAAAGTCACAGCATACTGACGTGATTTTTAGCGAAAACACTGCCAGAAGGAGGATGACAAAGGGGGCAGCGTTAAGGCTGCTGTGCTCTGCTGAGCTTGGCACCTCCCAGGTGCTGAGAGCCAAACAACTCCAATGCAGCACCAACCTACCTTCAGATGGATCTTCATGCAAAACCTCACAGATCATCCGTATCACACTGCCACCATCACATCCTCAACACCTAAAGCTACACCAGCTATCACCCTCATTACATCAGCTCATCACGGGAGATGACAACCCATCCATGAGCAATCCATTGTGGGGTGTGAGGAAGATGGATGTGTGCATCAGCAGTGTTCCCGTCAATCCGACCACGTTGCATGCAGATCTCTCCTCTCAGGGATTCAGTCACCTCAGCCACAAACTCCTGAAACTTCCCTGACTGCTATTAGATCACCTCAGGCAGCACGTGACAAATTCAAACACTCTTGTGGAAAATTTATAGTCCTCCAACCCCCCAGCAGGAATGACTATCTGGAGCATTCAGGGCTTCCTAGAATGGTTCTTCATGTTCACCCACAAATTGTTTTACAAGACAAAGTCCCGAGAGCAGTACTTAGTCTCAAGCAAAGATTATTTTTGGCAGCTTTATCAGAACAGTTCCCACTCCCTTAATCTCTCCTTGGATGAAAGCACGTTTAGCAAAACAGTCCAGATGTTGGAATATCAATAAAACAAAAAGCTGCGGTACAACGCAGTCTTGAAGAGCCCTTTACAAATAAACACAACTTGGGGGAGTTTCTGCTCAGCAACGCCAGGCCCGCACTCATAAACCAGAACTACATGCTCCCCTCCGCAGGAATCGGAAAACAAAAGCTGGTTTGGGTTACCCAGCTGCAGGACACACGCAAGAACGGCTCTTGCAGCTCTCCTGCCCCTAAATGGTCAAGCTACTCATACCACTCCATGGATTTTTAATCAAATTTTCCAAAATAACAATTTACAGAAGGAGTTACAGCCGAGCCAAGAAATTTGGGCTAAGAGGATGTTATGAGAGACTCGCCATCAGCTCGAAGTGAGGATCTGGAGAGCTGATGAAATCTCCCATCACAGCAACAGGTTTGTCCACTCCTCACACGTCCTAGTTTGAAACTGGACATCATCCACAAGGGCTTTGAAACTCATACCAGCATTTCTCACTCCCAGCAGTACTCACCAGCACCAGCAACAACTCAGCACCACTGAATCATAGAACAGTTCGGGTTGGAAGGGATCTTCAAATTCATCTCATTCCAATCTCCTGCCATGGGCTGGGACACCTCCCACTACACCAGGTTCCTCCAATCCCCATACAACTTGGCCTGGAACACTTCCAGGGACGATGCAGCTACAGCTTCTCTGGGCACCCTGTGCCAGGGCCTCACCACCCTCACAGGAAAGTATTTCTTCCCAATATCCCATCTAACCCTGCCCTCTGGCAGTGGGAAGCCATTTCCCCTCGTCCTCGCACTCCAGGCCCTTGTCCCCAGTCCCTCTCCAGCTCTCCTGGAGCCTCTTTAGGCCCTGGAAGGGGCTCTGAGGTCTCCCTGGAGCCTTCTTTTCTCCAGGCGGAGCACCCCCAGTTCTCCCAGCCTGGCTCCAGAGCAGAGGCGCTCCAGCTCTCAGAGCACCTCCATGGCATTCTCTGGACTCTGTCTAGCAGCTTCTGATGTTGGACCCCCAGACTGGAGGCAGCTCTGCGGGTGGGGTCTCACCTGAGCGGGGCAGAGCCCCCTCCCTCCACTTGCCAGATCCGCACCTCTGGTGCTTTCTGGGTTGGTGGTTTCTCAGGTTGGCTTTCTGGGCTACAAGCAGACATTGCCAGGTCACATCCAATTTGTCACCCTCAGGTCCTTCCCCCAGGATTGTGCTCAATCCCTTCTCCACCCAGCCTGTGTTTGTGCTAGGGATGGCCCGGGCCCAGGGGCAGGACCTTGCACTTGGCCTTGCTGAACTTCATGAGATTCACGCAGACCCACCTCTCCAGCCTGCCAAGATCAACCATACCACAAGACTGTCCCAAACTCCAAGGCCACTATTAGTAAAAATTACACAATCTCCTCTTCCTAAGCCATGCTGGCCATCTCCAGCAGGTCTGGGATGACTTTCATCATCTACTCCCAGGAGACTCAGCCTCATTTCCAGCTGACAAGTCTCCAGCATACTGAAGAAGGCTTATTTTCCCCCTCCCCTCCCAGCCGGGGAGGGCAGGAATGCTAATGGCATCCCATTAAACGAGCCAGAAGAAATCCAACCCGCCCAAGCCAAGGCCCTGTCTTTGCCCTTTCCATTCATTGGCAATCTCAGCGTGAAGTGCGGTTGTCAGAAGATTTCTTGGGTTTCCTTAAGTTCTCCTGCCAAGTTCTGATTAAAATCCTCCTAAGTGGTTTTCTCTTTATTCCATTTCCTAGAACTGAGAAGCAATGCGGACCTGAGAGCAGCTTTGAGTGCTGGAGCTAACAGCCCCCAACTCAGCCAGGCCATCCAAGTCTCCCACACCGGCTCGTTTGGATCAATGGGAAATTGAAAGCAATGCTCTTCCCATCTCCCATATCAGACCATCATCTCCCAGAGGAGACTGGGTTTTAATGGCCTCGTTCATTGGCAGGAGGCTGGGATTGCTCAGCCGACAGGGGCTGCCAAGGCACCTCACTGGGCACTGCTTTCAGTGTCATGTTTGAAACACGTCGACCAGGGAGGAACATTCCCAAAGGCTTTTGGGCAACACACAACAGTGGAGCGGTGGGTAAGGAGCAAAGCACCGCACTGTAACATGTCTCCATGCCCAAAAAAGTCCAATTTACCAAAACCCTGGTCTCTCACCCCCACTTGACATGCTCTGGGTTCATGATGGTGGCTTCAAAAGAGAGGGCAACCTCTCACCACAGGCTCCTTGTGCTACCGGCTTGGGATCTGCACCAAATTGGATCCCCTCTTTGCCCAGAAAAATCTGGCTGCTTTGGTGGCCTGGAGGATGAAACCATTGGTTTCTTGCCCAGAAACAACAGGCACCTGCAAGTCTAGTCGCTGTCGTTCCTGCGGCCGAAGGCCGGAGGCCATCAGGACACCACAAAGATGGCTCCTGCCCTCCCAGCCAAGAGTAGCTGAGGAGAGCCCCTTCCCTGCGGGAACGCAGATGAATTTGGTCCCGGGGCTCAAGCACACCGAGAGCACTGTACAGGGGTGGTGCAAGGGAACCCCAAAACAGCCTCTGTTCATACAAGAAAAACCAGAACCAGATGTGCTGCCCTCTCTGCTGTGTCTTTCTCCTTTGCAGGGCCCCGCACGGGGAGCTGCTCCTGCCCTCTAGAGCCAAGGCCTTACTGATGAGTACACAGCCTGGAAATTCCAATACTTCTATTTTTTAATGCCATGAACGTCCTCATGGTCCCTGGGGGAACAGGAAAACACTGACCCTACTGAGAGACCACGAGGATAGGCCACACGCTGGTCCAAGCTACCGCTGAGGGATCTATCACAGGGAACACCAACAGCTCCTGTTTTCTTGGCCTGGAGGAAGAAGCAGGGAGGAGCACAGGCTGTGAGCCCCTATAAAGCAGGGCCTTTTCCTGGGACGTGGCTCCTCCACAAGCCTGGCAGTGATCTGGCAAAGCCATGGCACATTTGGTCACATTTGGCCATGGTTTCACATGCAACTTTGTCTTTCTGGATGTAAGATCCAGACCCAGCCTGAGAGCTGAACCACCTGCTCTCCCCACTACCAAGGGGCTTCGACTCTTCCCCCAGGTCAGGGCACCTCTGCTCGTGGCTGTAGGGGTTTGACCAAAAGGCTGGTTTCCTTCAAAGGGGCATTCACCATTCAGCCCCTCCAGCTCCCTCACCCTACCCACAAAGAAGAGCATTAATAGCCAGCCTGTGAGACCATAAAACACTAATACCCAAAGAGTTCCTGCACCTTGAAATGTTAATGCTGAGCAAAGAAAGAAACCTTCCTGTCAGCAAACCAGGTCCATGATCTATAGACACAGTCGCCTTCCTCCCCGCCAAGCCACAGAACAGCAAACAGCTCTGGAAACCCTGAAACTTTTCTCTGTGTACAAGGCACCCCATAGATCCACTGGTCCCACCCGCGCCCGGGCAGGAGAGGCTTCGCCAGCGTGGGCCAGCTCTGCTTGATGACTTTGTCACCGCCTCAAAGAGCTGCCTGGTGCCCAGACATCCTCTCCTTTCAGCCTTGGAAAGCAATTTCCCCTGGCTCCTGAGCACATAGAGCCCAGACCCAGTGCTCTCAATTCCTGGAATTCGGCTCCAGCTTTCATAGATCCATAACGGCTGAAGAAGACCTCCAGTGACTGGACCTCTAGTCCAGCCATTAACCCAGCACCACCATGTTCACCACCAAACCCCAAGTGCCACATCCACATGCTTTTCAAACACTTCCACGGATGGTGATTCCACCACTTCCTTGGGCAGCCTGTTCTAATGCCTTGCCACCCTTTCAGTGAACCCTTTCTTTGTTCCCTTCTCCTTGCAAAGGGGAATCCATTCTTTACACCACGGTGGGTCAGAGGGACACGGAAGTGCAGACCTGGGGCTTGGTGTCCCACAGGGAGGGCAGGTCAGGATCCCAAGCTGGCAGGGCAGCACCAGCTGGAAATACTTGCTTGGAGCTCGTGTAGTCACAGTAGCCACAGCTCTCGGCGCACACCATGTCTGGTGTGGGACCACATGGACACGGCAGCCTCTCCGCTGCACCGCCAACGGTGATGGAGCATCCCAGCTGCAGTGGTACCGATGATTTTTGGGATGGCCTCGCCTTTCAGACAACACACCCCAAGACTCCACTTGCCACCATCCATAGACAACCCACTGGGTGGGTGCAGCTCTCCCTCCTCCAGCACAGCTTGAACACAGGACCAAGACCCAGCTCCAGGGTCCTTTTCTGAGGGCTGATCCTAGGGTGGCGACCACCAGCCACACGGCATGCAGTTCACTCCGGAACGTGCCACAGCCATCTGCTGAACAGATGAGAGGGCCGTTCCCAGCACAGGAGGCAGCATACCTGCACCCTGACAAGTGGAGGGAGGGGTGGGGGAGCGAGCGGGGGGAGTCTGGGAACAACGTTCATTTGCATAGTACCTGGGGAAAATATCACAACACTGCATTTCCATGGCTAACTGGGGGAGCGAGCAAGCTTCCTGGAATGAAATTATTTTCTGGCTTGGGGAAAAAACCAAAAACAAAGAGCCACAACCACAGGATTTGTAGCTGCAACAGTGCCTTCTCTACCCAGAGCACCCTCGTGTTCCCCCCAGCAAACCCCATGCTCAAGCCTAACAGGAGCAACCGATCCATGCAAAGGACAGGGGAAACTGAGACACACAAGCTCCGGCATCTGCATTAAGGGAGGGGAGCCCAGCGGGTTCTCTTACTCCCTCAGCACCAGACAAAATCCACTTTTGAGCTTTATCACATCCCATCCCCTCAACAAGACTTAAAACATGGTGACCTCCACATCCCAACCAGAATTCCAGCTCAGGCCTGCAGAGCAGGTGTGCTCTCCACACTATTCATCACAACACATTCCAAGACACCCCAAGTGAATGAGGGCCAGAAAGTATTTTAAAGTAAATCTAGATACCAAGTTTTAAAGCCACTTCGGTGTCAAGGACAGGGGAAAAGTCAGCAGATGTGAGTACATGCCATCACCACACCATACAAAAGCTCTGTGGTAGCATCTTCCTGCAAAGGGATTTATCCTGCCCACAGAACACTGGGATGGAGCCAGCACCATTCAGCTGGCAAGGCTGGGAGCACAGGAGGAGGACGGATGGGGAGCACAGGCACCATGTGCTCTCCTGGGTTGAGCAGAGCTCGCCAAAGCCACTGTGAGCCCTGTGAGAGGCCAGTGAGCCCCTAAAACCTTTACACCACAGCATGATCCCAGCAAAGCCCCCACCTCCAGCCTCAGCTGCCACTACAACAGCTGTGCCCCCACCCCAGGTGCCCCCATCACTGCCATGCCCCCATCTCCAGACCCAGGTACCACCATCACTGCCATGCTCCCATCTCCAGCCCCAGGTGCCACCATCACTGCCATGCCCCCATCTCCAGCCCTGTGTGCCACCATCACTGCCATGCCCCCATCTCCAGCCCTAGTGCCATCACCGCTGCCCATGCCCCATCCATCCCAGCTCACCCGTCCATGCCAGCCCACAGCCCAAGCTCACCCCAGAAAACCCCGAGCACGTTTATTTACATCAGATCAGTTCCCTGATCTGGTCCGTGGGCAGGAATGAGTAACAGGGACAGGAATATCTCGAGCAGATGTTGTCACCAAATACAACATATCGTCAGGCTGCTGGTGGCTTTAAATCATTCCGGAGCCCGGCAGTTGCTTCCCAGCCCTGAGCTGCTCTCCCAGCTGCTGCTCAACAGCTCTGAGCCCTGGGGTGGATCCTCTTGCACCCAATGAGTGCTCCAGCTCCAGGCACTGATCACCACGAGGTAGGAATGTCACAAAACCACCCCAGAAAGTCCACAGCAATCACCGCTGCTTTTTCTCCTGCCCACCTTCAGCTCTGGGGATTTAAGTGCCCTCTTGCCCAACACATCTCCAGGGTTGCCTGCACACGAGGATTCACAGGGAAGATGGATTTCACAGCTCCAGCCCAAAGCATCCTCGAGAGTAGCAGCAGAGCAATGCAGCACTGTGAAAGCAGTGGCACAGAAGATGTCGTGCCTGCAGAAAACAGGGAAAAGGCAGTGAATCCCCAACCAAGCAGCCTTTAAAAGCATAGGAGGGGAAACGCAGGCAGCCTGTGCTCTGCAGCCCTTTCCCGTGGCCTCCCTGGCTGCCGGGCGGAGGAGCAGCTTTGCTCATTAGCGGGTTATTCCTGGCACACTCCCCCTGCATCAGCTCCCCGGCAGGGCTTCAGGAGCAGCTCGCCGAGTTTTGAAGCCTTCGGGGTCGCACAGCGCTCCAGAGGCGCAAATCTTCCTTTAAAGAAATCTCCCTCGGCAGATAAATGGTGCTGGGTAACTGGGGTCATTAGGCTAATGAGCAGCTACCGCCAGCCTGGAAGCAAAGCAAAAAACACCACAGAGTCTACCAGAGCCCGTTAGCCTCAAAATCTGACCCATCTCCAGCAGTTCCCGTTGCTCTCAGGGGAGGAATCAGGTCCATGAATCAGCAGGATCAATCACCCGTTGGCCTTCCCATCAAAATCTCTCACCAAAGCACTGGGGGAGCGGATTTGCAGGTCGCTTGCGCCAAGGAAGCGGAGAAGGGGCTGTTCCTCCTCTGTCGCCCCTCTATCAGCCCCCTCGTTAGCACGGTGTTATTCCACTCTCACGCTTCCGAAGTGGGGAGGTTTTTTCTCTTCTTTCCCAGCGCTGCTCCATTTCCTACCACCATGTCCTTGACGGGGAGCCACATGTCCTACTGCCCGTTCTGGTGGAGATCGGGCCGTGTTTCGGCTTGACAGCCAATTCACTGGGATACAGCAACGCTGATGGGTCGGGCAGCAAAGCTAACTCAGCCCTTCAGTCCTTCCTAACACTCCCATCTGGGAAAGCAACCAGGGAGAGATGCAATTTTCCCTTTGTAAAGCCTTCAGAGGTGGGATCAGCTGGAACTCCCAGCCTGCTACATCCAGTGGTTATAAAAAAAAAGCCCACATATAAATAACCTCTCAGCAGGAGCCAAAACTCCAGCACTAACCCCATGGTTTGAAGTGAACGAGGCCAATTTCCTCCTTTGTAGCTCTTGACACATGTTGGCTGCATGCCCCCTTCTTGCCTTGTTCCTAGAGCAGAAGGCTCCAGGCAGCAGGGCTGGGGACGATAAGGAAACGAGTGGTGTCATTCCCAAGGACTCCCAACACAGCCCTGTCAGCAGCTCTGGAGGCGGCTGATTCCAGCATGGCTGGAGAAAAGAACCACAGCGAGCAGATCAGACAAAAGCCTGTGGCTGCCTGCACGCCCCTGCCACCTCCCTGAGCTGCCAATGTCACGCTGGCTGCCGTTCCCCAGAAAGAGACAAGGCCTGCAGAGCAAGGGCTGGGAAACAACTTCTCCCCAGGGTTTTGGGCATGAGCAGGTCCCTACCCAACCACTGGGTTTCCCACACACCCTAAAAATCCCCGGGGAAAATGAAGCACAGGGTGAACACCAGCTCCAAAGCCAGTTTTGGAGGGCCTGTAAAGCAACAATTGTTTTCACCAAAACATCTCCACTGGGAGTTTCTCCACCCAAACTCTGGCCCCAAGACAAGGAACCCCACACCAGTCAAAATCCCAAGCACGTCTTCAAAGCACAAGGCTGGGACCAGCCCGCAACATCTCATCCTGGTTCTCCCCCACATCAAGAAATGTTCCTAAGACAGTCTATGGCTATCTCCTGTTGGGCTTGGACCCAGCAGAGGGACTGGGAGATCTCACCTCTTCAAACTGGAGTCACACAGGAATCCCTCACCCCAATCCTTGCTGCTGCAACCACAACCAAGCTTCATCCCTCCCCCAAAAACAGGAAAATGGCTAGAAAAAGGCAACCATGCTTTCACTCCAGGTAAAGGATTAATGGTGCAGGACACCTGGCACCTGCAGGTCCATCCCACGTCCCACTGAGGCTGTAGGACCAGCACTGGAGACACCACACAGGTCTGCATCCCTGGATTAGGGCAAGAAGGTCTGCAAAGGTGACACCAAAGCCACCCTGCAAACTGCTGAATAAGCCAGCAGCAGCAAGGACAGTGCACAGTAGTTTCTGGGTGTATTTCTTTTTTGGCAGCTGCCACTGGTGTGGTGTCACCACCCCACTGCCTCCATTGCCACCTGACCCCGAGCACTCCCTCTGCTGCCACGCTGTCCTCCCTCAGAACCACAAGTGCATTTTTCACGCCAGTTTTGGTGTAAACACACTGCAGCGTCCCCCATCTTACCACAGCCCCTCTCTATCAGGTCACCCATAGCAAGGATGTCTGCTCTGAGCATGCACAGGGCATCACTACACTGTGTCTTGGGAGAAGTTCAGGAGAAAAAATGCACCGGTGGCTTCCACCCCCTCTCCCGCAGAGGGACACGGATGAATCCACCCTCCTGGCTGCCCAAAACCACAGCACACGTGACCCGGAGAGGCTTTTCAGAAGAGCCGAGTCTCCAGCGGCTTCTGTTTGCCTTTCCCTTGTCTGCAGCAGCGTCGCATCTGGACGCTCGTCAGAAGAGAAGGAAAAAAAAAAACCCCCTCCCTCCTCCTGCTGAACAACCTCTCAATCAAAACAAAGCCGGAGCGGCAGTCAAGAGCTGGGAGGCTCTTTTGTTTAATGCTCAACATCCCCCGGCCAGGCCAGCACGCCCCAGAGTGCCGGGAGCGGGTGCAGGGGCCCGGTGCGGGCAGTGTGGTGGGTGCAGCGCTGGTGAGGAAGGGGCCGGCTCAGCCACCAGCCTCAGGGCCAGCTCGGCCACGTGACGGCGGCCAGTGGGGCAAAACCAGCGCTGCTCCTCCATGCACGGCCATTTTGCTGAGCTCGGCTGCTTGCCGAGAGCTGCCATTCCCTCCCAGCACCAGTGTCCCCCAAACCAAACCAAACCCAACCCCAACCCCAGCTCGGCTCCAGCCATCCCCAGTGACCCAGGGACTGACCCAGCCACTGGTCACCATGCTCATGGGTCCACCAGCACAAGCTCTTTTCTGTCCCTGCTGCAAGTATTTTAAGCTCCCACTGCTGCCCCTCCAAATATGTTTTGGGGCTCCAAGGAGCTGCCCAGGCACTGACCACAGCCAAAGGCAAACCTTCTCAAGGTGCTCAGCCCATCCCAGAGACCCTGGAAGGTCTCAGCAGGGTTATTGCCAGTGGGTTTCATCAAGATCAGCCCCATCCCTGGAGAAGTTATCACCTGTGTCCCAACACACTGATGGCATCGGGTTCAAGGAGAGCACGTAACAAGCCAGGACATGGCCAAGATCCACACCAAGAAAAAGGATATTTGGGATATTCAGTTCTGAAGGCTTCACCCCAGGAAGCAGCAACCAGAGCCATGGGGTCACACTGGCAAAACACACCCCATAGAGCCCGAGGGCCATGTCCACGGGCTCCATCACTGCTGTGTCAGACGTGGGAGCGAGGGTGAACTCACCCGTGGACACAGAGCCACAGAGCACCAGCTGACATGGAAAAGTGTCTGGCAAAACCCAGAGCAAAACTCCTTCCTACACCCAACAAGGACTCGATGGCTGCCAATCCCTACAGCAAGATATTGGAAGAACACAAAACCAGAAGTAGAGGCAAGTGGGGTGAGCTGGTTGGGGCAAGACCCGGCATTGAAGCACCTCATCAAGGAAAAATAGTCCCTGCTAAAGTGCTCGTTATTCCAGCCGTGGAGATACAACAGAGCCGCCTGGCTGGCAGCTGCCAGCTCAGCACGCATCTACTACGGGGAGGTCGCCTACCCCAGGCTGAAGGCAGTGGAGGGACAGACAGTCTCCCTTTCTTCATCCGCAGATGGAGACCAGCTTCCCTGCCCGAAACAGAAGCAGGAGCAGCACAGGGTTAATCAGAGGACAAGCTGAGGGAGACCAAAGGTTGGGCTGAGTCACATTGTGGCCGTTCCTGTTTCAGTCTGAGCAAGTCTCTCGCTTCCCAGGCAGGGTTTGTCCCCAGGCCAGAGCGAACCTGCCGCCTTAATCCTCTCGATGCACTGCCTGGAGGAGTTGCCTTCCCTCCCACAGCCAGCATGCTCTTGGCTTGTCCTTTGGACTCCACATGCAGTTTTTGGGGCATCGCTGGAGCTTTCAGGAGACAGGACGGGCCCAACGCCACATCCCCCATTGCATCCCATTGGTCCTCCACCCTGCCCCAGGCATCCGCCCAGCCTCAGGCCCTTCCTCAAGACATAGAACTGCTTTCCCACCCCTTACCATGCAGACATCCTTCTTCTCCTCGCCCACGGCTTTCCCGACCCAAAGGAAGCCAACCAGCTGCCCCCAGGAGGCTGGCGAAACACAGACAATGCTTCCTCCTAAGTGACACATGTTCCTGCAGATCCAGACATCAAATCCCTTCTCAAAACAGGGATCAGCCCTCCATCCTGAGCCTTCACCGAGGGGGTTGTGCTTGAACCTGGACAAGTCAAATGGCAGAACCGTCCTCACCAGGTGTTGGTACGGAGAAGAGAGAATCATTTGGGTTAGGAGGGACCTTAATGTCCATGTTCTTCCACCCCCTGCCATGGGTAGGGACACCTCCCACTACACCAGGTTCCTCCAATCCCCATACAACCTGGCCTGGAACACTTCCAGGGACGATGCAGCTACAGCTTCTCTGGGCACCCTGTGCCAGGGCCTCACCACCCTCACAGGAAAGTATTTCTTCCCAATATCCCATCTAACCCTGTCTTCTGCAAGTGGGAAGCCATTCCCCCTTGTCCTGTCTCCAGCTCTCCTGGAGCCCCTTTAGGCCCTGGAAGGGGCTCTGAGCTCTCCCTGGAGCCTTCTCTTCTCCAGGTGAGTACCCCCTGCTCTCCCAGCCTGGCTCCAGAGCAGAGGGGCTTCAGCCCTGGGAGCAGCTCCGTTGCCTCCTCTGGACTCGCTCCAGCAGCTCCACGTCCTTCTGATGTTGGGACCCCATGGCTGAAGGCAGCTCTGCAGGTGGGGGTCTCACCTAGGTGGGGCAGAGGGGCAAAATCCCCCCCTGCCCTGCTGCCCACACCAGGTGACAAGCCCAAGATGTGGAGGGATTTCCAGGTGCCAGCACACATGACCAGGGTGTGTGGAGCTTCTCGTCCACCAACACCACACCTCACGTTGGTATCTCCAACTGCAAAGAGTTTCTGCAGCTGTATCAGTGAAAAAAACAAATCTTTAATAGTAACAACACAGCAAAGCCATGCAGGGTGCGACCCAAGGTCCAGCTGGCTCCAGTGCTGGCTGTCACAGCAGCCAGCACAGATGGCTACAAGGGAACACAACAGCCAAGCATGTTGAGGTATTTCCCAAACCAATTCCCAAGCTTCTGTGCTCCTCATGCTTCTCCCAAGCCAAAACACATTGCCCTGTTCTGACACACCCCTCTGATGAGTTTCTCCTCCACAAGCCCACGTAGGTGCCCCAAATCATAGGTGAACTTCCAGCATCCATAGCTTTTCAAAGCAGCATTCCAGTCCATCATGCAAAAGAGCATCTGCTGCTCTTCCTGGTTTCATTCACTTTGGTTCCACTGCCAGAACAAAGGAACAACATGTCTCCACACCGCTCCTGAATTTCACAGGCTTCAATCATCTGCCCCAGGAGTCTTCCTCTCAAGTGGAGGAAGCACCAACCTATTTAGCAGCCCGTGTCCCAGAGCCATCCCGTGGCTGACCATCCCCACCACCCTTTTCTCCATATATGCTTCCCAAACAAATCTCTGGTCTCAGCACCTCTCCCAACGCCACTGTGCCCTCCCCACCCACACCCCAGTGCCCCCATTGTGATCCCCACGCCAAAGCAGAAATCCTCCCAGGGAACCTCTGGCTGCAAACATGATGACGTTGCTTCTCATACTCCCCAGCCATTCTCCTGACACCCCGGCACACGTTGATGGCAATAGGGCCAAGCCGACCCGAACGCACATGCTTGTGGTGCTCACCCTGTGCATGACAAACACAGGGCTCCACAGGCACACACCAGTGACACCCCGTGTGCAGATGGCACAGAGGAAAGCATAGACCTCCCTGTGCTGAAAGTCTTCCCCATCTGAACCAGAAATCGCATCAGCCACTGTGATTGCTCAGAAACCAGCAAAGAGTCCTGAAAAACTGCCACATCCAGACACAGCCGTGCAGCCACCCAGAGCCCAGTACCGCCCAGATGGACAGCAGGCCGCTCACCCTGTTGGCCGTCTGCCGCTGGCAGGGCTTTTTGTGCCCCTAGTGACCTGGAAGAGCAGCTTGGCCAGCTCAGCATCACTGCCACGTGTTAGTAGAGAAGTGACACAAACATCACCCACAGCCACCCACCAGCCCTGGATCACCACCACAAGTGGGACAGAGCCCATGTACCACTGGCAGACCCACGAATGAGGCTCTGACTCCTGTCAGCCCTGCTCCTTGTGCTCGCCCGCATGCCCATGCAGATCCCACATCCACTGACGTGTTAAGGGATCCTTCTCTGCACATGATGCAACTGGAGAGAAATAAATTCCTTCAGGAGCTGCAGGGAGCCTTGACACATCAGGTGAAGCCAGTGGGACGCAGAGCACAGCACAGACTCTTTGCGTCCCTTTGGGAGATGGAGCGGGCAAAGCACTAGGACATCAGCTTGACTTCAGAGTGACAGAGGCCAGAGAGGCCTGGACCCATTCAGCACAACCATAGCGACGAGGAAAACCGTATCTCAGAGGGTACAGCAGGATGGTACCCGGAACACAGTGTCTGCAGGTGATTTGCTCACACATGGTTCCCAGCAGCCAGGCTTGACGAGTGTCATTCCATTGCCATGTCCAGACACCAGCACATCCCACAGCCAAACCACCTTCACGCCAAAACCAGGAGGCAATGGCCACACATCAGTGCTGGCCCCAGCAGTACAAGACACACAGTCCTGCTCCCTTGTCACCCACAACACCGTGTCCCAGCAACGCCACGTGAGCCGCAGCAGCAGCACCCATGCCCCAACACCCTTCTTACCTTCTCTGACTTCACCTTTTTCAGCTGCCGGCACTCACTTTCTCCATCCTCCAGCTCCGACTTTACTCCCAAGGGATTGAGCGCAGCTCCCGTGTCAATAGCTATACTCCCAAGCTGCTCAGCAGCAGCAGGCTCTGTCCCCTGGCCCCCGTCATACTGTCCCACCCTCACTGCCAGGGCCAGGGGCTGCAGTACGCTGGGCTCCTTCTCTGCCACAGCCCCCGCACCCTCACTCCTTTCCTTCTTGCTTTTGGATGAGCTGCCCTCCTTCTCCTTCTTGGAGCCAGCCACACTGCGAGACGCCTTGGCCGACTTCTCCGAGCCCTTCGGGGTGACGGCAGACACCAAACCACCCGAGTTCGCACCATCCCCAGAGCGTCCTTGAGCCTCCTTCTTGCCACCAGCTCCCTCGCTGGGAGTGAACAGGGACGACCCTGGGGTCGGCTTCCCACTGTCCTTGCCAGTCTTGCTCCTTTTCGACTTGGATTTGCCCTCCTTGCCCTGCGGGCCCGGCACTGGGCTCACAAACTTGATGTTATCTGGTAGCGTCGCCACTGCGTTGGGTGCCGGGAGCCCCACCTCCTTGGAGCCCGACATTTCCAATTTCTGCTGATCCTTCTCCAAATCAGCGTCCAGGTCAATGATGAGATTCCCTACACCAATGTCCCACTCATCCCCGCTGTCATACGTCTCAACCGGGTTCGCATCAATTCCTTTCCCTCCGGAAGCTCCGCTGCTCAAGGACATCTTAGAGTTAACGGCCCCTCACGGTTCAAGGCTCTTCCCTCTGCCTCTATGCCCTGGAGGTCACCTATGTCCTTGGGGGGCTTCCAGTGGTCAGGGTCTGCCCAGGTGACGGCATCGCTGCTGGAAGGGAGAGCAAAGAGAACAGGGTTACACACAAAGAGCCACGGGCAGGCAGATCATTGACAGCCACACCTGCAGGCAGGAGAGATCTCGGCAGGGTGAAACCCCCAACCTCCCAAATCCCCCTTGCAGCATCCTTCTGCCACCCCCTGGGCTGGGGCTGCTCCACAGCCGCCCCCGCAGCAGCAGCCATCTGGCACCGGTCCTCGATCAATATCAGCCCTGGCAGGTCACGGCTCTCAGCTCCAACAAGACATTACTCACACATTTCCCCGCTCGCCATTTCCCTCTGAATTATCGAGCGCTGCCCCTGGGAGGGAGGATTGATTCCTCTCCTGCCAACGCCACCCGGAGGGAGGGCTCCTCTCCACACCAGCCTTGCTGCAAGGGACAAGAGCTGCTCGCCAGGGAAGTCAAGTGCCTTGGTGGGAAATAAATCCCAGGCTTCAGAGTGCCTGTGACACTTGGGACTCGCCAGAGCAGTCACCAAAGGCCAAATCGCAGCGGGAAGCATGAGAGTTCCCATCCCACACCTCTGGGCAGAGCAACACAGCACCCTGACTTGGGCTGTTTACCACCATCGCCTCTGGCCATGATAAGCTTCCAATGGGAAACAGAGACACAATTTGTACAAATACCCAGTCTTAACTGGGAAGCGGGGGCTCAGCCCTACCTGCCCACGCCACAGCTGACCCCGGTGAGCCCAAAATATCTTCCCCCTGCTTCCCAGCCTCTCTCCCAGGGAGAGAAACAAGAAAGACACCCACGCGCAACCTGACACAGCACCCGAGTCACGGCAATTACCCTGACGAGACATAATTAACACATGTAACAGCTTCTTCCCAGCACCACCCAGCCAGGCCGACTGCTCTCCAGAATCCTTAAGAAATCCTTGACCACCCATTTGGATGAGGCTTCTCTCCGGCAGCTCCGTCATCCCCTTCTCCACCAAGCTCCAGGCCTGCCTGCTCCTGGTACTATTTACAAGTGACACTTCAAAAACAGGTGACTTAAAGAGAAATGAGAAGTGAAAAAAAAAAAAAAAAAAAAAAAAAAAAAAAAAAAAAGAGAAAAGAAAAAAAAAAAAAAAAAAAAAAAAAAAAAAAAAAAACCACACCACACACACAAATTTCTTCAAACCCCAGCAGGCAGGAGCCTGGAAAGCAGCTTCACGGTGCGTTTCCAGAGATGCAAACACTGTAAAAATGCCAGGGATTCTTTCATCAGCCAGGCTGCCGCAGCCAGACCATTTTCCATCTGCTCCCCACAGCATCCTTGGCTCTGTACAGCTAATAATCCCCTCTCTGACAGGTCATTACGGAGATTTTTAACCCCAGGAACCGGGGGGCTTGCGTGCAAGCTAGAAATGAAAAGCACTGACCTCTCATTTCAGCAGCAGGGAAAATGCCGAATCAGGAGATCACTTTGTGCACCGGAGTCGCTAACGGCTTCCCAAAGCTGCCCTGCGTGTTTCTATGGCCGCCTCCTCCTCCTCTTCCTACTCCTGCCCCAGCACCTGCTCCCCATTTCCAAGCTGGTGTGTCCAAACCAGCCCCATCAACCTGCCTCTCCAGAGCCTCTCTCCAAATCACCGATGGGGCTGGCGATTGGCAGCGACCACCTCGCCCCTGCACAACACTCTTTGTGTCACGGATCCACAGCAATTCCTTTGTGCGGGTGGGCAAAGCCGGTAACGAGCTGGATGAACTAGATTTTTGGCTGGTACCAGCCCCTTCCCAGCCCTAAGCTGAGGAATGGGATCCAGGAACAATCCCAATGAAGCGGTGGACCACTAATGACCACTGATGCGAAGGAACAACCCACAGGAGTCTGACAGCAGAGGGTGAAGTTCAGTCTCCAAATCCAAGAGTTGCCAACCCAAAGCTGGAGCACGCAAAGAGCCATGGCAAGCTCAGGTCAGAGGGAAAAACAGACAAGGATCTGACCTTGCAGTGGCAGGAAAAAGACAGTCTGCAGGGTTGTACTGCAACATGCATAGATAGCATCACCTGCTCCATGCAACACCTGCATGACGCCAGCTTAGCCAGCTCTCCACTCCCACCCGGGAATTCACCTTGCTGCTCCAAACGTGCACATACACACGCACACACATCTCCGTAAATATTATTTATACGTGTGGAATAAGGAGAGCAGATGAGCGGGACTTGGGTCTGAAACTCTGCAAACAGCAGCAGCTTTTGCCAATTCCTACCACAACAAAAGGAAGAAGGAGCCCAGAAGTCCGCTGGGTCCCCGGCAATTAGAGAGACAGGAACAATCAAAGGGTTAGAAAACAAGAGAAGCAAAAACCCTCACCCTACGGAGGAGGCGCCGAGAGAGCACAGGCTCTGCTAATGCAGACGGAAGGGAACCACAAACAGGACGGACAGGAACATGCTGGATTGGCAAGAGCAGGGGAAAGGCACGTCGTAACGAGAGTGGGGCAGGGAACTCCAGACATGCCACCACAGGAAGAAGGACTGGGGCAGGGATCAGCCCTTTCCAGACCAGAGCTGAAGGCTGGGACCCTGGAATGCGATCTGGGGGGATCTCCTGAACAATCTCCATTGCATGTGGCTCTAAAGCATTTTTCACAGCTTTTTCCCTCCCCAAAACTCCCATCCCAGTTCCCCATTTCTCTACTCCACTATCACAGGCTCAGCCTCTGCAGCCAGAAGAGCATTTGGGGTCCCGCTCCCAAGCCAGACCCCCAGGGACCCCAACCTGCCACACCATCATTATTCTGGGTGCATAGGAACCCCTGGCCACCGCATCCCACGGCCCAGAGAAAGAAGTGCCTTTCCCACTGCCTGCTTTGCCCAAGCTGGAGAAGCACCGGGTGGTATCCAGATCCTCCCCACTCTCCTGTCAGGGGAGTAATGCTGCCACAAATCACAGCATCTCAGAAAACAGAGCGAGGAGATTGATTCAGCTGTAAACGTGTCCTTCCCCTTACCTCCTGCCATCACAGGATTGATCCCCGCACAACATGAAAAGCATGTGCTCACTTGTTGGCCTGGAGACCTGCCAACAAAGCGTTTTAAGAGCAGTCCTGGAGTGCAGATCCTACAAGGAGACAGCTTTCTGCTTGGGAATGCTGCACACACACAGCACCAGACATGAATAATTCAGCTCCATTAGGTGCTGAGACCTCTATAATCCACATCTACGGGCTGGGACAGAGCCAAACCGTATTCGGAGACAAACCTGAAAGTTCACTTTCAGGGCTGCACACACACCTAGAGACAGCTCTTCCACCAGAACAGCTCCACTTCAAAAAGGCAGCAAGGAAACCGCACCAGCCCCTGGCTCTATGTGCTAAAACCGGCGCAGGATGCTCAGAACCCACCGAGCCCGTGCCACTCCGGCTTTCTCTGCCCGTTACCGGAGGCCAGGAGACCAAAGCTGGGAAGGACTGACCGCCCAAGGGCGGCGAGACGTAGGGGAAAGCTCTTCTCCTGGCAGCAGCCAGCCCACACATAGGGAGACTGTCTCATAGCCATGTGCTCCAGCCTGCAGCGCTCCAGGATCAGCCTCTGGTGGCTTCCAGACATGACCGACTGCAATTTTCACCCTGATTAACTCTCAGGAATGCCCGCAAGAAGGAGCGGCAAAGACGACAGGGAAGGGGGGGAGAAAATCTGCAGGACGCAGCATTTCCTCCGGCGGGCACAAGGAAGGGAGCGGAGGGTTTGGTGAGATGGTTGCTCCAGCTAGCAGCGACCCTGGAGAGCAGAGCCCTCCGCTCCCTCCCGAAAGAGCCAAAGGCAGCGGCATGGAAGGGATGCTGCCCCCCCAGCTTGCCAAACCTGCAAAGGGCTCCCCACAAGCCCCCAGCTGAGGCAGCAGCACTAGGGGCTGCAGTGCCAAGGCCATTCCTCCAGCCGCTGGCAGCCAGCCGGCTGCTCTCCCCATCCACTGCCTCTGCACAAGATCCCTTTTTGTTTCCTTTTACGACTAAAGAAACTCGGGGCAGTGGGGGGGAACACACTGCCTTACCCGCGCTGCTGCGCTCACTCCCCACTCAGCTCCTACCACCGCGCCTGTAATCCCCCAGCTGGGCTTGTTTGGGTTGGATTTTTGTTAAGTAACTCCCATGTCTTTTCTGCAGATTTCTTTTTAAGATGTTCCCTTTCTCCCCACCCCCTCTCTCTAGAGCTGGGGGAGAGAGAAGAGAAGAGAAAAAAAAGAGAGAAAAAAAGAGAAATGTTGAACGCGAGCCAGCTGGCATGAACAAGAGGAGACGGAGAAATCTGCACAAAGGAGCTTCCTCACTCACTTGCTGCTTTCAGCTCAAGAAATCACGCAGGGGAGGAGGGTTTTGCTCTCCCCCAGACATCAGTCAGGCCGTAGCAGACAAAGGAGATTTGCCACGACACCCTCCAGAACTGCCACCCAACGGGGGCAGGATCCCTCCACTGCCTGCACCCCGCGGGAGTCCGAGCTGTTGCAAAACACGCCAAGGCGCAGGGCTTCAAAACAAGCTGTTCAATGTGGAATTAAGCAAGATTTTGAATGGAGGAGCTGTGCTCCCGCCTCTGCGCTCACACAAGGCGCTGGGAGAACTTCAGTGGCTCTCGGGGCTGAGCAGGTCGGCACCAGCAAGCTGCCAGGAGGGAGAAGACTGAACCCAATTTGAAGAAAATGGAGCCACCCTTCCTTTTTTAATATGGAGGTGCACCCCAACAAGACTACATCTTCCAGCATGCACTGCAGCCAGAGTACCCAGAGAGACACCGACGAACTTAGGCCAGGACTCCCAAGTTTCCGAAGGCTCAGCCTTGACACTGGAGATGAACCTGAGACAGGGCAGCGCTCAAGTGATGAGTCATTTGTTGGCATTCTTGAGAAAAGCTTGAAATACTTCAGTCCGGGCATGACAAAAGCAGGACAGACAAGGTCACTGGAAGAGGCTGGAGATGGAGGAAAGTGGAGAGGTGAGCAGAGACCACTTCGGTGCAGGGCAGCCAGGCAATCACCTTACCTGAAGCAAAGCTCCAGAGACTTATCAGCCACAACACCCACCTGCTCCAAAATTCACACTCAGGCCTCAACTTCACATTCATCATCAGGCAAAAGATGCCCCTGGGATCAAAATTCAACCTCACACCCGTGCCCATTCACTCATGACTTTAAAACGTGACTTTTATAGCAACACTCCACACAACTGCAGCACATGACAACGTCCAGCAAAGCTGTCAATACAAAAGACCGCGTGTTTGAAGAAAATACCAGAATAGCTAAAACCTAGCGTTTGCTTCTTACTGACACTTCTAGAACCTCAATACCATGAGGATCAACTTGGTCTAGGGCTGAAAAACCCAGGGTTCTTGAACATGTCTGACTAGCAAAGCCACCCTCATGAGAACCCCTCACTTCCCTCAACTCCCAACAGGCTACACACAGCCCTGACACATGAGGCACACAGAAAGGGGGAACACAAAGAGGACCGGGAGTTTCAGGCTTTCCTTTGTATCATGAAATGGGGAAAACTGAAACAAGGACCTCTTTAATCCTCCCATCAGTCTTGCCAGTGTCATCACCTTTCCTCATCCCTGGCATACAACCACAATCACCAAAGTCCAAATTTTTTGTCTATCCATGCCTTGAGAGTCCACAGTTCTTCAGATTTACAATTTTTTGATTTTGATGTCTCTCAACTTGGGCATTTTTGTCAAGGTACTACTTCTGTACTGAATAAAACAGCTCACATTTCCTCCACCAACTCACAAGGAAGTCCAAGAGCTTCATATTTCAAGAAAACTATCAGCAAGAGAACCATCACATGGTCCTCAGCACGTGGTCCTCAGGTCAAGCAGGAGGCACACTGACACCTACAGACCCACATGAAGGCACCAAACCCTCCATTCTGTTCCTGTGAAGGACGGCTGGCAAACAGTACCTTCTTGGAACATCTGCTCACTCTCTGCTGAATTGCACTGCTGGAGTCACTTCTCTGGTGGGAAGCTGAGCAAGCACCATCGTTACACACAAGCCTGAATGTACATGTCTACATGACTCAGGTCATAGAACCATAGAGCAGAGCAGGTTGGAAGGGACCTTGAAAGGTCACCTGCTCCAACCTTCTGTGGAAAAGGGAGATCAGGTGAGATTAGCTACCACCTGTCCAGTCATATCTTGACAACCTCCACCGGCATGGACTCTTACTGTGTCCCAGAGGGAGTTGTTTCAGGCAATGGCTGTAAAAAATTTCTTTCTTATGTTGAGATGAAACCTCTCCCAGTGCAATTTTTATCTGTTGCCCCTCGACTTCTCCATATGGCTCCTCTTTGTAGCTGCCCTTAAGTCCAGCAATGTTCCTGCACACACAGCACCCCTGCAGAGAGCTGACGGACCTCCTGCCAGGCAGGAGTTCAGGTTTGCAGGAAAGGCCGTGGTGCCAGGATAACACAGTGGCACAGACTCAGGAGCATCAAGCACAGCACGAGCAGCCAAGAGTCATGCCAGCGCTTTGTTACAGCTCTGACAGCACTGACCTGTGTGAGCCACGTCCCTTTCCCAAGCCTCTGCCGTGGAGATGAGCAGGGAGCAGCAAGGCTCAGGCTCTGGATCGCAGCCTGCTCATCCAAAAATGCCACGATAGACATCTTCCAGCAAGCATGACCTTGCAGACTCTAAAATCTCAGGCAGCTGAATGTGGCCGAGATCTTTCTCAGCACGCACATCCACAAGCACAAACTGGTGCCCAGTATCTAAACTTTCGGCTCTATAGGGAAAGAGGAATTGAAAAACCCACATGTGTGGGAGAAAAAGTATTCAGTAGGTAAAATGACACAGCAGCTTCCTTCCTGCAAGCTCAGCTCTCAGATCCATCCTGAATCAGGGCTGCCCAACAAGGATTTAGCCCTCACTGTTGTGCCTGCATGCTGGAAGGTACCCATGTGTAACTGCCATGCCCAGACCTGCACACGATGGTTTAACAGTAACCAGAAACACAGCTCCATCTTCACCCAAAATCTGCATCCCCTGCTCGCCCCGTGATCCTCATGTGCCACCCTTTGGTGTCATAGCATCACTGGCACCCAGCAGGTGCCCACCAGGCACTGGCAGTGCCACAGGAGTAGAGCGGCAGCGCCACAGGGTTTGGCTGTAGAAGGCTGACACACGGACCACTGGCAGCTACACAGTGGCAAAAGCAAAGCAACACCGTGAGCAATAACCAGCCAGGATTAACACCAAAGCCCTTTGGGTGAATCTAACCCAGACAAGCCAGTGCATTCCGGCAGCACCAGACACGGCCCCGGTGTTTCTCTAACACCACAAAGGCCATTCTTGTTGAGCCCAGCCAGCCGTGTCGCTGCTGGCTGGTGCCAAAAATAACATTAAACACTCAAAATGAGACATCTGAGCCAATCTGCTTGGCACTGCAATGCTTCCCATAGGCATAAACCTGGGGAAGGACTGTCCCTTGAACAGAGAGCTGGTTTCCACTGGGAAAGTGGAAGAGCCATGTGGATTTAAAACCAGTGCAGTTACATCCTTGCTAACCCCAACACAGAAGTGAACTGATTTATGAGAGGCTTAAAGGTATCTGAACCGGTGGCCTGTCTTTTTGCGCAGCCTAGAAGGGGGTAGAGGGCACATAAAAATAACCCAAGAGGTTCTCAAACTTCAGCACTCCATGCAGGCTGGAAGATCGCCAGCAGCAAGAGGAAGCAGCAAGATGGATGTGACCAGGAAAGATCCTCAAAGCATCAGTCACGGAGACGGGAAGAAAGAAGACGTGGCGAAGACCAAAGACAACCAATGGGCATAAATAACCACTGGAGTAAGTGCCAGAAAAGGGAGCTTGCCCTTTTCCCCTGCTCACCCAACGCTGTCAGCGGGGATGCAGTAAGGCACCCAGGTGTTGGCAGCATCCTGAGCTCAGCGTGTTGGTGGGAGCAGGGTGGGCACTACTGAACCAGCCATCAGCTCCCTTTCCTTACAGGGCTCTGGAGGCAGCCTGGCTCCTCACCTTGCTCCTGGTCTCCCTGCTGGCCCCCAGCCCCTCGTGAACTCAAACTGGGTTCTCACGGTCACATTGCTCCCAGGGAAGGGAGAGCTTCTGGCCTTTATTTCCTTTCTCTTTCCTTTTAGGAGCAGAGCATGCAGCCAGCCTTGGCTGTTTCCCAGCCCTCAGAAGAGGACGAACATCTCTCCACCGCTCCAAAACCGAAGGAGCTGCCACTTCACCTATTAATGCCTTTAATTCCCTTCATTCGATAACCAATTAGGGCACCTTGGCTCCCAAAGCTGAGGCTCCGTTTGTAGCAAGGCCAGTGCGTGCGGCTGTAATCCCTCTTCCTGTCACATCATCAGCCTGGGAACACTTTAGGAAAAAAACAACCAGACTGTGAAGTAAAGGAGGAGGGAAGGCAGATGCAGACAGGGACAAATGCAAGCAGAGCAAGTACCATGCCGAGAAATCCCTTTTTTTTTTCCCTGGGAGGGATAATAAATAGGTGTATCTCCTAGATTAATACAGCACATTTGCGGAGCTCTGATATCTATCAGAAAGTTGCTAATTCGTGCTAATGACCCATTGCAAATTGCTGAATTTTGTGAATTAGCCAGCGCACAGGAATACAATAAAACTCAACGAAAACCATGCATCAAAGAGGGCTAGGCTTATTTGGGGAGTCCTAGTGCACTTGGAATTACTTGTGGCAATGGATGCAGAGGGAGGGTGGAGATTAGATATGAAACCCCCTCAGAAATAAACAAGAAATCCTCAGGACAAGAAGAAACTTCAACAAGGCTACTAAACCTTTGGGGAAGGAGAAGTAATTCTCCCAGAGATGAGCAAGATTCTTCCTCTCCTTTTGGATTCATGGTGGTTTCTGTTAGTGAAGTCATTCCATACCTCATTTTCACTCCTTTAAAGCTGCATAGCACACTCCTCCTGATCTGCCCTTCATCCCCTTGGAGAAACACCAGGAAAACTCCAAGTCATATCTTTGGACCCACTTGAACCAACAATGCTCCGTTTAATCCAAACCACAAATGGGCTCAGCAAATTCATTAAAATCAATTTTGTTATCAATAAATCAGCATAGCCCCATCGCACATGATGGAGCACTGTAGAGATCTCATCATTCCAGACACTGGAAGAATGAGCGGCCCAAGAACAGCTTAGAGGGGAAATCCAATGCCACAAAACCTTTCTGTGCTTGGGGAAAGAGCAGCATAAAGCAACAACGTCATCTTTCCTTTTCTTACACTATGAACATGGCAATGAATTGTAGCAGTTGGGCTACAATACAAGTCAATACAAAATATCAAGGTTGTCCTGAAATTATCCTTATTCATCCACAAAAAACTGCACTTGCATCCTTTCATACCCCTCACACCACATCTGAGCTGACGCTCAGCAGCTACGTCAGTGGGTTTTGTGCATGTGAAGGACACTCAGCTGCAGCGAAAACAAAACAACCTCTTGGGCTCATCTCAAAAACTGATTTTTCACCCAAATGCAGATGGGAATTGGTGTCCTTTGAAGAAAAAAATCAATCACAAGAGCAACTGGAGTCCCAGAGCAAGTTTCCTGGTCAGGCAGCCATTCCCTATTTTCTTACTGTAAGATTGTTCAAGCTCAACCTCGTTCCTTCCTCTGACACCACGTCATACCTCCAGGCACCGACCCTCGGTAGCAGGAAAGTGCATCTGCATGGCAAAATAAGCCGTATCCCAGTGGGAACTCTTTTCCTGCCCTTTCCCAACACAAAGCAACACCCTTCCTCATCCAAGTCAACCCAGCATGGGAACACAGAGCAGACCAGTTGCTTGCCAGGGTGGCCAAAGCTCTGGTTCAGGAGCCGCACGTGGCCACCAATGAGCTCCCAGGACAGTTGCATGCTCTAAGCCAGCTCATCTACCTACCCCTGATCTTAGAAAAGGTCCTTCACACCTACATGGGCTCCTCAACACACCCCCACCCCAACCCCAACCCCTGATGGAGTCAGGCACCCCTGTGCAATGGCATCCTCATCCTTCCACCCACTGCCACAAGCACCCAAATTAGGATCTTCCCAAGTAAGCAGGAAAGACCCAAGGGAAAAGGACAAGCTCTCCCCATGTCCAGAGAGCCCATGAAGCATCAGAAGAGGCATTACGGGAGAACTGCAGACAGCCTAGGCCATCTCCAGGTGCTTCAGAGACTTTGGTGCTTCCCAAAAAATATGTCCACAAACCACCATCAGTTGCGATGGAACACAGGTTTGGGAACAGACACGTGACTCTCCCAAACCCAAGGCTGGGGAACCAGCAGCTTGTATGCTGCAGGAAGCCTGCTATGATAACCGTGGACTTCTCCATGACCTCAGTGGGCGAGCACCCCGTGGACTCCAGCACTGATCCGCTCGCTGTCTTCACCGCATACAGGCAACCAAGCAGGTTAAACTGTCACCAGCTCCTGGCAAGGTCACCTGCAGCCTCACCTCCTCTCCGTAGGGAGCTGGCATGTGACGCACTCCCCAGGAGCATCTGCCCCCAGCAGGTCCCTGTCTCTGGCCAGGAACACTGGCAACAGAGCCAACACTCAAAGGGCATCGCTGCGCACGCAGGATGTCACACAGCCCCGGAACAACATACCTGGGACCATAAATACCATCTTATTTACATAATGCTCTGGATAAAGGGGACAAAGAGGCTTATTGCATTACATCTGGGACTAGTATTGCATCAGCGCCCACAGGCCCTAATCCCAGTCGGAGCCGTGCTGTGCAGGGCGCAGGGGGACAGTGCCGAGGTGCATCCCCACTCCCAGCCCGGCCAAGGTCGAGCTTCAAGGCTTTTCCCCTTCCCACCACAAGAATGCAGAGAAAGATCCCTACACCCTGGAAATGCCAATTAAATCAGGCACAACATGTGGCTTTGGTCCTCTACCACTATTAGCTGAGCCCAGGAGTGGGATCGCAGATGTGGGTCTCCCACCTGTCGTGGCCTGGACATAACACACAGACATCAACTTTGTCTGGGGAATGACGCCCACATGGAAGCGCTGGAAAGACCAGGCAGGTTCTGGTTTTCTTTTAATTTATGCAATCACAATTCAGAATACACTGTAAATATAACCTGGAGGCAATTTTTGATTCAAGGCAGCCCTGTTCTCCAAGAGAATAAACCAGACGGCGCGAACTCTGGTCTGTCCTTCTTGTTAATTCAAAATAAAGACACACAAGCTGTTGGGTAGCTCCAACACCATGTGAGAACACCTCAACCGCCTCTGCGAGCCCTTTCTTCCCAGAAATGCACCTTTTCAGCTCAATTTACAGGGAAAAAGCTTTTGAGGCAGCAGAAGCAGTGCCGTCACCACCGACATCCGACAAGCCGGGTGCAAGGAAGCGTGAGGGGACTTTGCAACTGAGGCGAGGGAGGGATCATCTGGGGCTACCACCCAGCACAGGGCTACTGACAGACCCCCAAAAACTGACACCGCTTTCAGCACGCACAGAGATAACAAGTGTGTTAAGAGACACCTCCATGCACACACACACCGGCCCCTGAGGCTAACAAGCAGCCTAATGGCGACTCACCAAACACACAGACCGAGTGCCTGGCTTGGAGAAAGGAATAAAACCCCCTCCCTGTGCTCTGGCCGTACTCAATTACAGGTCATTACAACTTGCTTGATAATTAATTTCCTCCAGTGTTTCTAACCAGAGGCAGCCCTTGCCCTGCACACCAGGCCAGTCCAGGTGAAACATTAAATCCTTGTCCTTTTCCACCACAGAGACGCTGCGCTCCCGGTGCTGCGCACGTCTCCCTTTTCCTCCTCACAGGATAGGAGAAAACCTCACTGGATGAATGAGGGCATAAAAGGGCAAGGATTTGTGTTTTGCGACTGAAACAGCTTCAAAATAATAAATTATAAATTATCTCTGGTCAAGAGTTAATCAATAAAATCAGCTGCTTGGATTTTCTGAGTGCCGTGCATGTGCGGTCGCGTACTGCCAACAAAGAGCTAGAAATGTGCGGCATAATCCAATGCTGGAGTCATTGCACAAAGCATGGAAATAGGTTTTCCTGAGGATGTCCAGGCGAGGAACTGCCTGCGCACGATGGAGCCCAAAAGCCAGCATCCTTGGATATTCTGGAGGAGGCGGAAAGAGCCCACGGGGCTTTTTGGTGCACGCTTTGGAAAATGAGTGTCTAACGCCTCCTCCAAGGGAAAGGGCCTTCCCAGAAAGGAGGGAAAAAGGAAAGGCAAAAGGAAGGCTGCTGGGAGATGGAGGGGAGCCAAGTCTCGCAGACCAGACCTGAACCTGTGACCTTCCCCGTGTACACAACGGGCGGGAGAGCGCACGGCAGGAGTGCTTGCCCCGCCGGCAGCCCCAGCCCTCGCGGGACACCCGGCCACGTTGTCACCGGAGGGGTCACCTCCGGATCTGCCCCGCTGGCCAACGGGGACTCGAAGGACCTGAAGGAGGGCGGCTCGTCCTGCGGCACCGGGCCGCCGGCACACGGCCCTGCCCCAGGGGTGATGCCCGGAGGGGCTCCGCTCTCGGGGTCTGACCACCCCCCCCACCCCAACTCACAGGAACTCGCTAAACGCATTGGGGAACATTTAATCTTCCCGGGATTTGTGCCGAGAACCCCCTGCCGGCACTACAAAAGAGCTGGGGTCCAGGGAACCTCCGCTCCCGCGGTCCCTCTGCTCCTGTGCCCCCCCAAACAGAACGGGGCTCAAGAGAGGTGACTCCCCCCTCCGCCCAGGAACACCGCTATCTCCTCGGAAACCCCCTCCCCGCCTGCACCAC